>JALNQA010000057.1:0-194470 GCA_028456235.1 Ophiosphaerella narmari
TAACTTAGTACTTTATATATTACTAAGTACTTATTAGTAACTTAGTACTTTATATATTACTAAGTACTTATTAGTTATATATTTATATTATAATCTACTATATTATTTTATTTATAGTCTAAATAGTCTTTATAACTATACTAATTTTTTAATAGTTTTATTAGCTCTAGGTCTTATATAAGGTTATTACCTATAATACTATTTTTTTTTCTTACTAGAGGTTTATTATTCTATTCTAGGTCTAGGTTATTAGTATCTTAGATCTAAATAGTCTCTCTTAGGTTTTATTCTCTAATACCTTCTAAATCTATACTTAATAAATATACCCTTATTACTTATATTTATTAAAATAGTATTAAAGTAATACCTTATCTTTATTATACTAGTAAGGGATTATATTATATAGTATTTAAAAAAGATAGTAAGGTATATAAGGTATATATTAATATAAATATCTAGTATTACTATTTTTATCCTAGGGTTTCTATAGTAAAGTATACGTATTCTATTATAATATAAGTATCTTAACTTAAATCTCTTAGAGAGAGCTATTAACTAGGCTTAAGATAAATTATCTATTTAGATCTAAGCTACTAAGTAGGCTTAGTAGGAGCTACTTAATAAAGTAGTAAAAAATTAAACTTTCTTAAATTATCTTTATTAACTAGAAAAGTATAATAATAAATAATTCTCTACTTAGTCTTATATAGTTAAGGCTAAGCTTAATACTATTAAGGTAGAAAAGAGTTACTTTCTTCTAGTTAACGTAGCCTCTCTAGGCGCCTCTCTATTTATCTCTAGTAGTACTTATTCCTTATAAGATTTTAATAAGTTTTTTAGGTTACTATAAAATAAGCTAAAAAGTTTTAACTTTAGAACTCTTCTAGTAGCTTAGAGTAATTAAGATTATCTTTTAGTTACTAGGTATTTTTTTATAGCTTACTTTTATTATCTATCTCTTACTAGCTAACTAGGTAGTAGTTTTTTCTATTACGCTAGCGTTATACTAAAATCTCTTTTACTTCTTATTCTTTATTATCTTATCTATAGGTAGCTACGTTATAAGCTACTAGTTATATATTTTATAGTACTCTCTCTAAGTATAAAATATAAAAGGTTAAGTAGATCTTTATTATTAAGAGAAGCTTAAGGTAGTAGTTATTTTTTCTAACTTATTTATCTACTTTATAAGGACTAATTTTAACGTAGTCTAGTTTATTACTTAGTTTAGTACTCTTAATATTTTTTTATTATAGCTAGACCTTATCTCCTCTTTTAAACTATAGTCTTTATATTTTCTTCTTATTATAGTTTTATTTTATAGTAGTATTTACTAATTTAGTATCTATTTTAAGTTATTTATAGATCTTTTAGATTCTTACTATACTCTATTATATACTTAGGCTATATATCTCTATATTAATTAAGTTATTTTCTATTATAGGGTTATATCTATAGTTTATATAATATAGTATTATTCCTATTATACTATAATATAATATATTGTATATAAACTAAGCTAGTAGTAGTAGTATTACCTAATTATCTTACTTATAGTTAAGGTAGTACTTTAAGTACTATTTTACTATCTAGTTAAGTTATTTAGTAGCTCTATCTATCTAGGAGTAAAAACTTATTAATATTCTTAGCTTAATTCCTAGTATTACTATAAAAACCTACTAGTACTTTAATATAAATTTTAGGTCTCTATCTAATATAATTTTATCTAGTATTCTATATTCTATAAAAAAGAGTAGTATTTTATAAGTAAACTAAGGTACCTTTATTTTTTCTAGGTATAAGATAAAATATCTATATCTTATTAACTTATCTACTATTATAAGTATAGAATTATACTAGGTTCTAGTAACTAGATCCTTTAACTTTAAGAGTTTAACTATAAAGTCTAGTAAGATTATTTTCTATAGTTATTCTACTAGTTCTATTATTTATAATAGTCTATAAAGTATATATTAGTCTACTTTATTTCTATAATACTCTAGGTATTCTACTAGTACTATTATTACTAATACCCTTACTCTTAGGATATAGTATTCTTAGACTAATTACTTTAGTATCTTCTTAATTCTCTAATAGCTATATACTAGTAGTTTATAAAATTATTAGATAAATTCCTTTTATATACTTATATTAACCTATTAGTAGTTTATTACTTTAAGAGTATCTCTAATTTATCTTTTACTTTATTTATTTCTATTTAGATCTATTTAGTCTATTTATACTAGGTTTATACTAGCTCTTATATAGCTATAATCTTAGAGTAGTTAAACTATAGTAAGCTATTATTTATTTTATATAGTATAGCTCTTTCTATTAAAGTATAGCCTATATTTAGTTTATATCTTTAGCTAAGTACGTCTACTCTTAGGTTTTTCTTTTCCTTATAGTATTAGATCTTAAAGTTATACTTAGTAAGAGTTTATAACTATTAGTATTATTATAAGGTTAGTTTCTTATTAAGTATAAATCTAGTAAGGTTCTTGTAATTAGTATAGACTACTATAGGGTATTTAGCTCCTTAGAGATATACTCTCTATTCTTTAAAATATACTATAATTATAAGTATTTCTTTATTATAGATATTATAGTTTCTTTCTATAGAAGTTATTATTTAGGTATAGTAGTATATAGAGTAGAAGTAACTATTATTATCTTTCTAGAGTAATACTCCTAATATTATACTATTTAAGGCGTCTATTTCTATTCTTAGTTATTTTTTTTAGTATATAAATTTATAGTACTAGTTCCTTTATAAATTCTACCTTTATTTTTTAAAAAGCTTTTCTTTCTTATTTTATCTATATAAATAGGATACCTTTTTTTATAAGTCTATAAAGGGGAGTAGTAATATCTATTTAGTTTAAAATAAACTTTTAATAGAAATTATAGAATTCTATAAAGGACTATAGTTATACTAATATCTTAAAGTCTTTTTAGGTAAGTATTTCCTATATTTTTATAGGTTCTACTCCTAAATATCCTAGTATTATTATATATCTAAAGTATATAGTCTTCTATATATAGAATTTATATTTCTTTTTATAGAGTTATAATTTTACCTATACTAGTTTCTTTAGAATAGCTCTTATATACTACTTATATTCTCTTAGTATTTTAGAGTATATAAGAATATTATTAAGGTATACTATAGTAAACCTATCTAGGTATAGCTATAGTATATTGTTAATTTAGGCCTAAAAGGTTCCTAGTATATTTATTAATCTAAAAGGTATTACTAAATATTTATATAGTCTAAGCTTTAATTAGAATACTATTTTCTATTCTTTACTTTTAGCTATCCTAATATAATAGTAAGTATTTTTAATATCTAATTTTATAAACTATTAAGTATTAACTAGTTAGTCTTATAGCTCTAAAATTAAAGGTAGTAGGTATTAGTTCTTAATTATAATATTATTAAGTTATTAGTAATTAATATATAGTTAGTATTCTACTATATCTTTCTTTAGTATAAATATAAGTAGGTATACTACTAGTAAGTTTAATAGTTATATCTATTCTTTCTTAAGGCTATTTTAAATATACTCTTATAATATCTAGTCTTTTTATAGTATTAGCTTATAAATAGGTCTATATTTAGGTATTATTCCTAGTTTTAATAGAATTATTACGTCCTATAGTTAATATTCTAGTAGGGTTTCCTCTAGTATAGTAAAAACCTCTTATAAATTATTATATTTAGAGGGTATAATTACCCTTTTATATAGGTTTTCCTCTACTATATATAAGTATACTATATATTTATTAGTCTTTCTAGGCTTATAGAATATAACTATTCTTATTTTCTAGTTAATTTATAGGTTAGCTTATTTAAGCTATAGAGTTCCTAGAATAATATTTTATCTTTTATCTATTTCTATAATATTATATATAATAGGTCTAGTCTAGCTTTTTAATTTAAGGTAGGCTAACTTTATTTCTTCTATAACAAGGCTTTTAAAAGCCTTTCCTTTAATTATTATAATATTATAACTATACTATTTCTACTTAGTTAGTATATACCTAATATTTATATATTACTATAACGTAAAGTTTCTAGTTACTCTACTATCTATTATAGCTATAACTAGTTAATCTCCTAGAAATCTATATATAAAGATTCTAGAGTTATAGTTTATTTATCCTATAGCCTATAACTACTTATTTTCTTATTCTTATTTTTCTACTCTTACCTCTTTTATACGTTCCTTTATTTCTTTATATTCTAGGTATTTATTATTAGTATAGTAGGTAGCTAATCTTCCTAGGTAGTATTCTATAGGTTATATTAGTAGTAGCTCTATATAAATATATCCTAGTTAGTTCTACTAAGGTATTAGTTACTAGTCTCTAGTTAACTACTTACCTATTTTATAGTATTTATACTCCTCTACAAGATAGTAGGTCTAATCTAACTATTAGTATTTAGTATATTTAGAGTTTCTAAGCTAACTATTCTTAGATATTTATATAGAGTTAATCTTCTAGTACTATATTAGGGTTAGTTCTTCTACTATCTTATTATAACTTCTTAATAGCTATATAACTTCCTTATTACTTATAATAAGTATATTTAGGACTTTAGAGTCTCTATATATATCCTTAATAATAATATTAGGTATCTCTAAGAAGATATATTATTATTTAGGTATAACTTTACTAGACCTTATATCTATAAGTAAGTCCTCTAAGGCTAATTCTTTAGTAGACTTCTTTTAAGTTACTACTAATTATACTTTTTCTAGCTAGTATCTTATACTTACTTTTACGTTACTATACTCTTTATAGTAGTTATTATAGTACTTAGTTTAGTATTTCTTTATATATTTACTTATTCCTACTAGCTTTACTAGTTCTAGTATTCCCTTAATTTCTTTAGTTACTACTACTTATTCCTTTTCTAATCCTCTATTATTTAGGGCTTTAAATAGGTAGTTCCTAGTAAAATATCTTAGCTTTTTATAGTTAAAGTATACCTTTATATTCCTAAGCCTTTACTTATTATAGTCTACTTATCTATTTTAGTTTATATACTTATACGTAGTACTTAGTTATATTAGTTCTAGACTATAGAGATCTTTCTTTAGTATATTTTAATAGTATAGTTAGTTATAGGTATTTATTATACTAGGTAGCTTATTCTTATTAAATATATATAGTTAGTTGTTAATTTTTATAGTAAGCTAGATTAGTCTCTAAAGTATCTCTAGTATATCTATTAAGATAAGAGCCTATTAGAGTAATAGTTTAAGACCCTTATAATATTAGTTTCTTAAGGCTTTATTACCTTAGTTTAACTTTACTATAAGTTACTTAAACTCTAAAGTATAGTAGGCTATAGACCTAGTCTATTTTAGCCTTTAGAGTTTAGCCTTTACTACTCCCTTTATATCTACGTCTCTAAACGTAAAGCTTAATCTTTACTTAAAATAGTTATAGCTACTAAAAAGCTATTGTATTTTAATACTTTTCTAGTTATTAGAGCCTAAGCTCTCTTCTAAATATATTTTAAACTAGTCTATTACCTTCTCTATAAAGTAGGCTATAATAAAGGATACTTTATAGGTTTTACTCTAGATTTAGCTAGAATTAAGTATTATATAGATTAACATATTAGCTAGGAATCTTTTAAGTTTAGTTTATATTCTATTAAATTTCTTAGGTATTTCTAGTTTAAGTAGTTTAGTCTTTATATTGTTAAGTTATATAGTAAGCTTATAGATCTATTATACTATACGTTATAAGAGTTCTTAATCTTCTCCTTAAGCTCTAAAGATTTCTATAATCTAGATATTATTTATTGTAATTATAGGTATACTTAAGGATTACGCCTAGGTTGTTATTATTACTACTAACCTTAATAGTTAAAGTATAAGGTAGATTACTAACTATAGACGAAGAGCCTTAAGGTTAAGATATAATAGCAAGTTAGTAATAGGGTTAAGGTAATAGGTAAGCGTTACTTAAGGGACGTAAGGTATAATAGGGTTATAGGTATACAAGTAGGCTTAAAGGTTTAGGTAAGACTAGTATTATACTTAACTATAAGGCCTTAGAGGTTATAAAGCCTCCTCTCTATATACTATAGCTATCTACTAACTTAGTACTTTGTATATTACTAAGTACTCGTTAGTAACTTAGTACTTTATATATTACTAAGTACTTGTTAGTTATGTATCTATATTGTAATCTACTATATTATCCTATCTATAGTCTAAATAGTCCTTGTAACTACGCTAATCCTCTAATAGTTCTATTAGCTCTAGGTCCTATATAGGGTTGTTACCCGTAATAGTACTTATAAAGGGAGGAATAAGAAGGTATTAGAAAATAGACCCTAAGAGAAACTATATAGATCTAGGACGCTAATAACCTAGATCTAGAATAGAATAATATACCTCTAGTAAGAGGAAGATAGTATTATAGGTACTAACCTTATATAATAACTATAGCTAATCGAACCTATAATACTAGTACTTAACTACTACTCTAATATAGCTAATAAGGAGGGGTATAAATTAGAGGATAGAACTTAGTAAGTATACGTAACTAATTTATTAATTCGTAATACTTAGTAGTACAAATTACTAAATTATACACGTAACTAATTTGTTAATTTACGATACTTAGTAGTACGAATTACTAAATTAACTTAGTATATAGATAGGAGGCTCTATAGCCTTTAAAGCCTTATAGTTAAGCTTAAGTTCTATTATAAACCTACTACCTTACTTGCCTACTATAACCCCTTAGCTCCCTAGTCTATTCCTAAGTAACGCTTAGCTTTTACCCTAGTACTAGTTATTAAACGCTACTATACCTAAGCCCTAAGGCCCTTTACCTAGTTAAGCAACCTACCTTACAAGTAGAGCCTCTCTATCTACCCTAATATAGGCTAGAATAGTTATCTATTTACGTAAGCTATCCTAAAGTAAATCTCTTACTTCTTTTCTCTCCTACTCCTACTTACTAAAGATCCTCTTACTTCTACCTATAATACTAATTAAGAAGCCCTTCTTATCTATATTGTATATATGCTAAGGCTCTATCCTATACTACTCTATCTTCTAGTAGAGGAGATTAAAGTAGAGTCTATATTTAATCTCTAAATTAGCCTAGTAGCGTGTACGGTCTATACCTAACGTCTACTAAGAGATAAGATAGTCCTTGTTTCTATTTAAAAAGCGCGTTACCTAGCCTTCTCCTACAGCCTCCTTAGCTATACTTAAAGTAAAATTTTGTACTATCTTTTTTATAAGTAGTAGGCCTTTCTTTATAAAATCTTTAATATATCGAACAAGCTCTAGCTCCTGTTGTAGGTTGAGTTTTATCCTATTAATTCTAGCAGCTGTACGTGAAGACGTAGTGCCTCTATGCCTTCGGGCCAGTGTAACTTAGTTTACGCCGTATATCTCAGCAATCCTTTTATACGAGAAATCCTCTCCTAGTTCACACGATTCAATTGCTTTAATAGCTGCTTGAATTAGATCCATATTGGTGGAGTTATGAGGCGTTGAAGTTGGCGTACTTTGCGTGTTCAGGTGTTGGGGTGTTCATTGTGCCGAGGTGTTCATTTAACCGACGGGCACGGTAGGCTTCTATTGGCTCAACTATGGCTGCAATATGCAATCCTCAGATTGCCGTTGGCCCCAGCCAATGGAGTCTTGCAGCTTACGGGCTAACCTGGAGCTACTGTCTTGTAATGCAGGCCTAATAAAGCCCGCAGGCGTCTTTGCGGCAAACAAAAAACGGGGTGAGGCAAACGTCGGCACATATCGCCACTGCTCCGATGAACACGCAACGCAATCCTCCGATATCGTCTTCAGATCTTCAAGAGTAGGCGGGACATGTCCTACATGCTCAGACCCTATGAAGACCACCGAGATTGTGAGTTTAAGCCCTCTGCTTGTCGGATAGCGAGAGTTGGCCTAACATTCCACACAGACGTATATGAACGGCTAAGTTTACGGTATCAAGGCCGACGTAAGAGGAAGTTAAGCGAGCGAGACCATGAGGGGCGAGAGGATTGAACGCAGGATAGAAGATGATGAGATGTAGTGAGATTGTTGATGTGCCCGTTATCGAGTGAATCAATCCGGCAGCGTTTCTCAGGCCTGGGGCATGATATTGACGCAAACGGTCGCGTGCAGAATATATTATTATTTATTCTATTTATAGTCCGATGCGGTTCCCTTGCGGTCCATGCAGACTGTCTGGCTATTCAGGAAACTGAAGGCAAAACCCCGAAATCCAATTAGTGTTGACACCGTAGTGCCAACCGTTTGGCCGTTCCTTGTTCAGCTTGCCCATTCTTTACCAACGTGCCGTCCGTGCGGCAGAATCTTGAGAGAGGAGCTGTATTTTGGCCCGAGTCCAGGATTCGACGGCGGTGGGTTCGCGCTCGCGCCCGCGTCGCAGCCTGCTTGGTTAATGCGACGCGAGGAAAAGGAAGTAGAAATATAGATGAAGACAGTATCTCCCTAGCCTAATTATTAGTACACTACCTCTGTGACTGTTTGTCACACGCTCAGAGCGACAAAAACTTTCATCGCCCCGACTTCGCGTCCCAACGCAGAACGGCGAGCTGTAAGCTATCATCCATTGCCTTCGCACTTAGCTATCCATCAGAGAAATCTCTCTGATGAATATTTCCAGCCATAGCGACGAGGCCGCGAGCAGGACTGATTATCGATTGATTGATTGTTGATTAGGTCCTCCTCAGTTTCAGCCGCGATCTCTCCGCAGCTATGCTCCGGCTGGCGGACATGGCGGACAGCCGACGCGAACGCGGAACATGAAAGTATCCGCGCCATCCACTTCACTCCTGTAAACAAGAGCCATCTGTCCCCAGAGGCCTCCCATTCGTTGAGGAAAGTTACTGATAGCGCTTCCGGTCAGTCCACCCCTCATGCAGCCTTGGACATTGGTTGAGATACAAGGCACTCCCCGGACATATCGAATGCTTCAGGAAGGGGGCCCAGAAGCCGGTCTGCGTGCTCTTATCGTTCAGCAATGGGCCAAAGGATCGCGAGTTGATTACTACGGCGGTTCGCACCGACATGATTTGCCTATTGAGCAAGGAGTTTATCAGCCATCTTACGTACAGCAGCTAGATTCAGCACTATCGGAGCTAAAGATGTGAAAATGTGATAATATGGAAGTGGCAGAAAGCAGAGCATATTAAGAGGAGATGAACTACCATACAAAATCATGTCTAATACCCTATACACCACATTGTGGTATAACAGCATGTGTCAAAGACTATTATCTATCATACTTAGCAGATTTTGTCCTGCCACTGGAAGTCGGTGAGCTGTAGTAGCTGAGCAGTGGTGTTGCGGATCAAGTTGAGGAGCTCGAAGGCAAAGTTGGGCCGCGCATGGGATAGTTGCGAACGGGTGCTTCAACTGAGTTTCGGCCAAGTATGCTACCTTTAGCCTAGGCTCAGGCCTTAGCCTCTAAAACCTCACCGGTCCTTCTACCTTGAAATGTGCGTGCAGTATCACCAGACGTTTTGCTGCATGCAGCTGGTTTCATCAAGCCACTCCGCCAAATCAGAATTATTGGCCTGGCAGTTGAAGAATTATATAATGCATGTAACTACTCCAAGCTATTTGTGCAAACTGTTAAGGAGGTAGCTGGAAGACAATAGTACTTGCCGTAGGCCACGGAAGATAGTGAAGAGATGACAATAGTATTGATTGAGTAGAATGGAGAATAATACTTGCTAGACTCTGCCCGCAAGTACGGAGCCTTTTATGCACTGGCATAGCGCACTAGCCCCGCTCTAGACTAGTACTATGGACAATGGTACGTCTAGAGTTGTCAGACTGGACCATCAGTCCAGCGACGAGCCGGCTGCAATAAGCTGCTGACAGAATTACGATATACACTCTGGCCCATACGCACACGCATACGATCCATCTCACGCACGAGCTCAAGCACGAGCTGGCTCATGGGCTGGCTCGTGGGCTCGCATGACGTTGATGAGATGACGTTGATGAGGTGACGTTGATGGCGATCGATATCGCGCGCGCCAAGAGCTCGGCGAGCCACCTCAACCACGGCGAGCCATCTCAGCTGTAACTCAACAACGGTTCACCAACCCAGCTGTGCACCTAGACCACGGTGCATCACCTCAGCCGAGGAGCATCTCGCTGACAGGAGGAGCGACATCCGGCAAACGCCAGGGCAGGCCTCAGGGGCTAACATGTGATGAAGGAACTCATGAAGGATATCAAGAGGAGCCGGCACAAGCAATCAATTCAATCAGAATAATCAATCAGAATAATCAATCAGTTTACTCAATCAATCCAATCCACTTAATCTATCAATTCGTGAACCTACCCATCCAGATTACGGTCATCTGAAGTACCGCAAATCTGACAACAGTAAGGAAATATTAATACGCTTGTGTTGAAAAGCTAAGTACATTTTGTCGCCATTTTCGGTGGCGTATGCCACCCTTTTCGTAAGGCATTGTCGTCGATGGTGAGCCTGTATAGTGTAGCATGTATCCACCCAGAAGTATTGTAGGCCATCCCGTTTAGCTTGTTGCCAGCAGAACTCGATCTTTTTGTAACCCTTCTTTCCCCTTCCCGTGTCATTTGTTAATTCATCAAAGGTGACCTCATCGCCCACTTTCCAGGTATGTGGGAGTATAGTATAAGGACTGATGGTGCCTGAGTCATTGAAATCTTTGAAAGTAAACCCATCACCTGTGTATTCCAAGAGACGCATTATTTCGTGTAGAGCTTCGACGGGTACAGGAGGGAGGATGGGAGCTTATGAGGTGGTTCGAAGGCATCAGGTTAGGCGAAGAAACTAGGACACCCTAGCTTATTCGTCTTTTTGAGAGCGTCAGGTCTAGCTTTCGAAGTTGACTATAAAACAGGAAAGGAGAACTATGATCTTGCATGAAGTGGCATTGAGAAGGGTTGAGGGTTGAGGGGGCTAGTGTTGCTATATTGGCGGGACTTCGAAATGGGCTCGCCGGCCGGCCGCACAGCCTTGAATGTAGCGCAGAGGGGCAGATACATATATGTGCCGAAGGCGAGGTGATTGTGGCGGAGATATATTACGGGTGACCAAGCCTCATACGCTGATAGGCTGTCAAGACGCATTGTCTGTTCATAATTTTCCTGTGCGAATTCCGCCCCCTAGTGTAGCGAGCCAATGGCCCATTATTATAGTAGTTTAGGAGAAAGCGGACGAACGCTTCAGTTACGCTAGTCAAGAGGACAGCCGACCCGCTCTAAGTTGGCGAACTCTGTAGGTGTTTTCAGAGAGTTGAGTTAGCTAACCGGAGGTCAGTCGTTTTGCACTAGCCGAAATGAGCAATTAGTTTGATCAGAAGCGCTGACTAGGGTAGCGGCCTAGCGTAAATTTATGCGCGACAGTAGGCACAAGGCTGATAATACTCTTAGCATCATAGCAGGTTCTAAGGCTTAAAAAGACCGTTCATGAGTATTATAGTGTGGTAAGACCTTAACAGTAGTGCTATAGGAAAAGAACTGTCACACTATAGAAGGAAGCTCTCTACAAAACAGGCCGATACAAACGTAATTTATAAGCGAGAAGCGCCCTGGATCCTCGAAAATAGCTATAGTATATTATTTATATATAATGGTAGTAAAGCTCGACGTGTGTGTGGGGTTATAATGGCTTGAAGTCAAAGTACCCGTTGTATTTTCCGGCACGGTAGGTTTTCCGCTACGCATGGAGAGACGTTACCGTTTGCCTTAGTTCAAGATTTGATTGCCCTTCATTCGTTGAACAGGACAATACCGTGGCTAATAGGATGGGCCACTTTCACACGCAGAGTCGTACTTATCAATCATATCACTGTAGTAGCTTCCCGAGTTTGCATCAGGTGATGGAATATTGACGACGATACATGGCAGCTCTGTCTTAATGTATTCTAACTGCTTTGAAGACCAGCTTTGATTTTACCATGTATGAAGCGACAGCTGCACAGAATGCCGATCGAAGGAAAGAACTTCATAACAAATGAGACGCGAGCATCGGGTACACGACGCCCGAACCATTTTCATGCCCTCATTTCAGCATCGTAATTTGGCAGGAGGCAGTAGCTCGTCGTAATTGGAATACGTTTATATACCATGAGCCGCATTTCTTTGCGCAGATCGAGGAGATGTAAAGACTTGGTATCCATAATAGACTGGTATTGAGTATATTGTCACGCAGCGAGATTGAGCGGGTAAGGCAAGTTCATATAACAACTTCAGGAGCGCGCACATGTCATACACGTACCTCTACAATTTTAAGGGAGATACTGGCTGATTGGAATAATCTGATTGTGCACTGACAATGGGTGTGAAAGTCAATCCGGAAGGCTTATCGTATAGAACTAGGAGCAGGTTGTTTGGCCGTGAGATCTTTAACTGGTTTTATATCCACGCTGCTGATAGTATATAGTCACAGATAGTAGTGTGTTTATATAGCTAGCATCTTTATTTAAGAAAAAACACAAGGTAACACCTCAGATACTTTTATCTTCATTCACTAGTAGTTTTCTTCTAAGCCAATTTGGGTAAGTTACACGACCAAATATACTTCTCCGAGTATTATTGGGCTGGTTCTACAATGTCCCTATTTGGCTAAATTAGGACGAATATCCGACGATATGAGGAAGTCAACGACACCCGCGTACCTTATACAAGTACAATAATCTTCGAAATATACTCTTCTGTGTGACCGTGAAAATGGCACCACCACACTACCCCGCTAGCCTCCCAGGTATAGTGAGACTACCGTCACTCCGGGTATTTCTTAATTACCTAATACAATTTGAACTTTCTTCCTAGACACTAAAACTAATAACGGCAGACTGAAGTTCAAATGAAGCTCAATATAGCCTGTTCCTTCTAGCTTAATATCTAAACGCTACAATACTATTTGGATAACATGTTAGTAACTATAGGTTTAGCTACAACACCTAATTCTGCTTTAGTAAAAATCAATCCTTATGCTAGGAAATTCATTCAATCATATTTGGCGCGGTAGATTATCATGACTAATCAGACTTCCGTCTTGAAAGCCCTGAAATAGTTACATATGTGTTGACAAGGGAGGAATAAGGAAGATATTTGTTGAAAAAGAGCAATAAACTGTACTTGAATGCAAAACTTTGATAAAAGTCCGTTGATGTTAGATCAGGACCCAAGTACTAGAATACATGATCACAACAATTCACAAGCAGTTGCCTACAGTAGCGCGTACATTAGCGATCACGCTAGTGCAACACATATATCTAGCATATAAATGCCTAGAAACAACAATTAACTACTTGTTCAACATTTAACACTCTAACTCTGGCAAGTCCAAGAGGCATGGTACAGACTGGAGGCCTAAGGCCGTGAATGAGGAAGGCCGTAGATACGGTAATTTATCGAACTTGTGATAATTGCTGGTATATTTTAATAGCATGATCAATGGAAGCATTGCGTCTACTACCATATTTGAACATCCATACCAGAGCGGGAAATGGTTGTTTAAATTCATTTATGTGAATTACATCCGTCTTTTGGTCGGCTACTCAATACCGTTAGCATTGCGAAGGCAACAATGAGTCCTTCTAAGACGCCCCGAGGTCTTTTGGTTTCTACTGTTTGTAGCCGTTCATCATTGAGCCATTGTCAAACATATTAATCCTCGGAGGTGTCTCGCAGATTATTACAGTGTCTTCCTCTTCTTCGAACGCGCTGCGGCTTCGTTGCTCCTCTAGAAATTGTGTGTGCTGACAATCGCCGTGAGGGGAAGAATTCGCAAGAGCCTCGAAATGATGACAGGGGGTCTTCTTGGCGAGAGGTGAGCCTGCCTGCTCCTGATACGCATTTACATTATGAAGGTGCTGGGACGGTGCAATATTTATGAAATCATCGAGATCCGGGGTACTTCCATAGTTTTCCTCTTGGGGTAAATCATGAAAGGCTGAATACTTATCTTGCGATGCCATACTCCCATCGAACTCCTGTTCATGTTCCGAATTAGACTCTTTGGTCTGTATTATTTCATCCTGAGCACCATGATTCTTGCAGTAGGATCGCTCTCCTGGTTGTTGTTCATCATGGATTCTTGGATTATAATAGAGCTGGCTGTTCCAATCAATAGCATTGATCTCAGATAAAGTAGATCCCTTCTGGCTCACGATATCACATTTACCCTTGCCACAACTACTCTCAATAGATTGTTGTGTACCTGTCCGCTGGTTCTGAGAAGAACTTAGTGCGTCAATGATATTATGCGTCAGTACTTGCTCCGAAGGAGGAAAGAACCGTGACACAGCTTCTTGACTCATAATATTTCCAGGAAGCCGAACGGAAGTTAAATTTGGCAAGGATTTAGAGATTCGCTCTACAAGCTGTGCATTTACCGGACGTGGTCGCCATTCTTTTATGGAACGCTTATACAGGTCTTCTAGGTCCTGAGCGTAGCATTTGTTTGTGAACCAGTCATGAAGTAGGGCTTCAGTAACCGTCAATCGGTTATCTTCTTCAAGTACCAAAAGACGTTTGATAAAGTCCTTTGGAATGTCCGGCACTTTGCCCCAGGAAGGATGATCCTCTTTATCGAGCACACTCAAATCACATTTTGCTGCTAGGCCCACAATAACCAGGCGAGGGTCTTCTCGATATTGAGGATGATTTATGTTGGTGAAAATGAAATCTCCGGTAAGCAGTGTGGCAGTTATCGCGCCAATAGACCACATATCCACGCTTCTCGAATACCCTTCCTCGGCAGGAATGGTTCGGTTGGCTTTGTGGATCTCCGGCGCCGCAAATTCTAAAGTGCCTACATACGAAAACATACGTTGATACTTTGTCGTGCCCCGGAAGCTTTTGTCTACGACAGCAGGCAGGAATCTGGCATTGCCAAAGTCGGTAATCACCACACGCGCTCCATCTTCAAGTGAAGTCATAAGGATATTGTCGGGTTTGAGGTCCCTGTGAACAATTTCCTGACCATGCAGATACTCGACCCCCATTAGGACTTGCCGAATGATGACTGTTGCTTGGGCATTGTCAAGCCGGCCGCCGTTATACTCAAGAAAAGAAAATAGATCACCTCCAGTTATAAGTTCTTGCAGGATGTAGATTGTGTTGTTGCTCCAGAAGACTTTCTGCATGTGTATGATGTTTGGGTGGCTAAGATCCTTGAGGATGTCAAATTCGCGAAAACATGCTGCAACACGAGTCGGCCAACGCTTCTTGCCTCCGCCGAGAGTCTGTTCTGAGGATGCAGTTAAGAGCCGTAGACAAGGACCGGAAGATTTATCGTACAATGTGTCGAGTTTGATCATTTTGCATGCAAGCTGGCGTTGGGTCACTTGGTCGATACCAATCAACACTTTTCCATAACCGCCTTCACCAAGCAAGCGGTCGGTGATGAGAAAGTCCCGCGCAAAGGTAGCCATCTCACGCTCTTGAACGTCCGTGAACTCAAAAGGATTAGCTGCCTTTTCCGAGAAAAAAATGAGCCGAACACTTTCAGACAACATAATTTCGTCTCCATTGTTAAGAAGGAAGGTGTTCGTACGTCCCATTAGAATGCGATGATCTTGCGAGTCGGTACCTTGAACGTTTCTTTTCTTCAAATACGTGCCATTTGCAGACACATCCGTCGCATATACGAATGGCGCAATGTTTGATATAGGATTTTGTTCGTATAATATGCAATGAACACGCAGATGTTGTCTTGAGATGGTAAGATCATTGGACCAGTAGTAACGACTACCTGCCGTCAGAGCATGATCACGCTCCGGTGGGAAACAGTTTTCTCACCAAAGCTCTGGATCCCTTCCTAGAGTAAACTGCTCATTCCCGCAGATCTCAATTCTACCCCCTTGGGTGTCTGAGACGTTAGCCATTGACGTATTTTGGAGTTTACCTTACACTTAGTGGTCGCACCATCTCCGTCAGCCCGAATCTCAAACCATGCCACCGCTTCTCCTGCCATCTCTTACAACTCTCCTTTGATCACTAATGTCAACCCGGATGTATGAGACTATGTGACGTCTTTAGCCTTAGGTCGACACGTTGCACTCATTCGCTCAGGTGTTAAGCGAGCCCCGCGCACGGCTTGCTTATGTAAGCCACACTACCGCCGAATATCTGGTTTCGTGCAGCTGCACCCACCTTCTCTCCTGCAACCCACGAACTCATCTAGACAGCAACGTAAGTTACCTATCGCGATCCAGTACCAGCTTTGATACGTTCAATTAAGCTTCTCTACCCCTCCCTTTACCCCATAAAGCTTCAAGTTGCAGCCGCTGACCTCATACTAGCTCGCCGACAAGATGAGAGCCAAATGGAGGAAGAAGCGCGTGCGACGTCTCAAGCGTAAGAGAAGAAAGACGAGGGCTCGCTCGTAAGTCTGCTATGTTTCTTCTCCACGTTCCAAAATCTAACCACTCCGATAGCAAATAAGCTACTCGCCCCCCAGCCTCAGCTCCCATCTCAATTCTGAACGATGACGATCAATGAATGACACGTTTTCTACGCACAACCATTCGGCCGACTAGCAGTGCCGTCTACCGTTTCACGCCTTCTCGATCAAAGGATCACGTTACACAGCAGGCACGCGACACTGCGAGCGTTGAAATCATCTTCCCGGGTGGTAACGACTGTGCTGGATTGAGAATCATTATGGGGTGCTGGTCAATTACACATTGGGGTTCTCGGGAGTTTACTTGACAAAGATGGTCACTCTAACACCGGCTTACTTTCCATCAAGAAAGCTTGCCTTTGACTGACACATCATGCGCCATGTGGATGCACGATAACGGAATGAAAAAATGCTTCACGACATCTACAGTATTCTGGCCCGTGTGTGATTTGAGTTGTGATGTTGTATTGTTCGCTAGGCCCAACGTCGCATCCATGTTCAGGCATCTTGTCGAAAGTAAGCCCATTTACAAACCGACATTAATAAAAGTTACGAGAAATATGCATCGTGCCCTTCCATCGTTCTCCAAAAAAAGCACTAGTTAAGCCCAACCGGAAAAGAGTGGCTACTACGCTGAATGCACTTCATGGACAACATGTACTCCGCTAGTCACACCCGTGCGCGCATTTGACTCATGAGTTGCCTAGGCATGTCCGGAAACGTTGGGCAGACCAATCTAAGTTGTTGATTTTGAGTCGCTGGTTTTGTTCGTCTCCAAAACTGACCGATGTACAAAGAGCGGTAAGACGCTTTGCCGACCGCCTCGGCGGCTAAAGAAACGTTCGAAGAAGGGTATCCTAGTGCGTGGTGGAAGCCCTTCTTGATGCAAAATAGGCTGGTCCGATGTAGGCTGGTCCGATGGCACAGAGCGAAGCTGCTGCATTGTATCAAGCGTAACAGAGTTACGATGCGTGCTCTCGTTGATAGATTCCACACTCAAATCCGCTTTCGAGCCAAACATACTCTTTGCCTTGCTCGACACATTCGAAGTCCGCGTACGCGCAACAATGAAACTTGATGGCCTCTTACTTCCACTCTCCCGCTTGAGATACAGACTCGGGAAGATTTTACCAAGACCAACCGCCAGGAGTGCACCCTTGTACATATTGGACGCATCTGAGCCAGTGCCAAATAGAACGAACATGACATAGCCTGTTACTACCTGGGCCCACTTCTCGAGGTGTACGATGCCGTTCGAAGGCTCTTTGAGAATAGAATTGAAGGTCTTCGGTTCGTGCACACGAGACCAGGAGTATGGGTCCACGACCTCGCCCAAGATGCTGGCCACGATCCATACAGCCCAGGGTGTATAAAAGACAACGACCATCACGCAAATTACAAAGAGGCGGATAAAGCGTGACTTTGTGGTATTGCGAGCTGTAAGTAGACAGGCGAATTCACGGCGGTATCGATAGAGACGATAGCAGAGAAGACCTGTATCATGGTCGGTTAGGGTTGCTTGATAGAGAAGGCGTCAAACGAGACTTACACGCATATCCTGTGGCAATGAATGCCGTGATAGGTGCCCACATATAGTTCAATACTATGCTGGGCCAGCTAGTGTCAAATGCAGATTTACACCCGATAATTCCATGAATCACGTATCGCATAGGCTGGACGATGTAGTAGATGATGATCAGGAACAGGGGATAAATCCAGCACCAGAGAATTTCCAAGGCCAGGCTTTTTAATTTCCCTTTGCGACTCGAAGATACAGTGATGTTGCTAGTATCCATAATCTTGGCCAGTTTCCGTAAGATCATAACCGCAGACATGGTTATGCCTACAACACTGCCAACCTGGATGCGTACATGAATGTCGCACCAGACATCGCCTCTCCACCATTGTTTGAGGTTGTCGTTCGGCCAGATGAGTGGGTTGATCGAGTTGAAAAAGTTGTTCATCATGACCCAGAGAATGAGGGAACCAGCTGCGATGTTGCCTTGGCCAAAGTGCCATACAAGCGGTGCAATGCATAGCATCCATGCAGGAAATGCGAGAGCCGAGAATAAGACAGCTTGTGGGTAGAAATGCGCCATCAAGTCCGGCATATTGCAAAGAGTTTGTCCTGACACAGAATGCGAAAATTGACGGAATCCTTCGTAGGTGTCTGACCTGCAAGTTTGAAATGGAGTTTTTGGATATTGCTATGCAAGAGCAAAATTTCGGAATCAAGTCAGAACGTCTAACGCGTAGGTTGTATAGATATAGAGTTGAAGCAGAGGGTCTAAAGTCGGAGGTTTTGAAAGGAAAGCAAGAAATAAATATTGGGTAACATAGCTCACACGTACATTTTCGCATGTCACAATAAGCACTCAATAGATGTCTTACACTCAATAAAGCTCAATAGCGACTCCTGTTTGACTTTGCTGCTGCGGTAGGTGAAAGCGAGTCAGGCTACGGAACCGGAGGCTCGGCACTTCAGCCCACCGAGTGCTTGAAACCCAGGTGTAGTTCGTTAATTTCTATTCAGTCAATTAAGTAGAAAGAATGCACGACTTATGGCTTGTGCAAGAGGGTTGGCTAATGCAAGTAGTTGTGGTGGTGAGACATCGCTGCGCCTAATGAAGGACTGAATAGAAAAGACAAATAAATAGCGCGTGCCTGATATCTAGAATAACTAGAAGTAGAACGGTTAGAACTCTTCGCCTTGCTCATTATTCCGCTAATGCATTTCACATTTCGAGATCTCGTTCACCTGGGCAAGATGCTGTGAGTCAGTAACCTAACATCTTCTTCGCCTGAAGGTTCAAAGTAGGATCACAACTCACAGATCTAGTTTTTATACCTAATGATATCGGGCGAAAAATCAAGCACAGAGTAATCGACTAACAGTAGGAACGTTCGGCGGACACTAATTTCGAAGAGTTGCTGTTAGAGCTAACCGTGTGATTTCATCGCCGTTGCTCGATATCACGCTAATGTTCTCGCAAATGCAAACGCAGAGCTCATCAAAGCAGGATAGGTTATTTGCAACAAGCCCAAAAGGCTGTCGAGTTGAGCCACCTAGTACGCAATGCAACGATGGATATTGGTTTGGCTCTGGTCGACTATCTAGAAGTTACAGGAAGGCCCCGATTTCGATGGATGTCAGAATTGAAGGACAATGTATTCGCAGTTCAACTTTGGGTAAAGATACTATCTACTCCTAATTTAATGAGTATATGTCGGTAGATTCCTGGGGTTGCCTATCTCAACGTGTAGCTCGCGCCCTACCAGAGCGGGCGAATGACGTAACCATTCTCTGGCCTTTCCGCCGAGACCGCCGAATAGGTAACACGCGACACCTGTGAGCGTCACGAGAGTCCACCTAAAAATGCACCGCGCACAGCTAACTCTTGATACACGACGCGTGTTGGTTCCATGCAACGACGGGACTCCGTGATTGATGCCATATCACCAGGCTGTAGTCGCAACGTTTCTTCACCACCATGGATAGCTCCCTAGCCGAAGGTCAGGCTTCAGGATCTCATGTACCATCTCTGCTTCGTCAAAAGATTCTAAATCGTGCCGCCACATTCACAGAAGGGGCAAGGCCGTTGTCTGCAAGCCTTCCTCGCCGTCGAAGTTCCTTGCTTTCCAGTTTATCGGACACGCAACAGTCCTGTCGATCCTCAACAGACAACCTCCTACGAACAGGTGTGAGCCTTGATGTAGACAAAGTCACCACCTCAGACGAGTCATCATTCTGGCATTCTACTCCTGTCCCCTTTGCCATTGTACCGGCCATCGCGGCGTTAACACACCCGAATGGAGGGACTTTCGCGACCGATATAGTCCTGCTTATATTATCAGCCTGGTTCATGCACAAATGTGCCACGATGCCATGGTAAGTTAAAAGGGCCAGGTGTAGCAATCAAAGGCTTATGAGGCCAGGGAATGGTATCGTGAAGCCCAACAACGACATTACATCGATGTCGACGAGTCAGTGTACGATGATGTGATTCAAGAAGAAGATAAAGAGAGCGTCGTGGAAAGTCCGGAGCGTACAGATTCCGCGCTATCAGGGGAACAGACAAGCCCAGACAAAGTCAGCACACCAACAGGAAATGATATGCAAAGGAGTGCTCGCAGAGAGCTCAAATGGGTTGAAATGATGGCGTTTACTGCGTGTCTGATAGGCCCTTTATTAGGAGCATACCTATTGCACCACATGCGTGCCCAGTTCACACATGCAACAAGAGATGGAGTGGTAACCGATCTGAATCTTACCATCTACGTCCTCGCAGCCGAAGCGAGACCGATTTCGCGCTTAAGCAGGATGATACATGAGCGGACCTTGCGCCTCCAGCGCATAGTCCGATCAGATTCCATCGATAGATCAGGGTTGGCAAATATAACTCAATTGAGTCGACGTTTGGCAGAACTTGAAGCACAATTTGATGGACCAATGAAGAAAAGCAATGTTGACTTAATGAAGGTCAGCGCCGAAATTCGACAAGGCATACAACCCCAGCTCGACGCCTTGAATCGTGCAGTTCGAAAATACGAGAAACGGCAGATGGCACAATCAATTCAAATAGAGGCACGCTTCCAGGAGATTGGTGTGCGGCTCCAGGACACACTCTCTTTGGCCGCAGCAGCGGCGCGGACGGGGCAGAAACCAGGCATTATTTTTATAGCTATTAGCTGGGTAGTCGACATACTCACGTATGGCCTACGTTTAGCTTGGGATATTTTTATGTACCCGTTCCGAATGGCGAATACTGTGCTTGACGTGGTCAGATCGTGGTTTTTCAAGGATATTCAGCAGTTCCGGAAACAAGCGAAAGGTCAGACGAACGGAACGTCCCGGGCGCTGCCTAAGAGCGGACGATGAATTCCCTATCTAAGCGTAAAATATTACCTTTCGGCATGGTCGCCTCACAGCCCCACCTGCACACATTCCCCCATGTCGTATGCCCAATCCTTCAGTCAACCAAAACGTGGAAACTGGCCGATTTATAGCAAACACCGTTTAAATAATGATAGTAGCTAAGCTTCGTCTATTTAGCCTAGAATAATTCGTCATGATCATGATAATCGAGGTAAAAGAAATCTCTATGAAATCGTGTACTGCATCCCCTGGTTTTGATATTGGAGAGTGCGACGGACCGACTTCGGAGAACCCGAAGGAGTAATCCGAAATACATTGATACATTGGTGGAGATAACATCGAGGCATGTCGCTTACCCCGCTACCCCTCTTAGTTTACCAGGGAAATCGGCATCAATGATGTAGGACACGTAGCTACCCACCTCTTATATAACAACCCTCGGGCTTTGTTCTTCGAAGCGAAAGCGTAGGGTACTTCGAAGGCTTTACCTTGGTACCTTGATTACATGTGCTAGAACTCAATTTACATGCTCCCAAGGCCCGCTCTAACATCATGTCACTGAAATCCGACCTCACGATTGATGCTTCTAAATTTGACCCCAAAAACATTGACAAGCAAACACAAGAGGTTAATGAGAAACTAATCAAGATATGGGCCGATGGGCCAAGGTGGTATGAGGTACTTTTAACCTTTTTTACCCAAAGTCATTCATATTTTTTCTTTAGCTATTTGAAACTTGGGACCCTTTCGTATCTGCGCTGCCTCTTTCCAATTTCTGATTGTTTTTTTTCTAGGTCGGCGCTGCCGAATACCGGAAACTTCGCTGGGAAGGGAAAACCCCTTTACCTAAACCTATAGTGCTAGAAGAGGGCATAAACGGCGAATTACCATCACGCGATGCTGGTCGGCTAATTCCATACCGCATGTTCAAGCCTGCAAGCGGCAAGGGCAAAGGGATACACATGCATATCCACGGCGGAGGATTTGTGTTGCAAAGCGAGGCATAGTAAGTTGCTTGATCAAAATCCGTCTTCCAAAGCATTAGAGATCGAACTGATTCATATCCCATCATTAGCCAAGATCCCTACTTGAAATACATGGCCGATGCATTCGATCTGACAGTTGTGTCCATCGGTTACCGCCTCGCACCTGAAAACCCCTGGCCTGCATGCGCTGAAGATTGTTATGACGCAGCGAAACATCTCATCGCCCATGGCCCGTCATCTTTCGGCGGCCCACTACTCTTTACTGGAGGAGAGAGTGCGGGCGGTCACCTCGCATGTCTTGTTGGAATACATCTCCTCAAAGCAGCGCCTTCCTTTGCCTTCAAAGGTCTCCTGCTGCACTTCGGATGTTTTGACCTATCATCGTTCCTCCCCCACACGCACCACCACGAGAAGAAACTCGTCATCGACCACGACATCATGAAGTCGTACATAGAAGCGTTGCTCCCCAACACCACGGAGGCGCAGCGCAGGGACCCATCTATTTCGCCGATCTACACGGACCTCAGGGGCCTGAAGCTGCCGCCAGCGTTGTTCACCTGCGGGAGTGAGGATCCGCTGCTTGATGATACGGTGCTATTAGGGGCGAAGTGGGCAATGTGGGGAAATGAGGCGGTGGTGAAGATATATAATGGAGCGCCCCATGGATTTATCATGTACACGCCGGGCACGTTCAAATCCACACAGGAGGGGTTGGATGATATGGTTGCGTTTGTGAAGGCGAAGATGGAGGAGTAATGCAACAGACGCATCGTTCCGTAGCTCGGAAGAGATCTATAAAGCCTAGATACATTCCATGCTTCGTTCCTGTAGAGTGTCTTAGGACGGACGGGCTCGGGACGCCACTGCTGAATGAGGCTAAAAGTCGAATCGGGTTAGAGCATCCGCGATAAGCTTCCCTTTGCCGTCATACCTTGAAGCATGGACGCGGCAGGGACGGCCAGGCCACGGAATATCAAATCTTCTCTTCCTCCCCAATGCGCTGAACAAGACCCACACTCACACCGGCGGAGGAACCATGGCAGCAAACGGGAGCCCTGAGCGGCGCCGCAGATCCATTGGCATGTATCGCCGCGGGTCCACGTTCAGCGAGTATGCTATACACACGCCAGCCGTCGCATGCAGCCTAACAAGTGGCACAGAGCAAGCTTCATGGAAGACGTCGAGATGGCGCAAGACGAGGTATACGAACTCGGCACCATGCCGCCGCCCTTCCGCCTGCGGCAGGGCAACAGAGAGACCGGACAGCAGCTGACGCCCACAATCCAGGTCTTCTCCGGTCCCATGTCGGAGAGCGTCCCCACGAGCGTCTCCGCTTTCTCGCATCGCCGACCACGGGCAGACTCCACAGCAAGCGTGACCAGCTTTGCGTACTACGATGAAGAGCAAGACTCGGACCAGGGCCTCGAGGACGAGGCTATTGTCGACGAGGATGGAGAGTATGAGGGCTATACCGCAGAAGAGCTGGATGACCTCGAGGCTGGCCTGTCCTCGCCGTCGTCCAACTCGGTATCGCCATCTCCATCGCGATCGAGGCGCACGTCTAGCGGTGGTAGAAGTAGTAGGAGTAGGAAATCCGTTGACAGGCCCTTGCTACGACGCCATTCTTCGGCAGGGAGTGCGGGCTCTGGCGCTGACTGGAAAGGGCGGCGCTCAAACCAAAAGATCTACATCATGACCGAGGACCTCACCATTGTCGTCGCTGGCTTTTCCACTTCGCCCATTGGTTTTGCCGCATATGCTGTGCTCTGTACTGCAACGTTGGGAATCGCCTGGCTGCTCTTCCGGTGGCTGCCCCGCTGGAGGGTGGGCTTGATAGGAAGGAGCACACCTCTGAAGGAGTGTGACTGGGTCGTCATCGAGAATCAATGGGGCGAGTTCGCCATCCAGAATGTGGATAGACAAACGTACGGCCGCTCGCTATCAACCGTCTTCGGTGACCCAGAGAAGAGGCGGCGTGGAGATTGGGACGAAGATGACGATCCGCTTATCAAAGAACTATGCCGTCTGGACTACAGATACATTCGCTTCGTGTACCACCCGCTCAAGGACAAGTTTGTTCTTGCCAACACCTGGAAAGACCCGGCCTGGACTGCGGTCGCCGCCCTTCGTGAGGGTCTGGACAACGGAGAACGAGACTACCGTGAGCTTGTTTTTGGAAAGAATCTCATCGACATTGCTGAGAAGACCACTGGCCAACTACTAATCGACGAAGTTTTCCATCCTTTCTACATTTTCCAGGTCGCTAGTCTGATTCTCTGGTCCATGGACGAGTATTACTACTATGCTTGTGCTATCTTTATCATTTCTGCCGTCAGCATCGTCACTACTCTTGTCGAGACTAGGGCGACAATGAAGCGGCTGAGAGAAGTGTCGCGCTTCGAGTGCGAAGTGCGAGTGTTGCGAAGCGGCTTCTGGACCCATGTTGACTCGTCAGAACTGGTCCCGGGAGATGTTTATGAGGTCACTGATCCAGCGCTTACGCAGTTTCCTTGCGACAGTTTACTACTCTCCGGGGATTGCATTGTCAATGAAAGCATGTTGACTGGCGAATCTATTCCGGTATCAAAGATTCCAGTCACAAACGCATCGTTAAATCATCTTGACTTGAGCGCCTCGGCTGTCCACCCCGAAGTTGCTCGACATATGCTGTTCAGTGGCACCAAGATCATTCGCGCACGCAGACCACACGACGACCATGTTGACGACGAAGCTGCTGCACTTGCAATGGTAGTGCGGACTGGCTTTAACACCACAAAGGGCGCGCTGGTACGCTCGATGCTCTTCCCGAAGCCATCAGGCTTCAAATTCTACCGCGACTCATTTCGATATATATCTGTTATGGCCTTCATTGCTATGATTGGTTTTGTTGCATCCTTCATCAACTTTGTTCATTTGGGCTTAGCGTGGCATTTGATTGTAGTCCGCGCTCTTGACTTGATCACCATTGTTGTACCTCCAGCGCTCCCAGCAACGCTCACCATTGGAACGAGCTTTGCTCTATCTCGGCTCAAACAGAAACAAATTTTCTGCATAAGCCCTCAACGCGTCAATGTTGGTGGAAAGCTTGACGTTGTCTGCTTTGACAAGACGGGTACGCTGACCGAAGAAGGTCTAGATGTATTGGGCGTTCGAGTAGTGGATCGTCCAAGAAAGAGGTTCAGCGAACTTCTCGCCGACTCATTCGATATCCTCCCCAGCTCGCAACACGACCGCGACCCAACGGTCGAGTACGCAACACGCAAGACGATTCTATACACCATGGCTACTTGTCACTCACTGCGCAAAATCGACGACGAGTTGGTGGGAGACCCACTAGATGTCAAGATGTTCGACTTCACTGGTTGGAGCTACGATGAAGGGGAGCAAAGGGCCGGAAGCAACGAGGATGACCCTGAGCAGAAGCTTTCTCCATCTGTCGCAAGGCCGCCTCCAGGACGGGAGTTCGATCTGGACGATAACGAGGATGAATCAAACCGGAAGCCTATTGAGCTGGGCGTCTTGAAGTCATTTGAGTTTGTCTCACAACTCAGACGAGCAAGTGTCATCGTTCGCCAATTCGGATCGAAGAGTGGTTCAATCTACGTCAAGGGTGCACCAGAGGTAATGAAGGACATCTGCCGTCCAGATACCTTCCCCACTGATTACGAAGAGTTATTGGCATTTTATACGCACCGCGGCTTCCGTGTCATCGCATGTGCAACCAAGACCATCGCCAAGCTCAACTGGCTCAAGGTACAAAAGATGAAGCGCGAAGAAGCCGAAAACCAGCTTGAATTTGTTGGCTTCATCATCTTTGAGAACAAATTAAAACCTAGCACAGCTCCTGTCATCGAAGAGCTTGAACGCGCCAACATCCGCAAAGTCATGTGCACAGGCGATAACATTCTTACCGCTATCAGCGTCGCTCGTGAGTGCGGCTTGATTAATAAGACAGCACACTGCTTCGTTCCTCACTTCGTCGAGGGTGACTCCCGTACCGCACTGTCCCGTCTGGCGTGGGAATCCGTGGATGACGCAGTTTTCAAGCTTGACGAAAATAGCTTAAAACCACTTCCACCACCTCCAGAAGCAGATGTCTCCCTCCCCTATGACGTTTCCAATCTCCGCAATTACAGCCTCGCGGTGAGTGGCGACGTGTTCCGATGGATCATCGACTATGCGTCCGAATCCTTACTGCGCGAGATGCTCGTCTGCGGCCAAGTATTTGCGCGCATGTCTCCTGACGAAAAGCACGAACTCGTTGAGAAGCTGCAATCGATATCATACTGTGTTGGTTTCTGCGGCGACGGCGCAAATGACTGCGGCGCACTGAAAGCTGCCGATGTTGGCATCTCCCTGTCAGAAGCCGAAGCCTCCGTTGCAGCCCCCTTCACATCACGAAACTTTGACATATCCTGTGTGCCACAAGTCATCAAAGAAGGGCGTGCCGCCCTCGTAACGAGCTTCTCCTGCTTCAAGTACATGTCTCTTTACTCAGCCATCCAATTCTGCTCCGTTAGCTTCCTCTACGCATCCGCTAGCAACCTAGGCGACTTCCAATTCCTCTTCATCGACCTCCTCCTCATCCTCCCCATCGCTATTTTCATGGGGTGGAGCGGCGCCTACCCCACCCTATCCCGCAAACGGCCAACCGCAAACCTTGTCAGCCGCAAAGTGCTCACGCCGCTCCTTGGCCAAATGACATTCTGTATCTTGACTCAAGCCCTCGTCTTTCGCGTCGTCCAACAACAGCCATGGTACCAGCCTCCCATCATCGACAAAAACCACTCCAACTCGCTCAACAGCCAAAATACAGCCTTGTTCCTCCTCTCCTGCTTCCAGTACATCCTCTCCGCCGTCGTCCTCTCCGTCGGCAAACCCTACCGCGAACCCATGTCCCGCAACCTCCCTTTCATCACCACCATCTTCGTCACCCTCGCCATTTCCGCGTACATGCTGTTTGACCCGAGTGCGTTCGTCATGCACAACATGGAACTCACGTTTTTGGACACACGCTTCAAATTGTTTGTGCTGGGGCTTGGGCTGGGCAATTTTGCGGCGGCGTATGTGGCGGAGCGGTATGTGTTTCCGGGGCTGGCGAAGTGGATTGGCGTGTTGAAGGTTAAGGTTAATCCGGGGTGGAGGAAGGAAAGGAAGGCCTACAAGGTTATCATGGAAGGAATGAGGATTTGAGGCGATTTTGGATATAGACAAATGTGTGGGTTGTATCGGGGTTTGTTTTGTTGTGGATATGTATATAGCCGTATATATATGTCAATATATACTGTAGGAAAGTGTTACAAGATGAACTAACGCGACTCTCATTCTTCATCTTGCAAGCATACCACCTGACATGCTAGGGGGTGCCGGGTTGTATTTTCGCGTCAGCACATCACATTTCATCCATCTAATACCAGCCCTTCAAAAAGGAAGCAAAAACAACACACACCGCCATTGCCACGCTTCCATCCTACTCGTGCACTTCACAAAACATTGCAACCCCATCCCATCCCATCACATCACCACGCATCACCACGCATCACCACAACACCCAGCAAACAAGTCATCATCATCATCATCGACGTTCCAAGAACGCCAGGCAAATGCACATATTCATTCTACCCATCTGATCCACCGCATAAGTAAAATTGCATAAATCCTAGCCGATCAGAAGAGTGAAGAAGAGGAGAAGAAGAAAAAAAAAGTGGGTATCTAATTAAAATGTAGGAAGCCAAGCTCGAGCGCAACCAAGGGGGAGCCCTGGGCAACGCAGCAAGAAGACCAAGCGTTCTGCGATTCGCCATCGAGGCCAGGGTTTACGGAGTGGGAGATTTTGTTGCGAGCGGCGATTGCGAGTTGGATTGGTTGGGGTGGGTGGAGAGGTTAAGCGGTTTACATCTTGCGGCGCTTGGGGCTGCGCTTGCGAGTCTCGTCTTCGACTTCCTCGACTGTGGCTGCGGGGCTTGGGGCGTTGGAACTCACGCTTTCGACCCTGCCCTCGTCGTCAACAGCGAGGTGCGCAGTGTCGTCGTGGGGCATACCCGCTTGAAACCCAAACACATCGGCGCCGCTTGAGCCGTCAAAAGCTCCGCCATTCAAGCCCGGCGTCGCACTATCAAAGTTGAAATCGGGTAGCCCGCTTGCGTCGTTACTGCTAAGATTGGTGTGCGTATCGTTTGGGAAGAAATCTTGGTCTTGAACGAAGGAATCCAGGTCGAGGTCGTACTGGCCGGGATCTCCGAGACCGGCGGTGTTTCCAAAGTATTCATTGTCTGATAGACCTGGAATTTGGCCACTTGGGCTGAGTGGTTGGAGGCGTTCCTGTAGGCTTTGTACGCGTGAGTTTTGCTGGTCCGACATTTGCTGGAGCATCTCGAGTTGTTTTTGTGTTGCTTGGTAATGGTTGAGATCGTTCATAAGACGCTGCACTTCTGGGGGATCTGGGTTGGTGAGAGCGTTGTTGGTAGTGGATGCTGATGTGTCCCCTGCCATCATGGAGAGGACGTTATCGCGCTCTTGAGGTGTGAGTGGGACGTTTCCATTCTGTGTTTGGTAATTGGAGAGGGCGGCGGGGAAATCAAACTGAGGTGCTTGACTCGTTCCTGCAGAGGCATTGGCATTCTGGATGGCTGACATGATGGCGTCGTTCTCGGGAAGAGGTGAATCAACTTTGGGGGGTATAGAGAGTGGTGAGCCCCGGCCAGTTGTGTCGGTAGATTGTGCGCGGTTCTGTGCGATTGAGGGCTTCATCACTGCTGGCTGTCTTCCTAATTTTGGCATAGGGCTAGCTGGTGGCCTTACAGAGGGGCTCATTGTTGTCGCTCGGCCGCCTGCTGATGAGAGTGGATCAGGTCGACCTACAGGCGGGGCGGGAAGGAGTGCAAGCGGTCGCTTGGTTCGCTGCAACGCAGATGATTTGTTCATAGCCATGTCGGCTGCCGAAAAGTCGCCTACATCCACCACATTACCATGGGGTTGTTGGCGCGTGTTGGAGAACATGTCAGCTAGGTTCAGACTACCTGTGTTGCCTTCCAAACTCCTGTTGTAGAACGTAGCCAAAAATGTTAGGATAGCGTTGATTGAGTTCTCGTGGCGGTCATGTAGCGTCTGGAAGGATGTTGCCCTTGAGTAGAGCTCCTCGTTCTGACGCTTAATCTGATTGAGGACAGAAGATATGAGCTTTTGTTGATCTTGTAATTGTCGGACTTCGACGCGCAAGCTGTTGTACTCAGATCGTGGAATCATGGCCACTTGGTCGTTGTTCCGCACCGCAAGCTCCTCGACATAACCTCCACCACCTCCGGTATCTTGCACGTATTTGCGCTCATCATCACTGTCGCCCTTGCCGTCTTCTTCTCGCTTACGT
Source organism: Ophiosphaerella narmari (assembly GCA_028456235.1). NCBI lineage: Eukaryota > Fungi > Ascomycota > Dothideomycetes > Pleosporales > Phaeosphaeriaceae > Ophiosphaerella > Ophiosphaerella narmari. The sequence continues at coordinate 29,657 of JALNQA010000057.1, forward strand.
TTAGGTCCAGCTGGAGGATTCTTTGGCTTTTGAATCAACCATAACAGCTCAGGGCGGCCGCGCTTGAAGTACTTGTTGAAGTATTCGCTTGGAGCTTTCGCTTTGGTCTCGCTTGCTTTCATACTATTGTCTGACAATCCAACCTTCTTGTGAAAGCCATACATGTTTAGTTGCCGCACAAAGGATGCGTAATTGTTATGCTTAAAAAGCTCAGGAATCAACGTTCGCGCAAATTCGTCCTCGTCAAGCACGATGAAGGAATTGCCGTCATCAGACCAACGAATGAGGTTCTCATTCTTGTTGTTGTCTAGGAAGCTGGAACAATTCGTTAATGAAAAAACTAAACATGTTGACTAAAATGACTTACCTGCTCAGCTTCTGTACAAAAGGCGGTATCTGTTTCCGTTTAGTCTGTGCGTCCTTCTTTGCAAGTGCGGCTTTCTGTTCCAGCTCTTCTTCATCATCTACAGTTTCCCACTGCTGCTGAGTTGGGCTAGGGTAGCCATCCCATTGACCCCGCCTTGGTGCAAGTTGCTGATTCTGATTCCGCCTGACCAACTGTCCCGAGTTCATATCTGTGCCATTGTCTAGGCCGTCCAACGAAACCACTCGGTTGTGCCCCGCAATCGGACTATTGCCGTAGTCGAACAATGTGGGGTCATTGAAGGCGCTTATATCTGTGTTGATAGTGGGATCGTTCCAGTTCATGTACTGGTCGGTTGGTAGGCCTGTGTCCTGTTGAAAGCCCTGCATTGGTGCCTGTGGAGACGCGCCCGGAGCGCGCCGCTTGCGAGACGACATACTTTGTAAGTCGCTGTATATGCGCGTGTTCAGATCTAGAAAGCTCAGTTCAGGCCTTTGCTTCTCCGCCGGTGCAACCCGACTACCTCAGCCCTATAGGTTCTTCCTTCCCTTCTAATTCAATCAAGCGATCCGAACTGAGCGAGATATCCGAGGCCACCGGCTTCTGCGACGTAAAATGGACGTGTCGCGGGTCGATCAGTCTGATATTACGCTTTCGTAGCCTAGATGTTACTGCGCCACGATTGTTTGCAGGCAGTTGTTGGCCCGTTTCGCAGATTGGCCCAACAGCTGCAGGCGCGTGACTGTTTATGTTTGAGATATATCCCGAAAAGTAAGGGGTAGTATTGTTTCTTTGTAACCGAGCTGCGAATTGAGGTAATGTAGACGGAGGCTAGTAAGATACGGCAATGCGAGCGATAGACGTGAGCTTCAATGCCGAAGGTTAGCCGGAGAACTTGGTCAAATGCGAGCAAGAAGATAGACAAGGCGCGTGGAGCTGTCGAAAAGTCCAAAGGAGGTAGAATGGTTGGGTGTGGTGAAGTTGATAAAGCATCACTATGAAGTTGTGAACCGCATCGTCCCGCAGTTGAGCCGACCGCTTAGCGCTCCGAGCCTGAGCGGACATGACTCGTGGGCGGCCCTGCATATGTCACTCTTATATCATTCGACCCAAGCCTCTCCAGTTGATCACTCTGGCGTTCCAGATGCAGGAACAGTCTTGAGCACAGTTACCTTACAGATGTGTTTATCTAGAACTTGTAATCGTAGAGCTAAATATCTAATTAAAATAATACCAAATGGTACATCATATATTAGGGGCATATTACAATACATATACTGGCAACGAAACAGTCCTGGCCCTATCCCAACCACTTCCCATTCAACATTTTATGAGACAAATCAAGCTCAACGCAAGATAAAGAATGGAACAAGAACGCAAGAAGAGCGAACAAGCCCCGAATAGTAGAATCAAACGCGCAGTATCATATAGGAGCAGTGAACCATGTGGTTCAGGTGGTGTGGCTAGACTACACGTCCAAGGCATGAAACGCTCAAGTCATGGAGGAGTCAAACCAGTGTCGTCATCGTGGGGAACTGCAATTTATCCCAACCATGTGTGTGCAGTCTACACTTTACGACTTGTGTCAATCTGGGGTCGTTGCTCAACAGAGCTGAACGTTAGTGAGCGCACATTGTCCCACGGCTCGTGGGGAAAAACAAAAACAAACAAACTGCCCAAACCGATGCAAGATATAGGCGAGTGCAACACCCCTCAAGAAACAAGTACAACCCAAAGGGCGAAAAGAGAACCGTAAAAAGTAAGTGGATCAAACCAAGGTATTCGATATGTTCATAAATGCTTTTCAGTAACCAAATCAAATATGCGAGATTGGGAGGCGCGTGCCCCATCTGGATGTGTAGTCTCTACCGTCGTAGCATCATTCTTCGTATGCATCGTAAAGTCAATCCTGTGTTGAGGCCCGACTACAAAGGCCGTAAACGTCATCATTCTTCGTCAGGAGCAATAATTCGCACGTGTCGTTTGATATGAATGGTAGTACGGTGAGTGCGTCGGACCATCAATTATGCTCATTGGTTCACAAGGATTTCGACATTGGATTGCGATGAAAGTTCATCGCTGCCACGGTTTTGGTGGCCCCGGGGGCGGCCAAAACCTTGTCCTCGTTCCGGAAGTGGTCCTCGAGGCTGTCTCGATGGACGATCATCGTAAGCACTGCTGAACGAGCGGTGGCCGCCAATGGGGCCAGGGTTCTCCCAAGAGGTCATTTGTCGCAATGCACGAGGACTACTGCTTTGGCCAAACCCTGAGCCGAGTTGCATGCGTCCCATCTCGCGTTCCAGCATTTCTTCATTGCGCTGCGCCATGGAACCGGTTGTGGGGGTGCCATTGGGGTTCGTTGAGGTGCCACTAAAGCCAAGACCCTCCAGCGAAACGCCACCAGGGCGACCGATAGGATGGCTTGCAGTTGAGGGTGCTGGAGAAGGCGTGTAGGACCTAAGGTCAGCGTATGACTTGGCACCGCGCAGATTAGGCACCGCGTTGAGGCCGCCAGGGGAGTCAGGGAAGCCAAGGAGGCCGGAGGTTTGGCGGCCAAATGCACTGTAGAAGCCGCCTTCAGCACGGACATCGCTGAAGTCAGTGGTTGCGGCACGGTTGAGACCACGTCGGGGCTGTTCAGTTGCATGATTGATAGGCATCTGCGGCATAGGCGGGCTTAAGCCTTGATTATCGTGGACCTTGAAAATGTGAACCTGTCGCTGCTCGCCAGTTCCCTTAGACACATGGGCAAGAGCAAGTTGGTGAGCCAGGGTATGGATTGTGCGGCGCTGAGGAGGCGCCAGGTTGGGAGGGAAAGTCATACTATCGCGCTCGGGCGACTCCTTAAAAAGCAGAAGCTGAGAGTAAAACTGCAGGACTTGTGGGTCATTCAGATCAACGTCTAGAAGCTGTGAGTAAGAAGACAGTAGAAAGGGCTCAGTCAACATACCAATCTTCGGTGCCCCTCGCATCCCCGATACGGGGGAGGGCGAAGAAGCGGGTATGTGAGAAGCAAGAGAGCCAAAAGAAGGCTGTGATTGGAGGTTACCACCACCAAGGGGGCGGTGCTGTTCTTCAAGCTGTCCGCGGCGCTCACGCTTTTCGCGCTCGATTCGTTCGCGTTCGGCCAAAGGCAGCATCTTCTTGTACTCGACACGAAGTTTTCTGCCGTTCAACTCGAAATGGTTCATCGACTCAATGACGGCTGCCGTCTCTTCGGCAGTGGTAAAGTTTGCAAAGGCGAGGCCTCGGAACACGCCATTATCGAAATGGTAGTTGAAGGCATAGGGCAAGGGCAGGCGCAGATCAGTCATAAGCTGGACCAACTGCTCCTTCTTGACGGCAAAGGGGATGTTTTTGATGACGATTGCGGTGGGGATGAGTTCTTCATCCATGTCCTGGCCGTAGCTGGCGCTGTGCATGGCGTTGTTCCCATTGTTGAGGCTGGGGATGGAAAAACTAGGCAGACCAGGAGGCTCCATCCATCCCTATAAAAGCACGTGTCAGCGTCCAGTCAGGTAGTGGGTGTAGTAGGGACCAGAGAGCATCTTACCGAAGGTAGGGCGCTGCGTCCCCCCCTTTGCTGGGACTTGATACGGGCGGCGGCGGCGCCTCCCAGCGACCCCAGGCCGTTTTGCGAAAAGGCGGTTGTATTCCAGGCAGCAGGGGCACCCATATCGTAGCCGTAGCCCGCGACACCACCGCCGTGGATGGTGGCATTCAGGCGGTCGTAGTTGCGAGGCTGCTCATAGCTTCTGGGGTGGTCGTCCGAGGCGTAGGGGTTGGCGGGTTGGGGCAGTGGCGAGTAGGCGTCAAACTGGCGCGAGGGCATGCGGTGCAGGGTGCCGTTCTGGGGCTGGTTGCGGTGCGAGCCAGGCGACCGCGACGACGACTGGTCGTAGGCAGAGTACATGGTGGGTGGTGTGTTGGGGGGGGAAGGAAGAGCCAGCGAGCGAGAAAATTAGGACCAAGTCAGGGCTGCGGAGGTTTAGTACGGATACATGAACGCCAAGGCGAGGCCACGCGGGAAAAGACGCAGCGCGAGAAAAGCGAGCTGCACAAGGCCAGGCCGCGAGCAGGGAGAAGGGCAAGGCGAAAAGGGGGAGGGAAATGAAGCTCGCAAGAGCGCGCGGATGGATGGGTTGGCTGGCAAAATACTAGCCAGGGGCGGCCGAGCTTGTTGCTCAAAGGAGCAGCACTAGACGCCAGAGGGAGGACACCAGCTGCAGTGGCAACAGGACGAAGAGACAGGTGGGGATGGATGGACGATGGTATTAGAAGTTGGCCTCTAGGCTGCTTTCTACTCAAGGGCGAGCGACGGTCCAGTGTCAGCACGCGGATGCGCGAGCTGAGTCACGCAGCCAGAGGTTTCACTCCGGGACGGTCACAGGCGGCAGTCAACGAGGGGCAGCTCCATTGGCCGCCCAACCCGCTCTCCAATAAACGCCTCGAGCGACCATGTTTGGTGTGCCACTTGCTGCGCCAGTCGTCATCCGGTTCGCATCGCGCTGGCTTGTCACAGTAGCCCACACCGATGCCCGCCCAAAAGCTGGTTGTCCGCACCAGTCCTTCTGGAATGGAACTGGCGGCTCCGGCCCGTAGCGCGCGACCTGGACTAGCACCGCCGCCAAATCACGCGTCGCCCGCCGCCTCCATGCAAGGCCAGGAAGCGGTTGCTTTTGGCCGTCTGCTCTGCCCCTGCCTACAGAGTACCTATCCATCTGAGTACATACGCCTGTGTGCACACAGAGCGTCGCATTTGGTGCGTTGCAGCGAGACGCTCTGCTAGCTCGACCCACGAGAACACGGTGCCGTGGCATCAGCTGCCCAGTCTGCCGCATTGCCTCCTCCTCGCCACAACAGGCTCATGCATGCAGAGACAAAAAAATCGGCCCAAAGCCAGCCTGCTTCCGGGCCACACATTTCTCCGTCTGCAAACCGTTAACAGTCGGCATGCAACTCCTTCCATCTGCAGCCAACATCCGACAAGCACACGGGACGCGTCACCGCAGGCATCGCCTGGTTGCACCACTTGATACACTTTCAATTCCATCTTATCACCCGACCCAAGGAGCTGTCAATGCAGCTGCTGCGACCCATCGCCACGGCTTCCCGCATTTTGCTTCCTTCCGACTGGCTGACAACACCAGTAGTCGTTGTCATGGTCGCTTACCCGCATGAAAATGAAATCATGTGATGCAGTCTTCAGTTGTGTACCTACTCAACCGAGTGCACAGCAGACAATTGCTGCCTTCCACGACATGCTTGTTCAATCATCGTCGAAATCTAAGAGGCGCGACCACTCGCTGTCACCTACACGTCGAAACTCGGCACCGGCCGTGAATTGCCCTGCCTGCTCCCACGCCTCCATGGTTGCCTGGTCGTAAGGACCATTGATGTCTCCTTCCGGTGCAGTGAGCCAGTGAAACTCCCACTGTGCCGCCTCCGAATGCGGCTTCTTCCAGTCCTCTCCTGTCTCGCGTTTGTACTGTCGCATAATCATTTCGCGAGTGTTTTCGTAAATGTCTTCAACGCCTCGGTCTGATAGCCGGCTAGCGCATTCAGTTATAGTCTCGATTGCCTCTTTGGCTCTCATAGCCGTGGCATCGTGTGCCGGCTCTGTGTCAATGTCCATGGCTTGACTGGTCTTTCTCTTGTTCCAAGACTTGGTAGGCTTCTTTGGTGCGTTTTTACCATAGCGAACAAGCGCCTCCATGGGAGTCTCTCCCACCTCAAGCTGGGCAATGAGGCTTGATAGAACATCGCTAGTGATGATGGCGTCCTCTGTTCGTTCTCGTGCCTTATATTCGGCGTCTCTCATGTCGTGTGCCTCCTTTGCCCTTCGCATGTCTTTCTTGGAGATGCCTTCTAACCAAGAGTCCTGCGCAGCCTCAGGATCGTACGCTTTTCGCACAAAGTTGCCGGCCTCGTCGAAACGCCCTTCTTCCTGCTCATCACGCATGTTGAATGCATCTAGTTTCGGCGCATGCTTCTTCTTAGCACCTGCTCCCAGCTCGTCGTCAATATCCGAGCCGACTCGGTCGCGGTCTTCGTCATCGCCAGACTCGCTGCTGCTCTCTATCCCATCGCCAATCTCATCAGGGCGTTTTGTAAAATCTACGGCTATGCGGCCGCCAGACTTGCTGTTCTCTTCCTGACCTTCAATCTCGTTGTTGTCAAGAAAGCGAAGCTTCCTCTTCTGCTTGTGGTGCGCAGACGAGTCCTCGTCTTGGCGATCGTCCTTGCTCTCATCTGCAAACATGTCATCGTCATCATCATCGTCATTTGCAGGCTTGTCGTGTTTGCTTCGCGTTTCCGCGCGCGCATTGAAGTTCTCAGTTGAGCTGTCGGAGTCGTAGCCATCGATATTGACGGCATTGCGCTTGATGCCCGCGCCTTTTCCTATGACGTCTGCTTCCAGCGCCGGGTCTTCGTCGTCGGCATCGGGCGCAAGGGTTGAGGGATTGCGCGGGTCGAAGCGTGGCTTTTTGGTCGAGGGCTCGTCTGGGCCCAAATGGTGCGTTCGTGTAAACTGTTCGCCGGCCCGCTTTGGCCGTGCGGGATTGTAGGCTCCGCTAGAAGTAGCCATGGCAGTAATTGTTGCAGTGTGATGAGGAAGAAACAAATGTGGGGAACCAGGCACCAGGCGTTGACGTCTGAGAGCTTAAGCACGGCCACCTGCGGCAATCCCAATGCTAGCTCCGGCGCCGTCTGTGTGCAGTCAAATAGTAGTCTAGATAGTGCATAGGACTGCCTGGGTACTGTTTCCTCGCCATTCATTTGGTCCTGCATCCGTAGAACGCTCTGATCCGTCTTTCACCCATCAACACCTCACGTGCGCTCCGACATGGTAAGAACGACCCCACCACCCCAGTGCCTCTCACCACCCATCTAACCCAACCCCGCCAGTTCAACCCAGGCTTCTATAACGAAGACGACCCTATGGCCATGTACCAATCCATGCGACGTGGTGGTGGTGCCCCGCGGCGGTTTGACGAGTATTTCCGCTGCTATCCCATCGTCATGCTGCCTGGCCCTGAGCGCGAAGAGGCAAACCATGGTGGCAAAGTGTTCCTTCCTCCCAGTGCCTTGGATAAGCTCACCAGGCTACACATCACATACCCCATGCTGTTTGAGCTCATAAATGGCAAGCAGGATGGGAAGAAGACGCATGCTGGTGTGCTCGAGTTTATCGCCGAAGAAGGCAAGATATATCTTCCGTACTGGGTATGTTCCAATTGTGCCCCTCGACACACAAACGCCCCCCCTGCCAGCTACTGACTGCCCAAAGCTCATGCAGACGCTCCTGCTAGAACCCGGCGATCTCCTGCAGGTCAAGTCGACTGATCTTCCCCTTGGCACCTTCATCAAACTGCAGCCCCAGGATCCGACCTTCCTCGAAATCTCCGACCCCAAAGCCGTTCTTGAGAATGCATTTCGCAACTTCTCGTGCCTCACCAAAGGCGATATCTTCACCTTTGCATATAATGATGATGTTTACAGCATAGCCGTGTTAGAAACGAGACCGGAACACGCTAGCAAAGCTATCTGTACCCTTGAAACAGATCTATCAGTCGACTTTGCTCCTCCAGTAGGCTACCAGGAACCCCAACGAACGAGTGGAACAAGCACGCCGAGGAGTGGAAAGGGCGTTATGGCAGGCAAAGGCGGCACCCTTCACTCCCAGGGAACCATGGCCCAGGCCATCAATTACGCTGACATCGCCCCTTCATCTACAACAGCCGCTGCTGGCGCAAAAGCTATCTCATCCAACTTCCTTAGTGGTGGCCACAAGCTCTCTAAGAAGGGTAGCAAAGCCCCGACTCCGCAGGCCTCCACGCCAGTCGCCGGACAGTCAACAAATCCACCAGCTACAGTACGGCGCACAAATGGCCCACAGCCACTGAGGCTGCCTCCAGGTAAACTGTTTTTTGGGTATGAGATCAAGCCATTAAAGGGTAAGGAAGAGGAAGGGGAGCAGAAGGAGTCGAAACACTTTGACGGTGCAGGCCAGACTCTACGCAAGAAGAAGGGGGAAAAATAGGGGCTGAGTAAGGAAGACGATCGCGTGGATCACATCAAAGTGAATATGATCCGATATGCGCAAAGCATTTCACGGCGTATGAATTCAAGAGCTACGAAACGGGCATGGCGTGCGGCGTTCTAAAAAAATACCTCACGATAGGATGCAGGAGTACACAAACCGTAGTAGTCTGTGCAACAAAGAATAGACTGGTTGTCGCTGATGATTATTATTGATTGAACCTAAGACGCTCACAAGGTCAAGGCTCCATACAGTATATCCATAATGTTCACGTCACAAACAATTTTCAACTACTACATATGCGCCGTACCCAAACCGAAATGCCCAATGCACGATTTCACTTCTAGAATCAACTCATCCATTCTGTGCCAGCCACACCGACTAGCAGATGAATCCACCGCAAATTGACCTTCCCATTCAAACGCATGCCAGAGCCACGAGCATGCCTTACAAATACATACCTGCATCAGTCACCCGACACGCAAAGCTCCCCGCTTGCAACGCGAACCATCCGCCCGTTCAACATTCCTCCTCAAAGTTCTCCTCCTTAACCACTCCCCCAGCCATACCCTCGTCTTCGGAACTGCACTCCTCCGCAACAACCTTCCTGTCCTTCGGTTTCAACTTCTCCTCATGCCCCTCCCCATTCCCATCCTCACCACCACCACCACCACCACATACCTTACTCTTCTTCCTCGGCGGCGGTGGCGGCGCCACCCCGTCGCCTTGCTTGTCCTTGTCCCCAGTCTTGCGCCTCTTCTGCGCTGCGCCGCCCTCCGGCAGGTTCCAGCCAAGCTGCTCGTACATGTCGCGCTGCTGGACGCGGAAGCGCGAGATTTTGATTCTGACCCCGTTGAGGTTGGTGCCTGTGCGTGTTAGCCGGATGATTAGGAGTGTGTGTGTGGGTGTGTGTGTATCTGGGAGGTACCGGGGAAGATGTCGAGGAGACGCTCGTAGTCGGCGGGCATGAGGTAACGACCTTGAGTCAAGATGAGGAGCTGTGGGGTGTTAAGGTAGGTGTCTTAAGTGGGGTTGGGTGGGTAGGTGTACTTTGCGCTCGTTTTCGGCGGTCCAGCGGAATGCCTGAGTGGTGTGAGTGATGTGTTTATGGTGGCTTGTAGGTTGTACTTACGGCGCCTTCTTCGGCCGGCTCACTAGCAGCGGCAGTCTTCTTCTTCGGAGGCATGATGATGTGCTTGCGTGTTGGATGGATTGATTTCGTAGATACGTGTAGAAAGCGTGACGTTAGAAGAGTGGGTTGGTAATGTTTGGGAAAGAGGGAAGATGAAGGCTGTGTAGAAAGATTTATATTTGTTGGCGCTAGCTATTGCGCGATGATGATGATGATGAGTGAAGAAGTGAAGGTGAGGGCAGCCCGAAGTGGACATGTGCCCTGCGGTTTCATACATCATTCTCACTTGGTTGTGATCCACAGTACGCTGTCATTGGTTTTGATGGACACGATACTCACCATGCCCTTGGAGTCTTGGGTGAATTCAAAATTTATTTTCATTCTTGCCTTGAGAGTAACTGTTTGTTGACATGTTTAAGGTAGTGTAAATGGTTCTGGCGTGACTCTGATGCCGCGAGAGCAACCTCTCTTCCAAGTATCCTGAATTAATAGGTTTTCGTCCCTATATAGTCACTTCATCTATCTCGTCAAGTATATCTCTTCCCCCGCCCGCCTAATTGTCCATTTTCAAGCGCGTCTCCCACATATGGAATTTATAGAGGGACTCTACCAATGCTCCAGACTTGTACTACTATCTCGTCTCAAATACGTTTGAAGCTTTGATATCAATAGATGATATCAAAAAGCATCCGAGCCTATTTATCAAGCTACCCGAAATTACCGTAAACCTGTAATTCAAATATACGATTCTTAGCTGATGGCTTATCAATTTTTAATTGTTTTCTGGGTAACATCAAAATCCTCCCTTATTTCTTTGGTGACGTAGAAATCGTGTTATTGTTTAATAAAACACCATTCCAATACCCAAGCAGACAAAGTTGAGACGCTTTTCTATTGAACTGGTTAGGAATTTTGAAAGGACCTGTTAGGTTAATCTAGATATAATTTCTCACGCAAATAAACTTCCCAGGGCATCAGGGGCGAGACCAAATCTCAAGGGACAAGACTGCTTGCTAATACATCGCGGGTTACCCTCATGCATTGCGTCTTTTCACGTGAAGGAGCCCATCTTGACCTCACTTCACTGAACACTACATCATATCCTAATCCAATGCGCGCATTTTGTATATTCATACATAGTCTACTCTTTCAAGCCCAAACCGTATCTTACTGTACAAACACGATACCCCACATCTCTCCCACCCAAGACGCCATGGCTCAATGCATAAAATACTAGAAAAAAGAATAACACGATTCAAACTACGGCATTGGTCCGACCTACTCATCCTCTTCTTCATCCATGGCCACATCACCGTTAGCCTTTGGCGCCTCTAGACCCTCGTCGTCTTCATCCTCATCATCCACAATACGCCCCTTGCGTGCCCGCGGAGCTGCGACACCATCGTCCGCTTGTTCTGTAGCATCTGCATCTGCGTCGCCATCGCTATCATCGTCCACAAATTCCGCCGACTTGTATTTGCCGGATGGTTCGCTTTTCCTGGCCAACTTGCGCTTTTTCTTTTCACGGGGGCGTTCTTCGTCAGAGAGGCCCTCGGTTGCGGATGTGGTGGTTCTGTGACGTCGAGAACGTGGCTCTGCGGCATCCGAGTCTGAGCCTGGGCCGTCTGTGTCTGAGTCTGCATCGCGCTTTCGGCGCTTGGGTTGTTTTGGACCGCGGGCTTTGCGCTCCGCTTTGCGGAGTTCTCTGTCCTCATCTTCCTCTAGGCGGCGTTTCTCTTCTTCACCTCGTTTTTCCATCAGTTCACGGTCACGCTCGGCAATACGCTCTTGCTCTTCAAGGATTTTGCGTCGTCGCTCAAGAGCCGCTTCTTCTGCTTGGAGTTTGGCTTCGTTCCGACGACGGATCTCTTCTTCCCGGATCTTTCTTGCCTGGTCAAGTTTACTTGCATTTTCTTTTTCGTACGCGGCTTGTTTGTCGTGCGCTCGCTCCAGTTGCTTGGCCATAGTATTACGACCCATGTTCGCACGGGACGTGATATCATTCCTCGGAAAGGGTGGTGCTTCTGCTTTTGCAATTTTTTCCAAGGTTTCAATGGCTTCAGCAAGGCCTGCCGCTGCATCTTCAACTTGTTGTAGGCTGCGATCAGACTCCGGAAGACCGATCGTAGTTTGTGCAATCTGGAATTGGATGAAAGCAACATTGAACTGTGAGTTCAGGTCCGAAGGAGCCACCGCAAGCGCCTGCTTAGAGTAGTCAAGGGCAGTGCGGTAGGCTTCTATGCTGTGCTCGTGACGCGCACGTAGATACCAAGTTCGCCCTAGACAAGCAAGAATCCTCGGATCGTTCTGTCGGCCCTTGGCTAGGGCTAGTTCATACTGGTTCTGTTAGTGAAAGTATGCTCAAGTGGGGAATGCTTGACTTACATTCTCGATTGCACGAGAGTACTGTTTGATCTCGCAGTAGGTGTGACCCAGGTTGACATATACGCTATGGTCTTTGAGTGTTTCCTTGACCTTGGTGAAAATTTGCAATGCTGTCGAATAGTCCTTCTTGTCTTCCACTAGAGCAATCGCGATACCTTGGGCAGCATACGCATTTTTTGGGTCAAGTTGAAGCACCTTGTCGAAAAACTCAACTGCGCGTTCGTAACCTTTGCGTCGTTTTTCTTTCTCTTGCTCTGAACTTCTTGGCATCTCACGAGCGATGGTGAGATGAATGTTGCCCATACCCATTAGAGAGTATCGATCATGCTTATCGGACTTCTGAAGAGTGTGTTTGTAGAGCCGCTGTTCGTCGTCTGCCACGAAATTCTGAGTCCTGCGTTTTGATTTGTTCATATACCAACCGTAGAGAGCTCGGACTTCGATATTGTCTTCGTTCTCTTTGAACAGATCTTTCATTGCCCTCGGACCTAGGTCGCTGGGATTCTGGCGCAAGGAGATTATTGTCAACCGAATTCGCGCGTCTACGTAGTCGGCATGGCGCTTCAGCAGGTTCTCATAAACCTCCTTGGCTTCATCCAGCATGCCTTCGCTCTCGTAACAGCGCCCAAGGTTGTAGCTAATTGAGGTTACTAGTGCATCTGTATCGATGGATTCGTCACGAGATGCTGCTTTGACACACGCGTTGAGCGCAGCTTGGAAAAGCTCACGGGCCCGTGCAAACCGCTCGGCCTGGAAGTGGAAACAGCCCATATTGTTGAGCAATTGTGGAGGTAGCAATTCGCGCAAAGCAACCTTGATTTCGAATTCATCCTCGACATCCTCTGGGTAGTCTTCGCTTGGTATAGCATCAAGTTCCATTTGCTCCACTTCCTCAAGACACTTGAGACTCTTCTCGGGGTGATCAGCCTCGTAGAGACGGGCCAAATTCAAGAGCACAGACTGGTCTGGGGTGACCTTCTTCTTGGGGTCTCGCCATGCTTTTTGGACATCCTCAAGATATTTCAGGGCCTTTTTCAGCTCGGCTGACTTGTCTTCATTGGACTTATTGTTTTGGGCTGTGAAGACGTCCTCGGCATACAATGTGCCGAGAAGGGTTTGAGCTTCTAGCGTGGGCTGTTGCTGAAGAATCTTCTCCAAGCGAAACTTTGCACCGTCATAGTTGTGCAACAGAACGTTCATTTGCGCAGACCCAAATTTGGCAGGAATGTAGCCGCGCTCATCACCGCCACGAGCCTGGTCGGACTTGGTGTAACACGCGGAGGCTTCGGCCGTGTCGCCCTCATGATGGGACTTGCGAGCAAGCTGATACCATCCTTCGCTAGCGATTGCGTTGACGTCGGTGAGATCAATGGCACGTCTTGCGACTGTATGCGCTTTTGTCCAGTCCTTTCTTATGATAAAGTAGCCTCCAAGGGTGGCACACGTTAGGGGAAAGGTATTATCCAACTTAGTTGCAGGCATGATATATTCGTTGGTCGCTTTCTTGTAGAACTTGTTGAAATCAGGATGTGTGGGCGGAAGCTGTGACGTGAGATGGAGGTTGTAAATGCCCAGCAAAATCAGGGCGATTTTGGATTTGGGGTTAAGGTCTAGTGACCTTTGCCATGCGCCAGATGCGTCATCCTTGAAACCAAGCTGCCAGAAGCAGCAACCGATGCCTATGCGTGGATCTGGGTCAAGGAGATCTGGCGAACTTTCCAAAATGTTCTGGTAGGTTTTAAGTGCTTCAGCCCATTTACCCATAGAATAACTGACACGGGCCTTGCCCATTTTGGCCATGAGATTCTTTCCCCCAGATGCCCTCAGCGCATCATCGAAGCACTTGGCGGCCTGCTTCAGTGTTTCTGCCCGTTCTAAACTGATGGCGTTCGGGCCAGCCGTGGTGGATGGGGGTTGCAATGATGCGCGGAGAAGCTGGAGGACGCCACGAGCAAGGAACAGAGGAGGGTGCGCTGGGCTGATTCGGGAGGCATCGTTGAGCACACTGGTGGCTGCTTGGATATAGAAGTCCTTGGTCTTGATGCTGGGGTCGGTTGTCGCGTCTGCAAGGGTTAGGGACAAGACACTGCAGCGCTGGAGATGACTTACCCGATTTCACTCGCGGCGCCTCGCGGCACTTGAGGAGATACAACCAACACAGCCCATTTAGGATGCTGAGTTTCTCCTCGGTGCGCGCGCGACCAAACACATTGATGGCCTGGCTAAGCACATCAATGGCAACATCGACCTTTTTCTGTTTCGCATAGGCCACCGCGACCTGCACCCAAGTCGACGTCAAGCTCTTCTCGTTTTCCAGAATAGCGCATAGCTCTGTTGGGTCGTCTTGGATGTCTTCGTCGAGCGCGACTTCGACATCGAGCTGGCCACCTTCCTCGTCGGCGACCGAGATGGTGATGGCGCTAGGGACGTCCGAGTAGCGTGGTGGAGGAAACATTTTGCCTGCACCATTCACACTTTGCGCGCCATTGGCATAAACCGCAGACATGGTTGAGCTGGGGTGGTGGACGCGACCGCGGCTGGGGATAGAAAGCTGGATTGGTTGCAGAAAAGAGGCGTGTTGGATCAGTGCGGCATAGTTGGCGGGCGGCGATAGGAAAGGGCACGAGACTGGTTGTCGCGCGCGTCGATGGTTTGACAAAGGAACAAGACAAGATGGCGAGGACCTTGAGGAACACGGACCCCGGAAGAACTTGCGGAGCGCGGAGGTGAGGGCTTGGCGTGTAGTCGTGAATGCTGCTCCGCGCCAATGGGGAGGCACGAGTCGGCACAACAGGAGGATTAGTGTAGGGTTGGGGCTGTTGCGTCAAAAAGGTGTCTGGCGGTGCAGCAACACGGGAGTTGCTCTCAAAGGCTATTAGATTGCAGTTGTCTTGGCACGCCCGTAGTTGTGAGGCTGCGGGACCCCTGCTGCGACAACGTTACTGAAGACACCCCCGAGTTCCCCGCAAACACACTTCCTACCCTACACTTCCAAGACGATGCGCAGAATCCTCGGTCGCACGGCATGATTCGCGTGTTTGGCCCGGCTCCACCTACAATATGTCCCGAATCCCCAACTACCAGTCGGGCGCCAATGGCGGGTACCCAAATGGTAACCGCAGCAATGGAAGCTTCGGTGCCCCGAACGGCGATAATGGCGGGCGACCAAGCGGCGAGCGTCGACAACGCCCAGGCGGCTATGGGGGCATGAGCGCCCCGGCTGACGACTACCCACGAAGACCGAGTAACGAACGCCCCCGACGCCCTGGCGGATATGGAGCTATGGGCACCCGCGAGGAGGAGGGCATGCGTCGCCCAAGCGGTGACAGCCAGCGAGAAAGGAGGCCTGGCGGCTATGGTGGCTTCAGTACAAGAGATGACGAATATGCCAGGCCGCAGAGCGGTGGTCGTGATCGTAGACCAGGAGGCTACGGTGGCTTCCAGCAGCCAGGCGAGGACGCTCCTCAAGTGGCCCGCCCTACCAGCATTGAGCGGACACAAGCACGGCGCCATAGTGGAGAGAGGCAAGATCGCAATAGGCCAGGCCAAAACTATGGCCCTGGAAGCCAGCGCATCGAAGAGGCACTGCGGTACATTCGCCAGAATTGGGACTTCATGACGCATGACCAATGCGTCCCAATCGAAGTCGCACTCAAACTCATGGACTCAAGCTCTCTTGGGCTGGCGGATCAATACGGCCAGTTTCGAGCTACGCACAAGGAGCTACAGCAAGCGCTGAAAGGCATCGTAAATGGTACTGTGCAATGCCACAGCAAAATCAACGTAAGCTAACCTTCTCTAGAACACCATCAGGGGTTCAATAGCTCTATTGGTACTTTCCATCAAATTCAGTCGAGTCTACAAAGCTCGCAACAACGAGTCAGAACGCTAAAGTCTTCTCTAACAACCGCCAAAACCCAACTCTCAACCGCAAAGCCAGAGCTGAGGGAATTCGCAACTACGTCTCAGAATTATGACGAAATGCTGCAAATGCTCCACACTATTGAGGAGCTCCAGCTCGTTCCAGAGCAGCTAGAGGCACGCATCTCGGAGAAACGCTTCTTGACTGCCGTAGACATACTACAGAAAGCATTGCTGATGATTAGAAAGTCTGAAATGGAAAAGATTGGGGCGCTGAGCGGCCTACGAACGTACCTCAGTAATCAAGAGGTCTCTCTGACGGATATTCTGATTGAAGAACTTCATAGTCATCTTTACCTAAAATCTCCATACTGCGAGGATAGGTGGAAGGAGTATGCACAGAACCAAGTCAAAGGAGTTGTATCTGAGCGCGCACAATCAGATGCAAAGGGTAGGATGCTTTATCATTTTCTGGATGGTCTTGATACCTTAGAGCCCGTTAGTGCAATTTGCTTTCCTCACTTACCGCATCGCTAACACGCTTAGATGACTGATGATTCATCACACAACCCTGAAGCAGACACTTTCCAATATATAAGGCTTATTATAGAGTCGCTCAATAAGATGAATCGCTTAGATATAGCAATCGACACCATCGAACAGCGACTGCCGGTTGAACTTTTCAAGGTTGTAGACAAGTCCAACAACGAAGTCGCACAAAGGCATCCAAGCATACTGCAGGTCTATGCTTCTAGAAAAGGTGGTAAATCAAACAACATTATTGAAAGCGACGACATCCGGGCGACTCTCCTCAACGACCTTTTATGGACGTTGTACGCTCGGTTTGAGGCTATTGCCGAAAGCCATAGAGCTGTGCATGATGTGGTCGCTGGTATTGTTCGACGAGAAGGTTTGCGCGATTCTTCGAGTGCAACCCTAACTCGTGGCTTCAAGGAGCTATGGAAGCTCTACCAAAGCGAGGTAGGCTTTTCACAGATACGAGGTAAATCCTATGCTGACCATGGCATAGATGCGTTCATTACTGCATGATTACTTGGCGACAGATGGGGAAACTTCATACCGCAGTAGACAGGGCCCGGCCTCGGCTGGTAGCATATTCTCTCGTGCTCCGCGTGATCGAAACAAGCGTATGTTCAAGCTCTCTGATATGAACACTAAATCACCCGAGATCGCACAGGAGCGGGAAGACCTGGAGTTTATTTTGAAATCCTCCGTCCCCGGTTTAGTGTCTGACTCAAAGAAGCCTGAGAATATGGTCACCGATATGAGTGCCAATCTAGATGGCAGCGCTACTGGTCACAAATTACTCGTCGAGCCTAGTGTGTTCAACATGGGTATCCTATTGCCTCCTTCACTCGACTTCCTTAATCGATTGAAGGAGGTTGTACCCCCTAACTCAGACATTATCATGAGCACTTTGACATCATTCCTTGATGACTTCCTTGTGAACGTGTTCCACCCACAGCTGGATGAAACACTTGTTGAGCTATCTTCTCAGACATTCATTGAAGTAGACTCATTCAATGAAGACCCACATTGGGCGAAGTACTCTACGAAGCCGATCTTCAGGGTACGTCAGTGCACCAAGTTATTTCGGTTATTTGCTAATCTTGTAGGGCACGGCACAATTCTTCACTCTCATCTCTGCTTTCTGCAAAATGCTCGATAACCTTCCCCATGATCAAGCTTTTTCTGGGCTTATCGTTTCCCAAATGGATACCTACGCACTCAAGTGCAACGGATGGTATAAAGCGCTTACTAGTCGGCCGCAAAGTTCGCTATCTGGTCGACTTGTAAAAGCGCCAGCGGCATGGGCGGAGTCCGAAGATGTGGAGCGAATTGTATCGCAAATCCTCCAAGCAGACCCATCTGACCGCGAAAACTTCGACAAGCTTGTCCAACAAGAGATGGAGCTTCTTGTTCAATCGGTAAATGCGGAGCCGCTTGATCAAGCCGATATGTTGCAAGATAAGAAGGCCATTGTTAGCCTTTGTCTACTACACACGAGCATGAAGTGGCTGGCTACTAAAACTGCGCAATTACGACACATCAGTGACCGTGCCACAAACTCAATGCGCGGCGAGGCCGTAAAGGAGAGACATACTCAAAGATGGACGCTGCTCTCTTCATCAGAGCCTAGACCAGAAGGTGCAGCAATCTATCTTCCACTGAACCGAGAAACCGTTGGGTAAGCCTTCGCTTTTTGACTTTTGAAATGAAGATATTAACCTCTGCTAGCGAATTTGATCGCGTCGTCTCAGCTTATCAGTCGCTAAGTGCACGTGTTCTGCGCACTCTACATCTTGCTGTGCGCAGCACGATCTTGCACTCGCTTTCTGAATCTATTCAATCTAATCTCTTTATTGATACGGCACTCAACGATCCTGCTCCAAAGATACTAGCGCTGAACTCAAGCCTCATCAGCTTTGATACCGAAGTGTCCCGCTACCCGCCTGCGTCTACATACCTTCGCATTACACAAGGTCTAGCTAGCCTGATGGACACTTATCTGCTATCTTTGTGTACGAGTAGGATTGAACGCATGAATACAAATGGCTGTGCGCACATGCAACTCAATATTCTTGTTTTACAGCAAAACTTGAAAAATATTGAGGAGGGCGCTGCACTGCCCTATGCTGCACTGTTCTTCGACCTGTTCACTGCGGGTCCGGATGCAATTGTTGCAAGAGCGAGGGATTATGGCAGAGACTTTGGTGTTCCTGGCGGAACGTTTACTGATGCAAGCGTGAAGAAGCTCCTGGAGATGACATTTGAGGAGCGACTGAACGCAGAGAATAGAGAGAGCAGCGTAAGTGCAAGGCGGCAACTTGACGCACAATTACTAGAGATTAGCGAGTTCATGTACTAAGTTGGCGAAATGATATATATTTGCAAAGCGTACCATGAGCCTCTATTACAGGATACTTGTGTATACCTTGTAGTCTTGCGATCAGCACATGAATCTTCCTCTTAGCTATGCCATGGCTGAGTTTCTATTTTTGAATGACAGATCGAGCGCATACGATGGTCGGCGACATTGGCAGTGCACGGACGCAAATTGCCAAACGTTCGCCGATGAACCGCAAGCTGAGTCGGCCATGACACCTGCAAGCTGCTGACTTTCTCAGCCGCGACGGCGACGAGTCAAGCTTTGACTTTTATTGTCAAATTACGGTTACTGGGGTTAACTAGTTTCCGGGTGCTTCCAAGGTTCTCGCCGAGGACTTTTCTCTATGATCGACTGAATAAGTTTTTTTTTTTGTAGGAAAAGAGTCTGGAATTACGGCTCACTATCTTTTATGGATTAATCTGAGGTTCTATCACGGCGATAAGATCAATAGGTGCTTCGATACAATCTTTTTTTTGACGTGATAGTCCTTTTCGGTAACTCACGGGCAGGGTTGTGCTGTTCACCAGCCTAGAGTTCCTCTGCAGAATTTTAAAAGTGGTCTTCCCACTCTGTAGCGCTATAAAGCTGAATACACTCTAGCGCTTGGGGCCAGGGAGGGGGGATAAGCGGAATACTACTGAACCCTGAGACGTCGCCGATGAGAGTGCATGGAGTTTGGTGCTTCAAGCTCATCGAACAGACTACAATAAATATGGTAGGCTCTACCCATATTGCTGTGTCTCACCAGACTTTAACTAGTTCTACTTTTTCACGTGCTACCTTCCCAGCATTTATTCACAAGTCCTCCTCTAAGCCTGTTTATGTAAGCCACATAGCTGAATAACAACCACGCACTGCCGAATACCCCACGCCTTTTTTGTCCCTGTCTCAGATCCCAACTGACCGCAATCTTTCCAACTACAGCGCCACGATGCCAATTTCAAGTATCTCGACAGATGTTGAGAAAGATGCAATAGGACAGGACTATACACATCTCACGAACGAAACTGTTCATAGTTTCAGCTGGCAAAATGTCACTGTGACCGTCAAAGATAGAGCAACGAAGGAGCCAATTGATATTCTCTCAGGCGTCGATGGCATTGTCGAAGCCGGTGAACTTCTTGCGTTGATGGGGCCAAGGTATATTTGAACCAGATATTCCATCCGGGGCGGCTTTCTAACAAACAACTTGCACAGTGGCTCTGGCAAAACGACACTTCTGAATGTTCTCGCTCACCGTGCTGCAATGCCCAAAGCCAAGATTCAGCAAGACCTTCGCATAAATGGGGTTTCTGCGCAACTGGAAAGTTTTCGGAAATTCAGCTCCTATGTTGAGCAGGAAGATGCGCTCGTGGGCTCTCTTACTGTACGCGAGACACTATATTTTGCCGCGCAGCTTGCACTACCAAGGTAAGGAGACAGCCTTTAGATTTAATTCAGTAGGTCAGGATACTAAATCAGAAGGCGCAGTTCAATTAGCAAATCAGATCGGAAAGCCCGCATTGAGGGCCTGTTATCAGCATTCGGTCTACAGAATCAAGCCGACACTTTGATTGGAACACCAATCCGAAAGGGCGTCTCTGGTGGCCAGAAGAGGAGAACTAGTGTGGCTAGCCAGCTCATTACGAGCCCGAAGATACTATTCTTAGATGAGCCGACGAGCGGATTGGACTCCGCAGCAAGCTTTGAGGTTATGAACTTTGTGAGGATCATGGCGAAGAAATACAAGGTAAGAAGGAAAAATCTGTTAGGAACCAAAGCTGACGGAATATCAAGGTTCTCGTTATCACATCGATTCATCAACCATCGACAACGACTTTCGAGCTGTTCGACAAACTCATGCTTCTATCTCGTGGCAGGGTGGCGTACAATGGCCCTGTCAGTGAAGTCAAGGACTACTTTGCTAAGCTTGGACACGAAGTACGCTTTACATCTTCTCATTCTTCTATCTCCATCGGCTAAAGCACAGCACAGATGCCACTCTATATGAACCCTGCCGAGTTCGTCATCCAGCTCGTAAACACCGATTTCTCACGAGACGAAACAAAATCAAGTCAACAACTTTCCTACTTGCATACATCGTGGACGAACTCCCCAAACGCTGCATATATATCACAGGTTATAGCTTCTTCAGCCAAATCCTCCACTGAAGATGCACCAACTCATAACCACGGCTCTGTAAATCCTCTCCTAATTCCCCTGACACTCATCCACCGTTCTTTCATCAAGAGTTATAGGGACGTCGTAGTATACGGAATTCGGGTTGCGATGTACATGGGGCTCGCTATTATGATGGGTACGGTCTGGCTCCGTCTATCACCCACGCAAGCCAACATCCAAAACTTTACCAACGCCATATTCTTCGGCGGCGCCTTTATGTCCTGTAAGTCTGGTACCCGCTCCCCCTCTCATAAAACACCTCTCCCTAACACGCGATTCAAATAGTCATGGCCGTAGCCTACATTCCCGCCTACCTCGAAGACCTTGCGCTCTACACCAAAGAACGATCCAACGGCCTCTACGGTCCTACATCTTTCCTAATCGCCAACTTCATCACCGGAATACCCTACCTCTTCGCCATCACGATCCTATTTAGCGTGATATCCTACTGGCTCGGTAACTTCAATCCCACAGCCACGGGCTTCTGGACCTGGGTTCTCTGGCTCTTCCTCGACCTCCTTGCCGCCGAATCCCTTGTCGTTCTATTATCCTCGCTCATACCGATTTTTGTTGTCGCGCTTGCGGCTACCGCGTTCGCGAATGGGCTGTGGATGTGCGTGAATGGGTTTATGGTGCAGCCTGGTACGCTCAATGTGTTTTGGCGGTATGTCTTTCACTACATTGATTATCAGGCGTATGTATTTCGCGGCATGATGGTGAATGAGTTTGGAAAGAGGAACTATTCGTGTGCGGTTGTGGAGGGAGGGGGCGGCTGTAATTGCATGTATCCGAGTAAACTGCAGGAGCAATGCATGGTGGAGGGTAAGGCGGTTTTGGCAAATTTCGGGTATGATACGAAGGGTAAGGGGAAGTACGTTGGTTACATGTTGGTTATTGTCTTCGTGTACAGATTATTGGGGTGGGTGGTCTTGCGGTCGAGGAAGCATTAGGAAATGGCAAGTCGATGACTTGGATACTGAAAGACAATAGGCATCTCTTTGGCTCTTGGTATTCCATAGACTTTTGCCATTGATCATGATCAATACTCTGAAAGCTTGAGCTACTTGTGTTCACAACTGTTTCCTGTGATTAAAAATAATATAGCCCCCCTTCTTTTGCCCCTTCCCGCCCAACCGCAAGCTCATCCAACCTTTTCTTGATTCTCTTGGCTACTTCTGCGCCATACGCCTCTGGGTCATCGAAATTTGGCACCCCGCCGACTCTCGTAATATCGGCTCTGAGCTATTTTATCAAATTGGTGTTAGCGACGACATTTACTGTGAGAAAACTTAGGAGTAAAAGGAATGGGTTCTCACCCAAAATATCCCTTGTTCAACATTCTTACATTCATCTTTCATTTGTTGAAACATGGCATTGTCGTACCCCCCGCCTATCGCGACGGCCAGCGGTCGAGCAGCGTAATTCCTCGAACCAAGGTTGCCTTCGGTATCTGATGGAGGTTGGATTGGGTTAGAGAGCAGGAGAGGAAGATCTTTGATTCCCTGTTCAACGCTCTCAATGATGTGTATTACTGAGGGAACATTAGATGAGCTCTGTACAGCGACCTCGTGATTGGAGGAAAACATGAGCAAAAGCATACCATCGTACTCTGGCAAAAGGCCTTCGCGGACCTTGTTTGCTACTCTGGGATTTTTTCCGACCACTACGGCTGGGATCGGCGACATGGTATGAGATTAGACAGTGTTAATTCTTCGTTGGGTTTGTTGGGGATGAGAATGCTCAAGACTTGTTCTCCAATATTATAGCTTGCTTGGGCCTTATAGTAGGAGTCAAAGAGGATGTCAGAGAGCCGGAGATAAAACGCACCTCGGCGTCTCGGAACGAAAGACGGAGATAAAGTTGGAGGTTGTCTACATTAGATCCAACTGATTTCCGGCTCATGTCCGGCCCATCTCCGATGTCCAAGCTCCCAAGTCAAGCGTCACGGATGCACCTGCGCTGGATGGCTTGATCGAGCTAAACAACAACTACAAAGACGAAACGCACTTACTAAAGTAGCCTAAGCTGTGGCTCCTTTCCAACGCCATGATCCCAGGAGCACGATAACGTTGAGCTCGGTAAATCTAATATGGCGTACGATTTGGGAGGCGGATACGCTCCACCTAGCATGAGCAACGTGCAAGATGATGATGTGTCGCAGCCCATGTTCAACATAGAACGCGTATCGCTGCAATTCAATATATCCTCAGACTTTGTTGCAGCTGCCGTGGCCAACAATGTGCTGATATTGGCGCTTTCGACTGGGCGCATCTTGCGCATAGACTTGGACAGTCCCGCCGATATAGATGGTTCGTGAGCATAGCAACACCCTCCACCTCTTAGCAAAACAGTTGCTCACCACCATCAAGATATTGATTTGCCCAAGAAGCCGTCCGAGATTGGCGTCATCAAGCGCCTCTTCCTTGACCCCTCCGCATCGCACCTCATCGTAACCACCACTCTCGCCGAGAACTACTACCTTCATACGCAGTCGCGGACCCCCAAAGCACTGTCGCGGCTGAAAGGAGTCGTTATAGAAAGCATATCATGGAACCCTTCACAGCCGACTGCCTCGACACGCGAAATACTAGTAGGAGCGTCTGATGGCAATATCTACGAGGTCTTCATTGAACCCTCGTCCGAGTTCTATCGCAGGGAGGAGAAATACCTAAAGAACGTATACCACACAGGCGACGGACCTGTGGTGGGTCTATGGACGGACGTTATACCCGGCCGGCCAGACCTGCGGCGGATCATCATTGCCACACCATCAACATTCCTTCATTTTGCTGGCAAACTTGGGCGATCGGGTCACGAGGGAAGCGGCTCCATATTCTCGAAGCTGTTCGAAAGCGAATCTGCGACCATTCGTGAAATTCCTAATGCGGCTCCTTCCGCGACTGCGTTGTTAGCAGTTTCCCCAGAGAGCCAGGACTCGCCCAGCCACGATCAGTTGAACAACGAGAGAATATTTGGTTGGCTTTCATCGCAGGGTGTGCTTCACGGCAAATTATATCTATCGCCAGATACCACTGAGCTCGGTGGCAAGGTCCTGGAAGACTCGAAAATGCTACCTCGATCACGAATTCCGCCTTCGCAGACCCCAAGCGGACGGACAAGAAAAATGCAAGATGCGGTCAGCTCAATGATTCTCAGCCCCTGGCATATCTTGCAGTTGGTAGAGGGTAGGGTAGTTGCAGTCAACCGTCTTGACGATACTATAGTTCTGGATCAAATTGTGCTGGACCAGGGCCAAAGTGCGGTTGGGCTTGTGGCCGACATTAAGAAGAACACATACTGGCTCTTTACTACGCGAGAGATATTCGAGATTGTTATCACTGATGAAACACGAGACGTCTGGAAAATCTTGTTGAAGGCACAGCAATTTGATGCAGCGTCACAGTACGCAAAAACATCGGCGCAAAAAGATGCTGTGGCAACGGCTTCTGGCGACTATCTTGTTGGCAGAGGGCAGTACATGGAGGCGGCCACCGTCTACGGACGAAGCACAAAGCCATTTGAGGAGGTTGCTTTGACTTTTATTGACAAGGGGGAGCAAGATGCCCTCCGAAAATACCTGGTCACAAGACTGTCAACATTGAAAAAATCGTCCATCATGCAGAGGATGATGGTTGCTACGTGGCTTATAGAGTTGTACATGGCGAAACTCAACATATTGGATGATACCATCACGACTAGAGCCGAGCTTTCGGAAAGCATGAACACCGCCGAGACCCACGATCAGCTATCTGTTGTCAGGAAGGAATACCAAGATTTCGTGACCAAGTACAAAGCCGACCTGGACCGCAAGACTGTATACGATATCATCAGCAGCCACGGCCGGGAAGAGGAACTCTTGTTCTTCGCAACCGTGGTCAACGATTACAACTATGTACTCTCCTATTGGGTTCAACGAGAGCGGTGGCAAGAATCTCTGGACGTACTGAAAAAGCAGACAGACCCAGAGATTTTCTACAAATACAGTAGTGTATTGATGGCTCATGTGCCGGTTGAGCTGACTGATATCATGATGCGCCACTCCACCTTCGACGCACAAAAGCTCATTCCAGCATTTCTGAATTACAACAACACTACGAAAGTCGCACTGAACCAGAATCAGGCTGTACGCTATCTCCTCTTTGAGATCAACCAACACAGTTCGACCGATGCAGCAGTGCACAACACCCTAATATCGCTATACGCATCCCATCCAACTAAGGGCGAGTCAGCTCTGCTTGCGTATCTCGAAGGTCAATCACTCGCCCACGAGCAGAATTACGATGCCGACTTTGCTCTCCGCCTATGCATTCAGCACAAACGTGTGCAATCGTGTGTGCATATATATAGTTCTATGCAACAATATGTTCAGGCCGTCGACCTCGCACTAAAATACGACGAAATAGATCTGGCATCCTCCGTAGCGGACCGATCCAACACCGAACCCGCGCTCCGTAAGAAGCTCTGGCTTGCCATCGCGAAGAAAGTCATATCTCAATCTTCTGGTATCAAAACTGCAATCGAATTCCTCCGACGTGTTGATGTTCTCCGGATCGAAGACCTAATTCCCTTTTTTCCAGACTTTGTCGTTATTGATGACTTCAAAGAGGAAATATGCACCGCCCTAGAAGACTATTCGCGTCGCATTGACAACTTGAAATCCGAAATGGACGACTCCGAACTGACAGCGCAACACATCAAATCGGACATCAAGGCGCTTGAGCAACGGTACGCCATTGTAGAGCCAGGTGAACGATGTTATATATGTGGTCTACCGTTGCTTGCACGTCAATTCTTTGTGTTTCCGTGTCAACACGCGTTTCATAGCGACTGTCTTGCGAAGAAAGTTGTCGAGTTGGCGGGTATCGCGCGAGGCAAGAGGATTGCGGAGTTACAAGTTGACGTTAGCAAGGGGACGCTCAGTGGAGTGAAGAGAGAGAAGGCGATTAGGGAATTGGATGCGCTGGTTGGATCAAGTTGGTAAGTCGGTGAATAGAACTATAACTGAATAATGCTTTAGTTTAAGCTAACTATTCAATAGTGTTCTATGCAGCGAGTTGGCTGTCAAGCTCATCAACGAGCCGTTTATTACACCCCTAGATAATAAGGATGAGTGGGCGTTATGAGTAACAATATTACGTAGAAATAGTGACTACACTGCACCACATAATACAATCACTCTAACGTCAAAATCATGTTTTACATTCGTAGCATCCCTCCCTACGTCACCGGACACCCCCCGTAACCGGACAAATCACAGGTACTTTGTGAGAAAACCTCCATAACAACGTAACACAGGCTTAAGTTGATAGAGCGTATGTATATAATTCATCTCTTGCTATTACTTAATAGCTTTTTATATTTTGTTACGTTTCTACTTAGGATCCTGCCGTTTATAACGTGATTCCGTGCACTCCACACTTTTGAAGCGGAAGGCCCGCAGAGCCTGTACAGAGTGACATAACACGTTTATGATCTTGCAAAGCCTCTGATAGCGTTTATAAAGCTCAGTTCGGCCTTTGGTGCAGCCTCTTATCTATCTGGCTACGTGTGAGTGGGTGAGAGCCATTTGAATGCGATACACCGCCGCGAGCAGGTACTTCCTCGCGGCGCCAGCGGTATAAGTAAGCCGCACGGCCACGACCGTGCTGACTCTTTAGTGGTTTGTAATATCTCACCGTAGCATGTCAATCATATATACGCTCACAAATAGGGGGAAACTCTGTATAGCGCCAACTTACATCACCTGGGAAACCGTTTCTCGGAGCTTGGGAGTCGCGGTTCTCGGTCGCTCGGCACGAGGACTGGTGACACTGATATGTGCAGTTCCGTTGGGTTTGCTGATTCTTACAACAGTGGTGCCTATGGATCATTTTAATGTGCATATCGAAGGAGTTTGGCAGGTGAGTGGCTAACTAACTACAAGAAGTTCGACTTGCTCCGTCCTTGTCCGTATGTTCACCCTCCTCAGCGTAGACCAATTCCAAAATGCAAAACCTCCCAGAGCAATACCGGTAAGTCCCGCAGCAAAAACAAAATATATCCAGATCCAATGCGACACCACTCGACCTTCCTGCTGAAAGCTGAAGAATCCGGTGCTGAACAAGGTCTACCACACATTATGCGAAAGTCTAGCATAGTTTGACGTTCATACTTACTGCCATAAAAGTTCCAGGAAGAAAAAACATTGTCACTACTGAGATAGCGCGCATATCATTGCTGTCTCTTAATGCCACCTTTGATGCCTTGAGGCTATTGGCATTATCCCGCTGCGACACTACAGTCGCACACTAGAAACGGCTATTAGCTTAGCATATGCAGTTGTCAAAGCCAGGAATCTTACTGCCTGAACTTGAACATTGGCCCTTCGTCCAAGGTATTCGCAACGGATTCGGCTATGTTCTAAATTCGCTTTCATGAGTGATATCTTTACACTCAGTAGTCTGTCGAACTGTGCTTGATGAGAGCCTTTAAACGAAGCTTTGCTGTGCATCTCGTCGATCCAATTCACTAGACTGGCATACAGTTTGGCTTTTGACTCGTACATCATGCAATCCGAAGCCATGGAAGTTAGCTCTCCTCCAGCCGCATCGAACCCTTCACGTTTCCAGACGTCCTCACCCTGCGCATAGTAGCCCCATCGAGTGTGGGTTTCCTTATGTTGATAATTCTTATGTGATCCGATTCGCTTCTCAGTAGAGTATAACTCTAGCCTAATCTTTGCGAGCTCGTCAGGTATCGCTGTCGTCCTAAGTTGAGCCAACAGCAGCGGGAGAGCCATGAGGTTATAACTATACTGTTCGGGGCTTTTGGCGAGATGATTTTTGATATTCTTCAGGTCTTTTTTCAAGAGTATGTGAAGGATCCCGGATGCTCTTCTAGTGGTCGGATCTGTGACTATTGCTAGACTGAAACTCGCGCATTCGGAGTCATAAACCTCTGTCTTAACAATCGAACATGTCAAATCATCCTCCAAAGGGACCTGGAACCAGCTGGGTGGACTTTGTAACATTTCGTCGTATATATACGAATTCGGTAAGCCCAAGAAATTTAGTTTGGATTCAAGCTTTGCCTGCGGTATTGGTAGATAGGTGCTCGTAGTCACATTGAAGGGAGAGAGACTGCATAAGAGGTGAATCCTTGAGAAACCTCGTCAAAGCGGGAGGCACATACATGAGCCTCAGCACATGTGAAGGCGCCTTTTGCTCGGGCGTTGAACCGATCGATGTCTATAGGAATCAGCCCACCAAAAGAAATATATTTCAGATATACTTTCTCACTTTTAACTCTAACCAACTCTGGATCTGATCTTTCGGAATGTTTACTTCCTTCATAGATGATGCGCCATCATGCTAGAAGCGTTAGTAATGGTTCCCTTTCTGTTAGCAGGATAGAGTAACGAATACTTCGGAGAACATAATCTCAATGAAAGTTTCATCGGCTAGACCAACAAAATTGTCTACAGCTGTGCGAAACCTCTTGATAAGGCCTGCAGACACCGTTTGGCCATTCGTGCTTGTTGAATTTTCTCCTTTATCTACGGTAGTAGTGGTTTCAACTGTAGGTTTCTCCATGTACGCGAAGCAAGATCTTCACCTGTGTTTGGCTTTGTAGAACAAGGGCATCATATCCCATAAATCGGGCGATTAAACACCAGTGCGGGGTAGTGTTGCTCAACCGCATCTTGGCTTCTTTGAAGAGGCTGCACCAGGCACCAGCCTGCGCTTCGCCATCTGTCATGAGACCGCACTAAGCACAAGTTGACAGGCACGTGATATTTATGGAACACTGCTCAAATCACAATGGAAAGGGGAAGCGTGGGGAGCCAAGTTACAAGTACGGCTACTACACGCTGCCGCCATTAATAGCAGTATGGCTACTGAGCAGTAGATCAATAGCGGCTCTTGGCGCAATGGACGATCGTGCCGAGGAAGCGAAATCTAGGCACTGGATCAAAACTTCGAGAAACAGGAGTTGGGCTTTACCGTTGCTCCGTAGAAGACGATAGCGCTTTTTGTTTCACTATGAGCGTACCTATGGTTCGATTTGTCAGGGCTAGCTGGCCAACACAGTCGTGGCTGTGCGGCTTACCAACACCGCGAGCGCCACGAGTAAATACCTGCTTGTGGTGGCGCATTGGATTCAAATGGCGCTCACTCACGCATGCATGGTCGGATGGATAAGAGGTTGCGCAAGAGGGCTGAAGATAAGGAACAATATCTTATTACGGCCCTACAAGACTGTAAATATGTGAGTCTATCGTGTGCGAGTTCTGCAGGCCTTTCGCTTTAAAAGTGTAGAGTACACAGGATCCTATTATAAACGGCAGGATCCTAAGAAGAATCGTAATAAAGTAGAGGAAGGTATTAATTAATAGCAAGAGATTAATTTTATGCAAAAGCGTTATCGGCTTAGGCCCGTGTTGCGTTGTTGTAGTGGTTTTCCCATAAAGTACTAGTGGTTTGTCCGATCACAGCGGGTGTCCTGTGACATAGGGAGGGATGTTACTAGTGTTTTAATAACTGAGACTATAGCTATTGGGTGTCGACATAAGTGGTCGCGCCTAACATTAGTAGCACACCTTTCATTGCTCTACGGCATGCTTCCTTTGTGCACTAGAAAGATCTCAACTATGCACAACCACCGGTCATCAATACTTCAAAATACAGCAGCAAACCCGGTCACAGAGCATACCCCGCTCTTGCTTTAGAAACTAAGGCATGTTTGAAGAAAGCAAGTGTCTACTCTAGGGAAAACTGGAGTTGAATTTCGTTTAAAGTAATTAAAGATAGTAAAGTGATAACAGCCAGACCAGATTACATAGGTGCTCTGCTTAGAGCGCAAATCCCAAAAGTAACTGATAACAGGGAGGTGAACGGTAGCGGGAACCACAATAGAGTATTCTCTTCCCCAAAGCATTCAATCCATCGAGCATAGTGAACAACTCTTACAGACTCTCAGACAGGTAACACATACCAGTTCAAAGCCCATTGTCACCCAAGAATTTCGTGATGACTTTATAAGCACCTGTAGCATTGTGGTGAAAGTTAAAGTTATGGCTTGCGTTCGGATGCAAATATGGCGTGAACTTTGCATTCTTCCAAACCGTACGCGCAGGTTGCTCGAAGATGGGCCCGCAATCGCCGTCACAAATAATGTAGTCGTTCTTGCCTGTGATTGCCTAAAAAAACTAGTTAATATCTAATCGGCAACTAAGAAGAGGGGGACGTGCCAGTGCCGAACCGGTGAAGCCAGAAGCATCAAAGTTGCCATCAGTAATGGTCAAAAACTCTCCAATCCCAAATGCCTCCTTGTACTCCTCGGCTACGGATGCTGTTGGCAGGTCGTAAAACGGGTACTTGAAGTATGTGTTGATCTGTGCTAGTTCATCAGACCAGGTCAGATAGCCAGGGTCAAGCTGTCCAAAGCGAGCGGGTCTCTGGAGAGATGCAATACGAGGGACAAACGATCGAATAAGCCCATTTAGATTGAGGCCGGTCGTGTTGTAATTGATAGCGGTCAAAATAGCTGCGTCTGCGATGTTGGGGTTTTCGGCAACCGCAAAGTGTGTGATGAATGAGCCGAAAGAAAAACCCATGACAGCGAGCTTATCAGGTTTGCCGAACGTTCCAGTATACTTTCCAGACTTTACAATCTTGGTAAGCTCGACTAGAATTGCTTTGTGTTTCTGAAGTTGAATGGAGAAGCCGGAAACTCTGTGACGATGTTAATTAATAGTCATGAGAAATTTGAAGGTTTCCGTACTTCTCAGAGTCGCCCGTGCCTAGGCGATCGTAGAACCAAACAGAGTAACCCTGGCTTATGGCATGCTGAACAAAATTGTACTGCTCAGGCTCGTAGAATGCGTTCCAATGAGTGCGAGCTTGGCCAATACCATGAGTAGCAAGAATGATTGTCGACTTCTTTGCTCCTTTAGGCGTACAGAAGGATGCTGCAATCTTGTAGGTTGCGGTTTCATTCTTCTTCCCTACAATCGGACTGATCGGACTGACATTCCATGTTGTTATATGTGTGAGAAAGTCCTGAAGCGCGTAGTCGTCCTTCCAGTCTGGAAACTGGAAGACTTTGTTCTCGGAGCTAATAGTAACGGGAACTTTGTACTCCCAACAATCTGCAGAAGGAGGGTAGTAGGGCAAGCTCAATTTGGAAGCATCGAGTGTGCTTGAGTTATATGTCACAGGGCTGGCAAGAGAGGTAGAAAGTAGGCTCAAGAGAGCGGTTTGATATAGAGATATCATGGTGATGAAAGAACAGGATGCAAGCGAGACTAGGAAACAATGAAGATGGGACAAAAGAGTGCTGTTTGTGATACTGAATGCATTCTTGCCTAGGTGTTTGTGTTCCTTTATACTTCTCTTCTCGCATCTGCAATGAAAGTATGTCCTCTAAGGTTAGTTGTTCTAGTATACCAAATCGTGTATGCTCGCTGAATCTAGCCTTAGAAGGATAATGCGCCATCTCGGCGCAGGGGCCGTTACGCTGTACTACCTCGCTCCGCGGGAAGATAGTGAGAGGGCTGGGGTTGGTGTTCCAACAGAACGGTTTCAGCTGGATCCATGACGCCCCCACGACTGTCAGCCCGGCTCGGTTGTAGTTCAAATTAGTTTAGACTAGCACAACATCGACATATCGCTTACCTCGTTTTGTAGGTGTGATAGATCTGACGTGGGAGTGGCTTAGGCTTTAGAAAACAAAAAATTTGATAACCTGGGAAGAATTTGAGATTCAGCTTGACCAGCATCGCTCTCCCTGTGTCGTCGCCACAGGGAAAGACAAGATTATGAATGCATAAGTTATAAGGAGTTAAACCTTCTCTCGATAGAGAAGCAGCGCGCCACTACCTAGGCTTTTCGAACCGCGTTTCTGAGCTAAGTCTAGTGCTATCAAGTACATTCTCGCGTGATTATGGTTGGAATACCCGGCCGAAGTAAAGGCTGTAATACTTGTCGGAAGCGGCGTGTAAAATGTGGTTAGTGTAGTTAGATTGCTCTCTAAATAGTCGGAATCAATGCTAACAAATTGTTTAGATGAAGCCAGGCCGGACTGCGAACGCTGCACTAAAGCCGGATTTAAATGTTTGGGGTATGAACGCGAACGCATTTGGCGGATTATATCCACCGCACCAGCAACTCAATCCAGTTCTGTTTCCCGGCGTGAAAACCAAGTTGCAATCAGTATGCAGCGAGAAGTAATGACTCGCGTTGGCTCACCTTCCCCGCCACCAGAACTGAGCTTGATAGCCTTCAGAGACGACATTTGTCTTGCGTGGCTTTTTGCAAACCATGTTTGGCGTTCCTCGGGAGCAGTTTGGTTAGAGCAGGCCGCCAGTGGGAAACTTGGCTCATTATCGCTGAATGCCACTCATGCACTCTCGCAAGCTGATTTTGGTTGTTCCAATCACCAGCCAGACATCGAGCGCCGGGGTATAATACTTTATGGTCAGACCCTATCTCAGCTTGCGACTGAACTAGCACACGTCCAACAAAATGGTTCGAATCTGATCGTACCAATTATCGTACTGTTAATGCATGCCGTAAGTAGCATGATCAGACGGTTTTCCAAAGAGTTTGGATTGACGCAAAGCAGGGTAGGCAGGCTGACCGTGCTGGTGCTATATTTCATCTTAGAGGACTGGCGAGGTTGTTTCATCTCTGTGGACCAGAAGCATTCCAACACCAACCACTCCTGAATGCTTTCGAGGCTGGTCGAGCTATCTTGGTAAGCACGCACTGAGCCTGAATTCATACCATCTTTACGCGAGCTGACGTGCCAAGCTGGTCAGTTCTCTTATAGGCAAGCAGCGGCTATTTCTTGAAGATGAAAAGTGGCGCACTGTTCCTTGGCTTCAGAACCAGGCGATGAAAAAGCCACAGAGTGAGCTACTGGACATCTTGATTGTCGTGCCTGGAATCTTGCAGGACCTTGCTGCTTTAGATTCCCCAAGCATATTAGACTCAAGTCCATATCATGAGCTGTTAGAAAGGGTGAAGCTGCAGTTGGTTCTGCTGTACCGATGGCGATGGCGCTGGCAGGCTCACTCTTCGCATGAAATCAGCAGCGACCCGGATTCTGCACTACCCCCCATCCCGGTCATAGGTGTGGCTGGCCGATTGCGGTTTCGCCGTTTTGTACTGGCATCCGAGCTAATGCTATACAACTCTACATTGATGTGGTTACTGGCTTTGGTATTCAAAATGGATCCTCTAAACGCGGCCGAAACCATCAAAGTTTGTGGGACTATTTCTTCATCGTACGAAACTACCCCCACAAAGCCCACCTCTTTTCGGCCCCTTTTAAGACCTGGCGCTATGGTTACCCTACGAGACCTAGCTCTAGAGATACTGACTGTGTTCGATTGGGTCACGCGTCATCATCACCATAGCAAGGAGCCAACATACCTGTATCTATTCCCGGTCGGTATGGCTATGACTGCACTACAAGACGACTCCAATAGCGTGGATTGGGTCAAATCACTGCTTAATTCTAGCCCTGTGACTGCCAACTATGCTTTGGGAGTCAACCAGGCTGGGTTTGGATTCTACTTAAGTCGAGAAGCGTTTGAGATCGTGCAACCTGCAGTATCGGTACAGGAAGGCACTACGGCTCAAAGCGCAATAAAAATCTGGGAGGAGACTCGCCACAATTATCCTATGATTTATCGCCGTCCTTAGGTACATAATCAGCGCAACTTGGTTCCGTCTTTACATGTCTTCAGAACAAAAATTTCTTGAACCTAGCATTTCTCCTGATAATATTATTTACGTTATGTGAGACTTTCTTAGATATTTATGAAAACTTAATATTATTCATATGCTCAATAATTGATCCAAATACTATGTATTCTAGTGATGTATATCGATCATTCAAACCTAGCACTAGAGCCGACAATTTTTTACTCTTCGTAATATAGAAATGTTTTTGCGCTGCGCTAAAGATCTGGATATGTTCGAATATGAGAACCGTTGTTTTGTCCAATTCCATAATGATGCCAAGACGTACATCTGCTGGCCAATTTTCGGAACAGTTTTAGGAAATCCGCTCCGGCATTCAAGAGGTTATGGTAATTCCAAATATTAGAATTTAAAGCTGAAGCTGACAGTGCTGCACTAAATCCACTTCCCGCTGCAGCTCGCGCATTCTAACCCCTTTAGGACTAGTGTACATACCCCAATCAGGCTATGTTGGAGCGTATAATCACATCGTGTACATGCGCTGCGTAATATCATCTCATAGCCTCAGATATCCGTTCTTGATTCCAACAATAGGTCCAGATATTTGCCAGGTCGCCGACATTATGCCCATTTTCCACTTTTGTAGGCTCAGACATGAACGTGGTAGATAGGAATCCAATCTTATCCCGAGTCGGGCACGATATCAACAAGCGTCGGGCATCAAGTAAGAATATGCTAGCTGAGAAACTGTCATGGAGGTAGAGTTTAGGGGATGCCTAGTGTGGCTGTGTGGTGATCGAGATGTATAAAAGCAACAAACTCAACCATCGAGGAAACAATACACCAAACGTACAACAATCAATTCAATCTTGAGATCCCCATCTTCAGGCCCTAGCCATATCGAAAATCCTGAAAAGTATTCTTTCTATCATGGCAACGATCCTCAACTCTCTCTTTAATAACTTCCGACGCAAGAAGCCTGCACCCTTATCTTGCACAGTCAACCTCGACCACAGCGGTAATGTAGTAGCTGATGACCCAACACATGTTCATACTTCAGCGTGTTTCATTAGCGTCGAGCCTCTGGCCATTGTCGAACTCTTCCAATCCCAGGGATGCAAAGCCTGTCCACCTGCTATACCTGGCATTCTTGAAGCCACCATGAATCCGAACCTTCTCCTTCTAAGTTACAATGTAACTATTTTTGACCACTTGGGCTGGAAAGACACTTTCGCAAACTCCACATCTGACCGCCGACAGAGGGAGTATATAAAAAAGTGGCAGCGGACCAGTTTGTTCACACCGCAAATCGTGGTTAATGGTGCAGTGGATGGCAATGGAGCAGGCGGGAAGACTGAGGTGGACGACCTTGTTGGTCGCACTCGGTCAATGTTCAAAGCTATGGATTGGCACATCTATCTAGATGCCAATGATACCATGATTCGCATCGACTCCGACAAATCCGAGGCAGAACTCCACGACATCTTCATCGTTCTTTATCGTGATCACGAAGAAGTTGTCAAGGTTGGAAAGGGTCCCAATAAAGGCAAGAAGATCAAGCATCGCAATGTGGTGACGCAGCACACGAAGATTGGAGAGTGGAGTGGTGGCAATCTTACTCTGGAGCTTCCGGCCCCGAAGTCTTCCATGAAGCACGGCGAAGGGGCTGTTGTGTTAGTCCAAGTCGGAACCGGTGGGCCAATTGTTGCCAGTGTCAAGATCTAATCTTGGAAGTAGAGAGGCAATTTCAGAGTGCAATGCACATCCCTATATTTTACTCCAAGTTAGTGGTGTAACTACAATCGATGAATTCGGAGCGGATTGACTAGAATATGGTTTGATGAGAAGTACTACAGGTTGGAATAGTGGGAACAATGATGCCTAGAACATGAAATCAAGGACTTGCCCGCCTTTTTAGCGGCTTGGCATCTATAATGTCATTTGTGTTTCGACTTCCTTACTCTCACCTTCCATTACTCATTGGAATTTATGATATATTGTAATCACACTAGATCAGTACAATGAGGAAGATTTCTTTTATCTGGATCACCCGGCCTCTTGTGCTATTTTTAGGTATGACAACGTTTTCGATGATCACACGGGCATCAGAATTGATGTCTATTATGTACCTTACTGGGTAAGACTTGTACTAATATCCACCCGAATATAATTAAAAGTAACTAGGCAGCACAATATTGTACCAAACCTAACTCTGGTATCAAACATTACACACGTCGCGCTAGCGTTCATGGGATCGGAAATCTTCAACGACGTAAACCGGACTGAGTGGCCATTATTCACAACGATTGAGGAAGTGCGTTCAAAGTTTGCCAAGCAGACTTCTATACAGGTAGCCATCGGGGGATGGGGAAATACAGAAGGGTTTGAAAGAGCCGCATTAACCGGAGAAAGCAGAAAACTATTTGCGGAAAACGTCAAAATTATGCTAGATACAACTGGAGCCGATGGAGTTGATATCGATTGGGAGTACCCAGGGTAAGAAATAGTTTTTATATGCAGTTAGCGGGGAAAGCTAACAACACTGAAGGGGCAATGGGGAAGATTACATCACTCATCCAAACTCCGGAAAAACTTGGGAGATTTCCGCCTACCCTATGCTACTTTCTGCGATACGAGCCGCTATTGGCCCTAAAAAAATCATCTCGGTAGCCGTTCCGGGTCTCCCTAGAGATATGATAGCATTTACGCACTCTACAATACCAGATATCCTAGAATCGGTCGATTTCCTCAATATCATGACTTATGATCTGATGAACCGGCGAGATAACACAACCAAGCACCACACCGGTGTAAAAAACTCCCTTGAGGCGATTGACGCATATCTGAGCTGCGGTGTCCCGCCAAAGAAAACGAATTTGGGCTTGGCGTTCTATGTAAAGTGGTTCAAGACTGCCGTTGGCGTTAATTGTGAGAAACAACCCATTGGATGCTTGACAGAGCTTATGGAAGACCCGAGGACAGGCTCTGATCTTGGAAAGGCCGGTGCATTTTCATGGCATGATGAAGTACCCCATGAGCTCAGAAAGTCGTTCCAGAAAGCCCTGGAGCACGGCACGTATGAAGAGAAAGGTGGTGGCCATTACTATTGGGATGAAACGGAGCGTTTATTCTGGTCCTGGGATTCTCCGGAAGCAATTAAAATCAAGTTACCAGCCGTGATGCAAAATAGGGAGTTAGGCGGCTGGTTTGCGTGGGGTCTGGGAGAAGATGCGCCGGAATTCAGACACCTGCAAGCAGCAAACTTCGCTTTGGCAGCCTTGTCTGCTAGTAAATCTGAAGGTGGGAATGATGAGAGAACCGAACTTTAGAATATTTCTCGCAACGTCGGCGATCCGGAATAGAATATGTGGAGAGCTAGCCTGGGCCGGTTCGATATCATCTTATACTACTTGGGAGATATTATAGGTCATACACATACCACTCTCATTAACTAGGCCAGCAAGTGGCATACTTGAAAGCTTTACGAGCTAGTTCAAGGCTAGAGAAAATAACTTTTGACAACATCGAGTTTTAGTTAGAAATTAGGTAGTTCCCACTATTGCGACGGCCTGAGAGATGTGGCTTCGAAGCTTCGAACTGAAGGGAGAGACGATTGAGGCAATTGTGATTTACCGTGAGCAACCGGAAAGAAATGATGTTAGCTTGCCAATAGTTTTGGATTGTAGCAAGAATAAAGTTGAGGTTCATTATCAAAAACTAATTTAATGGAATTATTGAAGTGGCAGCCAAAGGGATTTGAACGTTTCTGCGCCTCCATAACGCGCTAGACGCACGGTAGAGGTTCATCGACTCTCGGGAGTCCATCTGATCACAAAACAACTCGGAGCCATCGTGGTTGACAAACCCCAGGCGTAAGTCCGGCTGATGAAGTGTGGTTTCCTAAGTAAGTTCTTGACCTAATACTAGCCATGTTTTTTTTTTGTGGATGGAATCTCCACAGTATGATGCCCATTCTTCCTCGCACTGGGCCAACGCAGTGAGGTCACATATGACCCGCTCTGCTAAAGGTTAGAAAATACGTAATCGGTGTAGGGTTTTACAAATTTGAACATTTGCTGTTTAGGACTGACCTGGTGTTGCCTGCTTGCAAAATTATAGCCGGATAGTAAGTTCGATCTCATAATAGAAAAAGGAGAACGGCTCTAGTCGTCTGCATCCCTACCCTTAAATCCTAGACAGGTTATAAGATCACAGCTCGTCGTAAGCACCTTTTGAGACTCAGCATAAGCAAATTTCCTGTTCGTCGATGTTCCAGTCCACCCAGTCTTTGCTTTCGGAACTTCCCAGGATATCGACAAAGTGTACTCGTCCATCTTCAGTCTTCACGTAAGTTTTACCGGGTATGAAGGTTACGCCTAGATATCTAAAGGTATTGATCGTGCCTGACTCTCGTAGTATGCTAGGTGTAGTGCAGCCGAATATGATGCCACACAAGTCATCTTTTTGAGCCGCCCAGGGTGCCAGGCCTATGTATCCTCGCTTTGTGAGGATGATTTTCCTGTTATGCGTGTATCTATTCATACAATTGCCGAATAAATCGACTGAGCTTGGCTTCGCTGGGTGTGCAACCCAGTCCGCAAAATCGACATCATCAGAACTTCCGTTCATTTCGTAGAGGGTACGGTAGTACGCAGCCATACTTTGTTGCCATCCAAAGGGATCTCCATCTCTTGTGTTTGCAGTAAGCACATGAAGTAAGACACAAAGCTGATAGGACTTTGGATAGGGAGACTCCTGGGTGAGATACCGTATAGCTTGCCAAATCTCAAATACTTTGTCTATTGTGGTTGTGGAGCTGTCAAGTGCTTCCGAGGCATAAATTACGCTGTCCATAACGACCCCTCTTACCACTAGCGCCGCTTCATCTGTAACCTTGGGCTCACTGGTGAGTTCATTGCGTGATGTGAGTATCTGATAACCGGAGTCTGGTGGTGCAAAAGCATATCCACTTTTCGTCATCCTTATATCCCACCGTGGTACCCAGGATGGAATTTCGGATTCCAGGGACTGACTATCATGCTCGACACCGATCAGTAAACCAATGGATCCAGTAGATCGAATGTACTCTACTGCGAATTGCCAATAGACGAGCAAAAATGGGTCTTTGTAGTTGGGCCGTATACGAACTTGACGCTCCTCATGTGCTAGCTCCAGAAAGGCATAAATTCTGTCTCGCGGATCTTTGAGATTTAAGTCCTTCGATAATATTAAATAGCCTAAAAGACTTTGTTCTACCCATGTCACTGGAGTAGTAAATAGCTTTGCAAAGTTTGGATTACGATCCTGGTACAGCTCAAGATGTGCAAGAGGGACTAATTTGTCCAGGCCTTGGTCGTAGTATGTACTCGCGGCTCGCGAGCATACCCAGATGCACGTGCGCATGAGCGAATCCCAGCCAAACTCGCTCTCACCCCAAAGCACCAGACCTTCCTGAGCAAGTCCAGATTCACGCACCACCCAGCCGCGGGTGAACCAGGTAGCTCGTAAAAGTAGTTGGAAAGATTCCCATCTTGGATCAGTCAGAATTTGAGCGTCATGCCCAGGGTAAGGAAACTTGTTCCACCTCTTAGGTAGTGTAGGGAGTATTTCGTCCGTATATGAGCATACATCATTCAGGAGGGAAACCACATGCGGGCCATGATCATTATCATCATCGCCCATATGAATGAGCACGCGACTTGCATGGCGGTAGATAGAGCCCTAGAGTCTTTAGTTGACGTATGTGGTACCGCTAGTCTGAGGATTCTACCATAATAGCAACTTGATGAGACTTTTCATCTAAATCTTCCTGGTTGATGCATATGAGATCTGCCCATATGTTTCTCGCTGCATTTTGCTGACGAACTCGGCGTAGCACTCGAAAAAGGTTGGTAGTAAGAGCAAGAGTCCGTCCATTACAGATAATTTGCTGGTCTCTCACATCGCTACCCCAAACATAAGACACAGCCTCGAAGTTTGCCTCCTCCATTGGCACTGCCTGGAGAGTGCATTCAAGTGGATCTTCAGCTGAGCCAGCATGGAGCGACAAGTAACGGATGAAGTTGGTTTGAGGTATCTGATCATATTCGTAGGTTTTCGTCAGAGGAGGTGACATGATGTAATTCAAGGGTTGCGCTTGGGCTGGAGGGAATGACGCGAGCTGAGAGTATGAGGGGTAAGTCACTGGCACTTAGCATCGCCGAATTAGGTAGCGCTGGTGAGGTTTGTTTCTAGACCTAGGTAGGAATGGTTTTGAGAAAGTGCGAGCAAAAATGCACCTCCACCTAGCATTCAGCTAACTTTTTGATCGTTGCCAACAATATCAACCGTGCTATGTCTTGACAGGTGCACCTTTGCGACGTAGTTGGCTCCGAGGTTGAAGCCAAATTAGGCTTAGCGTTCTAGACTCTACCATGTTTGAATTCGACGGACGAGCTGTAACCGCCCGCGAGATTTCTACCACAAGCCACCCCCCTTTAAGCACAAAATATCCGAATGAACTGCAGAGATGCCTATCCGTATGCTTACCGACCCCGAGCGCTTAAGCTAGAGAGTCGCCGACTGCTGCGGCCTCGGCTGCCCACAAGCGTTGTGTAATGGTATGTATGTCTTATCGTTCCGTCCAGGGTAAGCTCCATTATGGTGCATACCTACTCGCTCACGGATGGCATAACAGGCGAGTGGTAGCCCATGTCGGAATCATACATACCTAGTAAACTGTTCCTCTTGAACGATTGTTAGCCTTGGGGCCAAAACCATTGGCTGTCAGAAAACTCAATGGATCCCACTCGGTATTCGAAACACTACACCGCAGTGACTTATTGCCAAGTACGTATCTGCTTCTTTTTCGGCCCTGATAATAAATGAGACCTGTCGATCAATTCCGGCCTTGCATTGAATTTGGGCACTGTTTAGATATATTGTGGGAGCATAAGAGTACGAAGGCTTCTCCAAGAGCGCTTTCAAAGTTAGAGTCGCAGAATCCTCACCGTTCACCATGGGAATGTTCAGCAAATTGATGCGGTCCAAGGACCGCAAATTGTCCAAGTCTCGACCTGGATATGAATACACATACTGTGAGTCCGCGGCTAGCATTCTTGGACGGACGGGCCCCAGCTGACAAATAGCCAAGCCACTGCCAGCCCAACTGCATATCAAGCTTCGCATGATCAAACCTATTCTCCCTCTCCGCCTCCAGCTATCGAATTGCCATCGCCAACAGTACGCAATCGAGCCTACTCTCAAAGTACTGATTATAGCACTCCAAGTCCCAGTGCCGGGACGCCCTCTCCAAGTTACACTCCACAGGCGAATGATGCCGGACACTGCTTTGTTTGTGAAAGAAGGGCGCCCAACAAACTCTTGCCTCGTGCGAATGACAGAAACTTCAACCCCAACAGTGGAAGAAAGTATCGATCGTGCACCAATAATGCCTGCAAGTCATTCAATGGCTTTGCAGACGACCGGGGCATCAATTCATGGAATCCTACTTGTCGCTGCGAGATCCGATCTCGACTTGTAGCGCGAAACATGCGCAATCGAGTTACTGGACTTTGGGAAGCCTTTTTTTCGTGTCAGGATAAGGCTTGTAAGTTCTGGCGGGCTTACGAGGACGACAATGGATACGCACGAGGGTTTACTGATGCGGAAATCAGCGCTATGATACGCCGCAAGGAAATTTGAAGCCTGATAGCTGTGTTTTCTCATATTTTCTCTTTGACATGATGTATTTGTTTGAATCAAGTGGAAATCGATTAATCGATTCCTCATTAGATCTCAATATGTTGATATGATTGACTTCTACACAACTGCATTGCACATCAGTTATTCAGACTGCGTTGATTGGTTGGTACTCTAAAGCGAGGCAATACCTAGACCTAACAAAATGTTTTTGACTAAAAACCGAAAAAAGCGTCAGGTAATAACAACAAACCCAACACTCTCCACGAAACATAACTACGCAAAAATTCTTATCCTACGCGCTGGATAACCTTTTAGTTCATTTTCTGACGTTCAAGCGTCGAATTTGTTCATGCCTTCCTAGGTACCAAAAAAAAAAACAACCATACCAAACCCAGTAACGCGCGATTTTTCGTGCATTTTCGCAAAAAAAAACATCTAAAGGCTCATCAAACCTCGACTTGAACCTCTTCTCCTAAAAAAGTCTTTCTATGAAATCAAAAAATACCACAATGCAATTCCTCCCCAGCTCAAAAATCTACCTGCGCACGCCCCCAGAACCAGGCAAAAAAGCGGCGCAGAAAGTGTACATCATCTACTTCCTCACGGGCAACCCGGGCTTGATTGAATACTACTCTACATTCCTAACGCATCTGTATGGCCTTCTCTCGTCCGGCACGGCGTCAAGCCGCGACGCGGAGTTCCAAGTCTACGGCCGGTCCCTCTCAGGCTTTGAGATGAAAACAGCAGACATCAAAACAGCAAAGTTTCGCAAAAGTCCACCGTACGGGCTGCAGGATCAGATCCGCCATGCGGAAGACGATGTCGTGGAGCTGGTGGAAGAAGTAAAAGACCAGGGAAGCAAAGATGTAAGAGTTATTCTTGTGGGCCACTCGGTGGGCGCGTACATTGCGCTGGAGATTGTGAGGCGGCTGAGGGCACATGGGCTGGCGGGTGATGATTTTGACACAAGGATTACAGGCGTTGTAGGGCTTTTCCCTACGATTGTGGATATTGCGAGAAGTGAGAGTGGGCTCAAGGCTGCAGTATGTTTGATTTTTACGCCATGGATTTACGGTTCATATGTGCTAATCATGTGACTACAGCCTTTTCTCAAAAACGCGAATTTCGCGTCGCTTATTGCGATGCTGGCGTGGTTTCTGACGATGTTCATGCCTTTGAATTTTCTGGCTAAGATTGTGGCAGCTGTTATGGGGTTTCCAGAAGATGCTTCTCGCACAACTGCTGCGTTTATCAAGTCTCCTCACGGCGTCCAGCAAGCATTGCATATGGCGCGCGATGAAATGTTCCAGATCGACACCGACATTTGGGATGAAGACGTATGGGGAGCGGCGGCCGATGCGCCAAAATCGAAGCATCCACACCCCCGGCCGACTCTGAAAT
Organism: Ophiosphaerella narmari; assembly: GCA_028456235.1. Taxonomy (NCBI): domain Eukaryota; kingdom Fungi; phylum Ascomycota; class Dothideomycetes; order Pleosporales; family Phaeosphaeriaceae; genus Ophiosphaerella; species Ophiosphaerella narmari. The sequence goes on from JALNQA010000057.1 coordinate 72,287, forward strand.
TTCTATTCGCGAGCAAGGATCACTGGATTGCGAACGAGACAAGGGATGCACTGATTAGGACGCGTGGAAGATTCAGTTGGGGCGATGTACAAGAAGAAGACGGGGTGGGCGAGAACTGGAAACCAGCCATGGAGGTTGATGAAAGGGAAGGGTGGCCGCATGGATTTTGTATCCGACACGGGGTGCCGGTTGCGGAGAGGGTGGCTGGGTATGTGAAGGGGATCGTTACGCAGGATATACAGAAGAAGTAGACTTGATTAGGCTACTCAAATCGGCAATGCACAAGAGGTGCACTCGTGACAACCCCTCCAATCTCGTACTTGATGTGCTTGAAGCCGACGTAACAGAATAGATGGTCAAGTAGCGCATGCACATCCAAAGAGTGCACATAGTGCTTGACTCTAGCCAGCCTTTAGAAATGGGCTGTTGGGTGACATGCTCCTGGCTTTCTGGGTTGCAGCTGCAAACCGTTCCCAAGGTGGTATCGCGACCACTTCATGCTTCTTGTCATGTGCTCTCTCGGTAGGCTATGATTGTAAATGGGCTCGCTAGCGTTAGCTACGAACTCTGGTCGGCCCATGGCTTTCTGTTGTTCGTGTGCAGTAGGAGGGATGCGGCCTCAGCCGGGGCCGTTGTAATCTTGGCGTGCCTTCATGAATAGCTGGCCCAGCACATCTTGCTGTGCTGGCGCGGCATTGGGCGGCGGCCCATAACTCTGTTGGTGATGGTACACGTGCTGCCCTGGGCGGCTATGGTGATGGTGCACGCTGAAGGCGGCGTCCTGCTCGCGCTGTTGGTCAAAAAGCTCACGGAGTGAGAGCTGGCGGCCCATGGGCACCGACGCCAGCTCGAGCTGCTCAGCCGCGTCCTTGAAGCCATTCCTGCCTGCTTGGTCCTTGGCCCGGCGACTCGCGCTTGCCCTGTCTGCGACTTCCATCATCTTCTCGGCAGTCTCGGCGCGGCAGTTTGCGGTCGAGGCAGGCGGGGGGTCGGCGAAGATCCAGAGGCCGTAGACCTGGTCGCCTTGCAGGATGACATAGGGGTCGGTGACCTCCATCTCGTCGGTGCTGGTGAGCTCAATGTAGAAATTGTCGAGTCCACGGCGGTTGAGGATGATGGCGCAGTAGCGCTCGGCGCCAATAGACGAGGGCGTTAGCTGGCAGATGAACAGGGTGCCTTCGATGCCCATCTTTTCCCACTGTTGCGTGTCGATGTTGTACGTATACAGGGCGGCGTAGGGCGTGACATGCTCGATATCGAGGAGCTCGGGGTACACGCGCTGCAGCACTGAGAAATTCAGTTCCTCGTTGGAGCGCGGGGCTGGCAGCGGCACATCGAGCGCTGGTGGCGGCGCATCCGTCTCGTAGTCTGACGGCTGTGGTGGCGCCTGTTGTTGTTGCTGTTGCTGCTGCTGCTGGGCGCGCGATTTTGCCTTGTGGGGGGCCATGTTGGTTGGTGTTCGTGTCGGTGGTGCTATGCGACAGATATACACTCCAGGACTCGACAGGAGCTATGGCCAGGCTGGGACACAGCAGCCCACCCCTCGCCATGCCCATCAGTGTCAAACGTCGTCATCGTGGCTCAGCCCGGATAGTGCTCTCACTAAGCGCTCTTCACCCCTCGTGCCGGCCAGTTATGAGGGGCCTGTCTGCCATTTCACCCCTACACACGTAGAACCCCCCTCATTCTGCTGCCCCGCAATGGCCAACCTTGCCCCTCCTGCCCCCTCTGTGCGCTCGACTCTCAACCTAAACGCCCAAATCCCTGGCGCTTTCCCAGACGCCCGCTCCCCAAGCACTGCCTCCATCACCACCCACCAAACCTCCCTTTCTCAGGCCCTCTATGACCGGAGAACCGAATTCACCCGACCCCGCAATGTGCGCATCAAAGTTGGCTCCTGGAACACGGGTGGCGAAAAGGGCACTGAGCAGGATGTAGGCGCCTGGTTTGTCAAAGGCAAGGGCGTGGCCGACTCTCTGGCCGGCCTGGGAGTATCCGACCCCCAAGATAAAGCAGCCGACAAAGAGAGCGTGTTAGCACAAGAGGCAAGGCATGCAACCTATGCGCCCACTATTCCGCTTCGTGATTCTGCTTCCGTACCGGGCGGTGAGGACGTGGGCATATATGTGCTCGGTTTGCAGGAAATAGTCGATATTACATCGCCTACAGAAGCTCTCAGACCGTACACAGACCCATCCGTCGCCAACCGCTGGAAGGCATCGCTCGAGGCATCATTGCCGCAGGGCTATAAATTAGTGGCAGAGCAGCAGTTGATTGGGTTATGGCTCGTCATATATGCCTCCTTGGATGTGTTTCCCCAGATAAAAAATGTCAGCACAACCAGTGTAGGTACCGGACTGATGGGATATATGGGCAATAAAGGAGCCGTCGCCACTCGCATCGTGTTGGGTGAGACGACGCGACTTGTCTTCATCAACTGTCATCTCGCAGCTGGATCGGACAAGGCATCGTTAGATCGCCGCAACTGGGATGCTGCCCAGATCACCTCGCGAACTCGTTTCGACCCTATTGTAGATTCGCTAGGCGCGGCGCAGAATCAAGGTGAAGGGCTTGGAGAAGAAGAATTTGCATTTTGGTTTGGTGACCTGAACTATCGCCTCGAAGGAATGTCGGGTGACGATGTGCGTAGACTTCTTTCTATACACACTGACCATCTGGATCGTGTCAGCGAAGAGCGACCTTCAACTTCTAGCGATTCAGGATATAGTTCCAAGCTATCTTCTGAGGAGGATGGGGAAGTGCCCCCAGAACTGGACCCAGCTTCTCTCCAGACGACAATCGCATCACTCTTACCACATGATGAGCTGCACCAACAAATGAAGAAAGGTACGGCCTTTCATGATGGCTGGCAAGAAGGGCCAGTGCGCTTCTTGCCGTCGTATAAGTATGATGTGGGAAAAGTGGGACAGTTTGACTCGAGTGAGAAGAGGCGTTGTCCCAGCTGGTGTGACCGCATACTATACCGAACGCGGGCAGCAAAGCAAAGATATGATGCAAAAGTGAAAGAACAAGAAGAGTCTCGCAAAAAGGACGAAGAGATGAGAGCGAAGGGCATGGATTTGGCAGGAGATGAGGACATTCTGTTTGATTATAATCCTGAAACTGACGGCGACAACACTGCAAACTACGATGAACGCGAGGATGGCGAGGATCCAGAACCTGAACGGGTCACTACTAAAGATGGCCTGACTGATGAAATCTTACTCGAATACTATACGACTCATATGCGCGTCCTTAGCTCTGATCATAAGCCTCTAGATGCTATCTTCTCCCTAGCATACGACGCGGTAGTCCCTGATCTCAAGGCCGCAATACATGGAGAAGTAGTGCGCGAGCTGGATCGGCAGGAAAATGAAGGCAGGCCATCAATAGCTGTCGTGGTTGAGCGTGCAACTAGTTCCCTGTCGGAAGACGACCAAAACAAAACAGATAGCACGTACGAGGGGGTGGATTTTGGCGAAGTCAAGTTCGCGAAATCCAAGCGGCGGACTGTTACAATCGCGAATACAGGCCGAGTACCCGCTACATTCGGTTTTGTAGATCGCCCGATTGACCAAGGCCAAGCATCAAGGCCATTTCCGCCTTGGCTCAGTGTAACCTTTGACCGAGAGCCTGACAAGCGCGATCGACCTGGGCCTGATGCCATGCATGAATGCTATACACTGGAACCTGCCGGAGTCATCAACGCGGAGCTCAGATTAAAGATTGAGAACATCAGTGTCGTACGTACTCTTAATGATGATGCTTCAAACTTGGAGGAAGTCATCGTTATTCGTGTAGAGAATGGCAGAGACCATTTTCTACCACTTCGTGCGCACTGGCTCCCATCCGCACTCGCTCGAACAGTTGATAAGCTCGTCAGGATTCCTGAGGGCGGTATCAGAAAGCTGCAGCATCAGATTCCTGACCGAGGCGAGGTAAAATGGAGCGTACCGCGGGAAGTGTTTCGGCTGACGGAAGCGATAGAAGACATGACCGAACGCACATTAGCCGAATGGGAAATGACCAAGAGTGAAGGCCAAAGGGCCCCATTTCAAGACAATGCTGGTTGGCCGTTTGTCAAAGCACACAATGCCTACAGCGAAGTAAGCAACAGTCACGAGGATGAGCTTGCAAATTTATATGACGCCCTGGATTGCGACACTCCATTCGCTGAAGCGTTTGAGCCGGATACTCGGGCGCAAGAAAAGGTCGAGATGTTGGCAGAGGTACTGCTAACATTCTTGTCGAGCCTGACTGATGGTATCATTACAAAAAGTCTGTGGGAGAAGCTAGAGGAAGGTCTAATAACGCGTGAGAAGACCAAACAGCACCTTTTACCTGATGATGAGAAGATGTGGGCTCTGGAGATCTTAGCAACGGCACCTAGCCATAATGCTTCATTCCTTCTCTTACTCTCTTTCTTGCAGAACATTTCGAATCAGATTACCGAAGCCTCCAAACCGAAGCCTGAAACGCCGCGAGCAAGTATGGATCTGCCTGCGAGTACGGAAGTCAGGGTCCGAAGGAGAACGCTGAGCAGGGTACCTGCAGTGGCAATTAGGCAATTGGTTGTGAAGAATTATGCAGTCGTGTTTGCAGATGTCATGTTCAGGGGCAAGGAAGATGCCAGGATGCGGGAGAAAGACAAAGCAGTAAGAAAGGAACGCATGGTTAGAGTGGTGGAGATGTTTTTGAGTACTGATGAAGACTGAGTTTAGAGCTGAGATGAAAGGGGGCCATTGTAGAAAATACCCATAGATCTTGACAAATGCCACATCCTATTATTTTATTTGATAGACATTGTATAGTGCCCATCCATGGCTGTTATCGATACCAGACCTTTACCCCACGGCGGGGCAATTCTCGCGTCCAAAAATTTCGAGCTCCAACAAGTTATCGCGACACCTCGCAGCGAGCAATTGAGCATATACAATCCACCATGACGGACAAACTTACAGTCCTCCTCGTTGGCAATGGCGGCCGCGAACATGCCATTGCGTGGAAGCTACTCCAATCCCCACTCATCACACACATCTACGTCGTGCCTGGCAACGGCGGCACCGCAACCCTAAGCCCACGCGTCTCTAACGTCTCTACGGTCAAAGAAACCGACTTCCCCGCCCTCGTATCTTTCGCGCGCGAACACTCTGTAAACCTGCTCATCCCCGGGCCCGAAGCGCCCCTCGTCGCCGGCATCGTCGACCACTTCGCACAACACGCGCCGCACATCCATGCCTTTGGGCCCAGCAAAGCCGCCGCACGTATGGAAGGCAGCAAAACCTTCAGCAAGGACTTTATGCAGCGGCACTCGATCCCTACGGCGGCCTATGCAAACTTCCACTCGTACGACGCGGCAAAGAACTACCTCGACACCGTTGCGCACCCCGTCGTCATCAAGGCATCAGGCCTCGCCGCGGGCAAAGGCGTCATCATCCCGCAGACGGCCGACGAAGCGCACGCGGCGCTACGCGAAATCATGCTGGACAAGGAGTTTGGCGACGCGGGGGATGAGGTAGTGATTGAAGAGTTTCTGGCGGGCGACGAGCTGAGCATCCTGTCGTTTAGTGACGGCTACACAATTCGCAGTCTGCCGCCGGCGCAGGACCACAAGCGGATATTTGAGGGGGATCAAGGGCCCAATACGGGGGGTATGGGGACGTATGCGCCGACACGGATTGCGCCGCGGGAAGTGCTCGAGGGGGTTGAACGTGATGTGTTACAGCCGACGATTGATGGGATGAGGGGGGAGGGTTATGTGTTCAAAGGTGTGCTGTTTACTGGCCTGATGATGACGGAGAATGGGCCAAAGGTGCTGGAGTATAATGTCCGGTTTGGGGATCCTGAGACGCAGAGTTTGTTGGCGTTGATGGAGGGTGATCTCGCGGAGGTGATGGTGGCATGCGCGAAGGGCACGCTGAGGGATGTCGAGGTCAAGGTATCTGCGCGCTCCGCGGCCACGGTTGTCGTGGCTGCTGGCGGGTATCCAGGGAGTTATAAGAAGGGAACGATGATGAAGCTGGATGGCACGCCTGAGGGTATGTACTTTTTGCTGTTGGCAACGATGCGTAATGCTAACCCCGGACAGATGTTGTTCTTTTTCATGCTGGTACGTCTTTTGACGCAGCGGATAACACGCTCAAGACTTCTGGTGGCCGCGTTATTGCGTCGACGGCTACGGCGGACACACTAGAGGAGGCTGTTGCGAAGGCGTATGAGGGCGTGGACTGCATACACTTTGAGGGCATGCAGTACCGAAGAGACATTGCCGGGAGAGCTTTAAAAAAGTAGGGGGCGTGGAAAGGGTGCAGAGCAGTAATGAGGCGTTTGGGAGTTTGCATCTTAGTGCAGATTTGAGTGAGCTCAGGTTTTGCGACGGGCTGACGAGAAGTGACGGGAGGTTGCCTTGTTAAGGGCAATAAAATGATGCTATAAAAAGCGATTCGAGTTACTAAGCTGGCCGTAGTCTTTGGAGGTGAACACGTTGTATTTCTACGATTGGTGTCAAAGGATAGTGGGTATCGAATATGCCAGTGATGCGTACATGTACGCATGTATCAGTAACTAGCGATCAAAGAGAATACGATCCTGTTAGATACCTACCAGTTCCGTTCGATCATCAGCCTTAATCAGATAAGTGCCTTCATACTAGGACATCTTATGATTTGTCCCTCTTTCTCTTTTTCTCTTTGCTTTGCTTCTTGCTATGCTTATCTGGTGTCTCTGTGCTGTCACCTTTACGCTCCTTGATGAGACTCTCGGGATCCACATGCTCTGTGTCTGCAGACTTAGGCACAGAAGTACCCAAAGGATTCTGGGGAGTAGCGTTGCCCTCGCCTTGGCCATTTTTTGCCGCTTCGGCTTCAGCTCGAGCCTTTTCTTCTCTTTCTTTCGCCTTTACCTCCATAAGCGCTGCCTTTTGCCTCGCGGCATCTTGTAGTATAGGGCTATTGCGCTTGATCGCATCGGTAGCTGCGGCTATGCAAGCTTGCGCTTTGTTCTGACCCTCTCCACTACCCAGCCATTCATTCTCGTAGCCCCAGCCCGTGAGATAGACAGCAAGAGAGAATTTCTGTACACCATTTTCCATGACCATGGGTCGCTCCTCAAGATATTTGAGCTCGATTTGGTTCACAAAGACTAACCTCTGCAGATCATCTCTTGCGCGTATGTTCTCAACGACCTTTTCCTTAAAGCCAAGTAGTTGTGGAGCCCAGAGCTCATCAAGCCAATTTTCTGCAGTGGAAAAGCCTTTCTCGGGGTCAGAAAGCACTACGGCTGCAACATAAGCCTCGAAAACATCGGCAACGACCTTTTTCCAGGCTTTGGAATCCTTGTCAAATTGTGACTTGAACTGGAGTCGGCCTGGGAGACCATAGGCTTCAGAGAACTTGCCAAGGGCTAGATTCTCAACCAGTCTCTCGCGCCAGTAACAGAGTTGTGGAACATCGAGGAGGGGAAAACGGTTGTAGAGGGCGCGAGAAGCGATCAGCTCGATGTAGGCGTCTCCGAGGAACTCAAGGCGCTCGTAATCGAGGCTGAGATCTATGCCCTTTATGTTTTGTTGAAGGTTGGCGGTCGTGTTGAGCATGGACTGGTGAGTGAAGACGGCTTGGAGGAGGTGCGGTTCTGCGATGGGCGGTAGTGGTGGGAGGTCTTTGGCAGCTACGACCTTGCGTTGAACATAGTCAGGTACAATGATCTTGGCCGCCTTGTCTGGCCGAATGCGATCCAAATCACGCTTAGTCTGGGCAGATACGGATTTGCTTGTGCGGGAGTTCAAAAGAGCGCGAAGCTCGCGGGCATGGTGGAGGATATCTTTGTCGCCTGTTGGCGTAGTTTCGGCTGCTATGAATTGGTCTAATAATACTGATAGGCCTGTCTGCATGTCGGCCGCGGAAAGTTCGGGCAAGCTTGGGGCAACGCGGGCATGGTCGCCATATTGCTGCGAATTGAAAGTCTGGCCGCGGCCGTGGGAGTTGGGCCTCTGTTTTTTGTGCGAGTGCTGGCTGCGGTCGCCATAGTGATGATTTGGGTTGCCGCGCTTATGAGACGACATGATGGACGAGTACCGATAGATTGGGGGGTTGCTAGATAGTAGGAGTGCAAATGAGCAAAAGTGAAAGTTTCTTTCCTTGTTGCTTGCTTGCTTGCTTGCTTGCTATCAATAGCTTCGGAGGTCCGCACTAGCGTGACGCCAAGCCTGGTCGAAATCATGCAAGATACTCTCGGTGCAATACCTAGCAAGTGCACACAATGGCGGTTCCTAGGCAGCGCATACTGGACCTTATGAAGGTATTTTCCATGTATAAAGATGATAAATTGGTCGCATGCTGATAAGATCAGGTCCAATGCAGCGTCTTCAACACCACATATAATCCCCAGCGGTTGCGACTCGGCTCGCGCATCCTCCATCAGCGCCTCAAAGGGCCTCAAGTCGCTTCGTACTACCCGCCGAGGATAGGAACCATCAGCCAGTTGCGCTCACTATACCCCCATAACGAAATTTTGGACGACGATGAAGAAGACTGGCTCGAGCATCTGAATGTTGCACGCTCAAGAGGCAAGGGCACGCCCAAGAAGAAGCGCACCGCCGCTGGTAAGTCGATTCGAGCAGAATTACCCACAGGACGAAGGCTAACAGTTGCCAGAATCGAAGAAATTCAACAAGCGCAAATAGACAAACAATACCATTACAGCTCCCTATATCTTGCTCTTAGCTGCCTTGCCCATCGTCTTCCATTCTAGCTCAAACTCGTCGTCCCATGGCACTCTGACCTGGGCATGCTCTGCTAGTATAGGAGCGTTGACCTTGTGATGTTCAACGGTGCAATACGTGATTTTACCATCGAGGCTAGTCATATCGCCCCGAATCATGGCCATTTGCTTGCCCACGCCTACGACTTTGCTGTTCAGCCTTACCTTGGTACCAATCGGGACTGCCCTGAGATAAGAAATATTGAGTGATCGAGTTACACCGGCCATGAATTCCCAGAAACCTGGTCGTGCAAGAGGACATAGTGCCGTGGTTGTTGACATGTCAAAGATAACGCCGGCTGCACCGCCATGCATGACATCTAGCATACTATCAGCTCTAGTGCACTCTGCTGCTGGGCGGCTTCATACTGTTCAGGTTGGAGAAACTGGGCAGAATTGTCAATTCGTACGAAACCGAGCCGTCCAGGCCTGCATCTATAATGTGCATATTCTCCATCACTTCTCGGTCAAAGTCCTTGCAAATGTGAGCATGTTGAAGCACCTGCCTGCGAAGGAGCAACATGAATGTAAACACTCACGATATGTTCCTTCGGTCTTCTAGCCGCAAGCAAACGATATCTTTCGAACATGGCCCGCACAGCCGCCATGGCCTTGCGCCGATCCGCTTCAGGGTCAGCCATTTTCAATCAGGCAATGTTCGGGTGATGGTGATATGCGTTCCTGCGAATTGACTACCTCCGCTTGCGGGGATGCGAGCTTGCCGTTGCCTCGGCTCCACTGTTTCTGGCCCTGTACACAAATACCTAGGTCCCAGGTATTGCCACTCCAACGCCATCTCACTAAAATAGTAGACTTGTCGCGTGGAATAAATTACCATGCATGTATATCACGATTCTGCCAAAGCCGAAACAATGGCTTCTGCATCTCGCGCCGTCGCTGCCCCTGGCTGCCACAAGAACGAGTGTACCTGCATTGTTTCAAAATTGATTCGTTGGGTTGCCCGAATGCCGCAAACAGCCGCGTGCCATGATTGGTGTCTGCTTTTGACAGATCTCCGCAGCACAAGTCAATAGTTTCATCATTGTCCGACTCCATACTCCGTTATGACCTAGCTCAAGGTTTGTGTACATACTTTCTAAGCCTCCATATTGCGTTGTCCGATCTATTTCTAGTCCATGGAGTTACGCCGGCCGTGCTACTTGTCATCATCTTCATCTCCCCGCTACCCGATCACCGCTTGATCCGCTCACCGTCGGCGCAAATCTTCTTCGCTTGGTCCTCTCTTTGGTTTTCGGACGGAACGCAACCATGGCGCCAGGAGCACCGGTAGCTGCGACACTGCGAAAGAAGGTTTTGCGCGTCTTGTTCATATCTTTGCTGCTTGACCTGGTTCGTTTCCTGCTCATTAGTATCGCACGACGCAAATGTAACCAACACCTAGGTATCATTCACCTTTATCCTGCCGCTTTTCCCCAAACTCATCGAATTCTATCGCAACCACGAAACCGGAGACCCGAACACGATCCTTTCAAAGATCCTCGCTGGCCTCAATGCATACAAGAACTCGTTTGCGAAACCCATCAACTCGCGCTATGATATCGTCTTACTCGGCGGCGCACTCGGCTCGCTGTTCTCACTGTGTCAGGCCATTGCGTCTCCTGTGATTGGCACGCTCTCAGACAGCTATGGCAGACGAACCGCGCTTCTTTGGTCCATGACAGGCAACATTCTGAGCGTCGCGCTTTGGGTGGCCGCGACAGACTTCCGAACCTTCCTAGCTAGCCGAGTCGTGGGTGGGCTGAGCGAAGGCAACGTCCAACTTGCCATGGCAATAGCGACGGATATCAGTGATGACAGCCAAAGAGGGGCTACAATGGCGCTCGTGGGTGTATGCTTCAGCATCGCCTTCACATTTGGACCCGCACTCGGCGCCTATCTTTCTACGCTCCAGGTTATGGCAACGAACCCCTTTGCCATGGCCGCAGGCTTTTCTCTCTTCTTAATTGTTACGGAGACCATATATCTCTACTTCGCCCTCCCCGAGACGCTGCCTCCGACGAGCACAGCCCAGAATGGGGCAGCAAATGGTCACGCCAATGGGCATGCAAAGAAGAATGAAGCCTCGAAGCCCCACGTTCGAACAAACTCGCATACTCTTCTGAACGCGACACATTTCGCATTTATTCTGTTTTTCAGCGGCATGGAGTTCTCGCTTCCTTTCATGACATATGATTTGTTCGCATTTGAGGCCAAAGATTCGGGTAAGCTGCTCGGATTCATTGGGCTTGTCGCCTCGCTACTCCAAGGCTCGGTTGTGCGACGCATGCATCCCTTAAAGGTCGTACAGATGGGAGTGGTCAGTTGCACAGTAGCATTTTTGATTCTGGGCAGAGTTCAGACGCAGGGTGCCTTGTATGGTGCAGCCGCACTGCTTGCTGTTACTAGTGCCACAGTTGTCACTGGATTAAACAGTCTTTCTTCATTTGAAGCAAGCGCGGGCGAACGAGGGAACAAGCTGGGCAACCACCGAAGCTTCGGTAAGTTTCCGCCGAATAGCACAATCATGACTTTGCTGACATGGGCGTAGGACAAGCTGGTCGTGCGCTCGGCCCTTTGATTTTCTGCACATTGTATTGGTGGGCCGGACGAGAGACAGCATACGCAATGGGAGCCGCAGGCATGATCGCAGTTTGTGGTCTAGTCTTCGGAGGGCTAAAAGTACCTCCAGGAACAGAGAATATTGCGAAAAAGAGTAAAAAGGCGGCAGTGTAGGATACATGGATCTGGATAAGTGATTTTGAAACAGCAGTTGTTGCATTGTGCATCGACGTTGACATCCTCTTTTGTATTTCTAGATTAGTGAAAGGATTATGCTCAGAGCCCCCACACTTGCACCACGTTAAACTAATCCTATGTCCTATCCACACAAATGCCATAGTGTAATAGAATAGGTGCCTAGCGACAGCTATCCCCGCATCTAGGCGTGCTACCCAGGTCCACTTCATGAAATGAACCTCGGCATCTTTTTTCGGTCACTACTCTCATTCGCCCCGAGCGGCAAAGTGTTAATCTGCAACACACTCCGTGCCATTGAGCAATCTCAATCACATCCAGCTGATTTATTTTACTGATTCTCAATATTCAATCCTTGCCCTTTTTCCCATTTGTTTAAAGGTTGAGCAGACGATAAGGAACCTCGTAAGCTTGTAACATGTCCGCAACCACAGCGGCCGTCTCGGTAGCCGCGCTCTCGGGATTGGCAGCTTACCTCAATGGCAAATACCACCTGAAGCAAGACATCAGCTTATTGAGGGCTCGAAGGAAATCAGCAAAATACTACGAGGATCTTGGTGAGTACACCGTTCCAACCACTGTCAACACGGCCAAACATATGCATAATAATGCACACGTACTAACCGCGGCTTAATTACAGTCGCAACCAACCGTCAATCCCTTTGGTACTCTTTCACTCCACATGTTGCCAAATACGCCAACAATTTGTGCATTTGGTCTCGCGGAAAGACATACACATGGCAAGAAACACACGATCGTGCAGTCCAATGGGCTCGTTTTTTCCTGTCTCAGGGCGTGAAACCCGGGGACATGGTTGGTACCTACCTAGTCAACTCTGCTGATTTCCTAGTCATCTGGCTGGGATTGTTCTGCATAGGCTGTGCGCCAGCCCATCTCAACTACAACCTGAAAGGCGATGCGCTGGCTCACTGTTTGGGAGTGGCTGGCGTCAAGGTCGTGGTTGTTGATGATGAAGCGGAGTGCAAGGCGAGGTTCGAAGGATGCAAGGAAAAGATCGAACAAGAGTCGGGTGTCAAGTCTATCGTCGTTGACGAAGCGTTGCTGGAAAAGGTGTATTCTGGGCCAGTGGATGTTCCAGGTGATGAGTATCGCGAAGGCGTCGTGGGATCTGATCCAATATGCTTGCTTTACACTAGCGGCACAACCGGTCTACCCAAGGCAGGCAAATTCATGGTGAGCCGGTACCATGAGCGCGGAAATCCGGATGCGCCTCCTTTTGGCCAAAAGGCTGGCCCTGATGGCGACCGATGGTATTGCTGTATGCCCCTATTTCATGGCACAGGTGGCTTATCGTGTATGATGTGCCTTACTACTGGTTTGAGCGTTGCCGTTGGCCGGAAGTTTTCTGTCAGCACGTTCTGGGATGACATTCATGATTCTCAATCGACCATGTTTGTATATGTTGGCGAAGCTGCACGTTACCTGCTGATGGCGCCTCCGCATCCGAAAGAGAGGGATCACCGGCTGCGTGGTATGTATGGCAACGGCATGCGACCAGATGTTTGGAACCGATTTAAAGAGCGCTTTGGGGTTTCGGAGGTGATTGAGTTTTTCAACTCAACAGAAGGCGTGCTGGCAATGTACGTTCAGTCCAAGGGACCGTTTACATCGGCAAGTGTTGGCCACCACGGGGCAATCATCAGGCAGGCTCTCAAAAGTGTCTACGTCCCCGTAGCCGTTGATGCCGAGACCGGTGATTTATTGCGTGACCCCAAGACAGGCTTCGTCAAGCGCAATTCGTACGACGAGGGTGGAGAGATTCTCGTTGGGGTACCCAGCGAGCAAGCTTTCGCCGGGTACCATAATAATCCTCAAGCAACGGCCAAGAAGTTTGTAAGAGATGTGTTTACAAAAGGCGACTTATATTACCGATCTGGAGATGCTCTTAGGAGAGATGATGATGGACGATGGTACTTCCTCGACAGGCTCGGTGATACCTTCCGCTGGAAGTCAGAAAATGTGTCGACAGCCGAAGTAGCCGAAGTCCTTGGTCGCTTTCCTGGTGTCGGCGAAGCCATCGTTTACGGAACCTTGGTGCCCAAACACGACGGTCGTGCCGGCTGCGTCTCCCTACGTTTTGCGGAAGGCGTCAATCCAGAGATATTCGATTGGAAGGCATTTTTGGATTATGCAAAGACCAAGTTACCGAAATATGCAGTGCCAGTCTTCCTGCGGTTGGTGAAAGAGAGCAGTAACACCGATAATCAGAAGCAGAATAAAGGACCTTTAAGGGAAGAGGGGATTGAGATTGATAAGTATGGTGCAAAGGTGTTGGGGGGTAAAGATGATGTGGTCATGTGGACTGCGCCGGGGGCAGATCGGTATGTGAGATTTACCATTGAGGACCTTGAGAAGCTTAGAGCTGGAAATATTTTGCTTTAGAGATTTAGCGTGGGGTGCATGAAACAACTAGAATAGGACCTTGTGTAGATGTCAACCGCATTGCCGCAACGAAACCACTTTTTCCCAAGCATCGCTAGCCCCGAACACTCAGCTCTACTATTTACTCTCGATTCAATAAATGGTCACTGTCTCTAATTCTTCCACTTGAAGTGATGAGTGTTTATTCAGAGATGTCAGATTGGTCGGCTGTAAATAGAAACAAGCACTCATGCAGATACAATATTGAAAGAATTAATAAAATACGCATCCCATATGAAGTAATGGTTGAAACTTTCCCTTCTCGTCATTGCAGTAAGTACTAAATTGAACAGCGTAGCTGAAATTCAATTACTATTTTGTTCTCTCCAACACGGCCAACCTCACCTTTATAGTTAACGGCGAGATAAATGCCCGCCCGGACGGCCAACACATCTCAATATAGAAAAACGGTTAACCGTAGTTAGAAGGTACCACAGAAGCGGTTTTTTTAGCCTTATCATTTGCTTAGCAACTCTAGGGCGCTGATTCGCTCGCTAGCGTCCATCAAGGTACCGACAGTGAAGTTCCTCTACGGGACAGCAACGTCTATCAGCAAGGCTGCACCACTAGTCTTTCCAATGACTTACTTCACACTTCACCCCAATCGTGTCGGTTACGTGCGTTTAAGCAGTATGGCGAACGCAGAGCGGCGATTGGTCCGCAAATTGGGTATTTTCATCTAAGCATTACATTGCACCAAGATCCAAACTAATGAATGGGTAGATTGTTTTATTATGGTTTGGACTCGGACTTCAAGCAAAGTATTTTGCTAATCTGATGATAGGTGTATTGCTGTGCTGCTTACTTCTTCAACTATCTTGGTTCGTTTCCTCGCATATAACTCCCACTCGATTTAGCATAGCTAATCTCCACCCTAGATCGTTCGGCTTTTGCCAACGCCTATGTACGATTTGGATCTCAAACCCTTTTGATCAATTCAAGGGAATTGACTATATATGATAGGTATCTGGGCTCAAGGAATCCTTAAACCTCAAGGGAAACAACTACAGCATTCTAATCGCGATGTTCACAGCTGGGTAATGTACCATTGTTCCGTTCGCTGTAACCTTATAATAATCGATTCTTTTAGGAGCTGTGTTGGGCAGATACCGCACGCACTCATTATCCAAGTCGTAGCGCCTCGTTTTTGGCTTCCATTCACCCTAATCGTCTGGTCCGGCTTGACGATGTGCTCTGCAGCATGCAGGAATTATACTCAACTATGCGTCATTCGATTTCTACAAGGCTTTTTTGAAGCTAGTCTATACAGTGGCACGATTTACATTCTTGGAAGTTGGTAGTGAGTGATCAATTGAGCATATGATCATAAGACAGTGCCTAGCTAACTCGGTCCTAGCAAGCCATTAGAGATCGCAAAGCGCACTGCTATCTTTACCGCCATTGGACAAATTGGTAGCATGTTCGCGGGAAGTACGTTTTGCATTTGTACTATATCTGCAAAACGGAGACTAACTTCGCCTACATTTAGTCATGATGACAGCTATGAATCAGGGCTTGGACAAACAAACATCGCTCCAGGGATGGCAGTGGGTTTTCATTATTAGTGCTTCTACCAAATGCTATTGATGCTTAGGCGCTAACAAGCTTCAGACGGCGCAATGGGAATACCTTTTGGCCTCTTTGGCCTGATATACTTTCCCAATCTTCCCGAATCGGCAAACGCCCCGTACCTCAGCAAAGAGGAAATTCAACTCGCCCTCGACCGCTTGCCACCCAGGAAGAATTGGAGCCACGATATCAGCTTCAAATCACTAGCTAAGCGGCTATTTGCATCTCCAGAGCTATACATTTTGACAGCTTTTTCAGCGATTGGTTGTGCATTGGAAGCAATCGTCCTACAAGGTCTCTTTCTTCTCTGGATGAAAGCCAACATCACAAAATTTCCTTCTTATGCAATTACAACATATCCACTGGGAATTCAGGCTGTTTCCATCGTCTCCAATATTGGTGCCGGTTATGTCATCGACATGACCAATAGTCGAATCTCAATGGTGGCATTGGCTGGGTTCCTTCAACTAGTTGTTGCCATCCTTCTGCTTATACCAAGTCTCCCTACGGCTGGTGTCTTCTTTGCCTTCTACCTTGCTGGCACGTCATACATTGTAAACCCTGTAGTTTACGGTTGGGCAAGTGTCATATGTCAACGGACAGGCGATGACGCTGTGAGGTCTGTAATCCTTTATGTCATGAGTATGGTGCAGTCTATTCTGTATACGTTTTGGGGTATTACTCTATATCCAGCCACAGATGCACCGTACTGGAAAAAAGGATACATTGCGATGATTGCAGTTGTGTTCGCTTTCTTTGCAATTACAAGCGCAGTTACCTGGGTAAGTCAAATATTCATTTCATTAGACAAGATACAGCTGTTTAACCTTCATACAGCTCGATAAACGAACCCAACGTGGCGCTGCCGAATTAGAATTAAGAGTCGATGCAAGCAATACTATTGTAGACACAGTCGATGCCCTAAAAAAAGACTGAGTTATGCCCCTGCTTTACTGTGGCGGGAAAGGGCCAGTCCATGTAGATCTACTACTGAAAACAACAACCACGGTTTCCACGCTGTTTATACCTCTTCCAATTACAGTCATAGAGTCAAAATTCACATGGGCCTTATGCTCCAATCATTTGGTGCGACTTTGACAGTTCCGCCATTATTTAAACTCATACTTAGTACACCATCCTCAACGACCGTGATATCCTCTGGCGTAATGCTTGCTAACGCGCTGTAGGATTTATTAGTTAGTCTATGGACCTAAACTTCCCAGACGCGCTGCCGAAAGTGTTAGTAAAATACATTCCAACAACCTCGGCCGCTAAATCATGAATCTACAGACAGTGAGGCAAACTTGAAATTGAAGCTACGAATGTTAGTTTCGTAACTTTACATTTGATATTAAAGCACTCGAGTAATTTGGGAGCAGGTAGTACCCAAAGACACGTCTGATAGTTTGCGGGAAATATACGTACATGCGAATATCGCTTTTTACTCGTATAGATAAATTTCGAGAATGTGCTCGCTGGCCTATGCTTTGTATTTGTACATTAAGTCTTACGTATATTGTGGTATACTGGGATGTTCGTTGAAGTAGGAAGCAAGTGCCGACCCACAGTCGGTGAGATGAGCTGAATATTATTGAGTTGAGCGCTACATGACGAGCTGTCGGCCTCTATCTGACCCATCCAATCTCACTCGGAACCCCCTACCGAGCCGCAAAGCTGACTCAATGCTGCCCGATCACATGCGTTTCTACTACACTGCAATAGGTTCATATCCAACAAATAATGATTTGGTCCTGTATTGTTCCCTCAATTTCATGTGATATAGATCATGTATGCTCCTCTAGAATCGGACAACAGGTCGCCATACTGTGGTGCATCTTTCTTCGCTCGCATAAGGCCTCTCGCTCATATTATTTCCGTATACGGTAAGTACTAGCTTCGTAGATTTATATTTACTAAGGAACAAGAAGAAAATGGTACGTGCTTGTAAGACGAGATTTGGTCGTGTCAAGACATTTTATGGCAATCACAGGAGTAGGAGCGTTGGTGTTGTCATTTGCATAGTATTCTCATCATATTAAAGAAAGCTACGCCCATGATAGAGTCACTGTGTTCCTCGAATGCTGAAAGCTATGCTTGAGGTATACGTGAGATCGATCACCATCGTTCCAAACCGTTAAACTACCTGGGCACTTAGGCCTCGTACTACATGTCTCCAACGATACCATCGCAATCATCCAACATGCCCTCGATGATGTTGTTATCGTCAATAGACATGCCGTCGGCCTCCTCGCCCTCGAACATCAAGATATGCTTGTCGAACGCCTCCTTCTTGATCTCAGACATGACTGGCTTAGCCTTGGGCGTACCCGTCTTCTTGACAATGCGACCCGTCTTGACAGCTGCGCTTAGTCAGCACCGCGCTCATATTACCCTGTGAAACCCACTTACCAGCCTTTGACGGACTTGGACTTGCGCTAGGCGTCTTTGCAAGCCTAGGTTGGGGACGACTTGTCATTGTAACCGAGCGGCCCTTTGCGTCTTCGATCATGGCGTGTGTATCTTTGCGGAATTTGCGGAGATAGTTCTCAACGGCGTAGTACGTCATTTCACCGCCGTACAGACGGGCAATTTCCGCGACCTTGATCTTTTATTTGGATTAGAATGTGGAAAGTAGAATTTGGGGTATGAGGAGAGTACCTTGTTCCCGACCGACGCGATGACGGCCGTAAGGAGGCGGTCTTGGACAGCTTTGTCTTGCCAGTTGATAGGCATGGTTGTGTTGAAGTGCTGCTGGTGTAGTGAGCAAGACTGCGTTGAGCTGGCATAGTAGAGCGGTATGAGCAAGTGGAGATTGGGGAAGATGGTGACGTGAAGTTACATGAAGCTATGCATACGCTTTAGGTAATCGCTTGACTTACAGGAGTATGCTTTGACGCTGTTGTTTGGAGGGTGAGGTGTAATGTTTCGCGCTGCAGTAGGGTGTAGAAGAGTTCTAGGGTTTCACTGGTGTACGTGTTTTGTTGAAGCCGCGAAACGGCCGAGGACTAGTGCAAGTGGCGAAGTGAAAGTGAAGATAGATATGAGAGTGAGGGTTCACTAGGTGGCCGGATGCTGCAAAATAGAATGAAGGTGAAGGTAGTTGCGCGATTCCAAGACCCGGATGTGTCTATTTGTTGAATAGATGGTATCTCTGAGGGTGTCGACTAAAGTGACCATGACAATGTGGAAGCTGGCAATACGAAAACGAAGTCTCGGTGCAGCCGTCACGGAGTGTTATATGAGATACACTTACACTAGTGGAATTGGATATTTCGGAATCATCAATGCAAGCTCAGAACTATACCTTCAGCTTCTTCTTTCCTTTGCTATCATCCCATGCCCTTTTCCCTTTTGCTTCCGCCATGTGTCTTTTTGATTCCTCTAGTGGGTCAATGACAAGCAATTCCTCCTCGTTCTTTCGCTTCCACTCCAGGTCTTTTCCAAGCCTGTCCTTCGCGAAACTGAGTGAGTGCGCCATCCAGCCCGTGTCATCGTCTGACTCGTCATCTTCCTTCTTGTCCCATGCGGTACATGACTGGCAGCCTACTATGAAGTGCAAATCGCATGCTATTTCTTCCTCTTCTTCCGTGGGGTTGCTGACATTATTAGCCTTACCTTCGCTATCCGAAGCCTCATTGGGGGCAGTGGGAGATTTGATTTTTGATGCTGGGGCTGGATCGGCCGTTTCCAACCTTGACTTGAATTTAGAGAGTATATCTAATGTAGCTTGCTCTTGTGCAGTGCCTGTCACACCAGTGCCGCGCTTCCGGCCTCTAGTTGTAGAGGTTGGAACCATTGATTCTAACAAAGACTTTTTTTTGGTAGGCTCAGCACTTTGAACGCTGAAGTTTCGCTTCATCGACGCTTTGAGCTCTGCAATCTGTGCATTTACACGATCCAGCTTGGCCTTTTTCTCTGACTCGGGTGATAGCTCTCGGGGTGGAAGCTGCACTACCTCACGAGGTGGTGCTTTCTCAATCGGTTTTTTGGTCGGCCTAGGCGATGGTGATCGCGACGGAGGCTTTGGCGCCGATTTGCGAATTGGTATCGGTCGTTCGGTCTGAGGTGCTTTGGGTGACCCTTGGTCTGCACTAACAAGCTTGGTGTTGTATTTGGCCTTCTTCGCGACCGGTGCCTCCTCGGCTCCCTCTCCATCATCGCCGAAGCTAAGCACATTTTTGCCAGCCTTCCTTTTGGGCTTTTTGGCTTTCTTCGCCTCTGGTTCTGTACGGGCTGCGACTCGCACGCTCTTGACCATGTCCTCGAAGGGATTTATGATGATCTCCGTGCCCGTAATTTTGGTCGGATACATTGGTTGGTCCTCGCTGCCATCGCGAATCTCAGCCTCTGCCATCTTCATCAGGTTGTAGATGGTGTCTCCTGCCACCCTCCCGAACAGGGTGTTCCTCTCCTGCAGCTCAGGCGTGGCCGCCAGGGTGAAGAAGAACTGGCTGCCGTTGTCGTTCTTGCCGCCGGTGTTTGCCATGCCCAGCAGCCCGCGCCTGGTGTACTTGAGGCGGCTGTGGAATTCGTCGGCAAAAGGCTCGCCATCGTAGCTGCTCTCGCCGCCCTGCCCTGTGCCCGTCGGGTCGCCGCCCTGCAGAATAAAGCCCCTGACCAGGCGGTGGAAGACGGTATTGTCGTAGTAGCCATCAAGGCAGAGCTGCAGGAAGTTGCGCGACGTGACGGGTGTTTGTTTTGCGAAGAGCTCGAGCTCGAGGTCGCCGGTGGTGGTATGCAGCAGGACCTTGGCCGTAGGGTTCGGCTCGAGGTTATACGTCGTGCTCATGATTGCATTGCTGATATCGGCGTCGGCGGTGCCTCGTCAATGGGAAATGGGAAATAGGAAATAGTTGCGAGCGACTGCATATCTATCTCTCGGCGAGTCACATCCCTGCTAGCGCCCACGTTTGCCGACCTGTAGGCGCGAACTGTCCGCTGATGTCATGTGTACACCCAACTTCAACCTGCGCAAAGTCACTTTGACCGGCGGCATCTAGAACATGTCTCGTCTAGCAGCCGTATAACACCGAAGCCTGCCCCTCATCCCCTCCACACACCATCCCTCTGACCTCACACTGCCCCCTCGGCGCTTTGCTGCAAGAGCTCGTGCCTGGCCAACATGTTGCCATACATCAATGCTCGTGAGTGCAACATGCAAGACGGCTACAAATCATCTTCTGATGCCTTCTGCCAGCTTTTGAATATGTCGGCGCTTCCCTTGGCACATCTGCGGACGAGCGTGAGTGCCTCTATTTGCTGTCCTAGCCTTTGTCCAAGCCTCTGTCCACTAACTTTCCCAGTCAAGCTCGTCTTCACCTTTTATTTATCTTACCCTCTAGCTGCCCTTCTTAAGAGGATACCAGACAGCCAGCCATGGGAAAAGAACCTGTTCATAATAGCCTCGTCCATGTTCTATCTCGTCGGCCTCTTTGACCTTTGGGGGGGTCTGGCAACCATCATCATCAGTGCAGGCGGCGCGTACCTCATTGCATCTAGAATCAATTCTCCCTATATGCCCTGGATCGGCTTTGTGTTTCTCATGGGTCACATGTCTGTCAGCCATATCTTTCGCCAATCACTCAACGACGCATCCAGTGTAGACATCACTGGGGCCCAGATGGTCCTCGTCATGAAACTGACAGCTTTTTGCTGGAACGTACAAGACGGACGCCTTCCAGACTCCGAGTTGTCCGATTTTCAAAAGGATCATGCCATCAGGACCTTCCCAAGTCTCCTTGATTATACTGGCTACGTCTTCTTCTTTCCGGCGCTCATGGCTGGTCCAGCATTTGATTACAGCGACTACAGCGACTATATCACCACCACAATGTTCACCCTCCCACCAGGAGTTGACCCCTCAAAGGCCCCACCGACGCGTAAGAAACGCAAGATCCCGAGCAGCCGCATACCAGCAGCAATCAAAGGCGCATATGGCACTTTTTGGATTATTGCGTTTTTGAAGTTTTCTGCATATTATTATCCTTCATTCTACCTTGGTGATGAGTACATGAAATATAACTTCTTTCGAAGAGTTTGGCAGTTGTACATGCTTGGGCTTGTTACCCGCATGAAGTACTATGGCGTTTGGAGCTTGTCCGAAGGCGCATGTATCCTCTGCGGTATCGGCTACAATGGCATGGATCCAACAACTAACCGTGCAAAGTGGGATCGACTCACTAATATAAAGCCTTGGGAAATTGAGACTGCGCAGAACGCTCGTGCGTACTTGGGATTCTGGAACATAAACACAAATCACTGGTTGAGGAACTACATGTATCTCCGTGTCACACCCAAGGGAAAGAAACCTGGATTCAGAGCCACTCTTGCAACATTTGTCACTAGCGCCTTCTGGCATGGCTTTTATCCTGGCTATTATCTCAGCTTCATCCTTGCCTCATTTGTGCAAACTGCTGCAAAGAGTAAGTGCATATTTGAGTTGAGCCTCACGGAGTTTCTACTTACCTAAGCTTCAGATGGCCGCCGCCTAATCCGCCCTCTCTTCCTCACGCCCGATGGTAAAAACCCACTACCCTCTAAAAAGTACTACGATATCATCACCACAATTCTCACTCAAATCGTCTTCGCCTACGTTGTTGCGCCTTTCATTCTGCTTGGCTTCTCCGACACAATCACAGTCTGGGCACGTGTCAATTTCTACACTTTAATCGGTGTTGCCGGATCATATGCACTTTTCTCACGAAGCCTGCCGTTTCGAAAACAGCTTGTGCAACGACAAGCTGCCCGTTTGCCTCCTGCATCAACCACGGCTGTTGACGAATCAGCAATTGAGAAAACAGCGAGAGAAGAGGTTAAGAAGGAACAGCTTGCAAGAACCGTTTCACAAGACACCATTTCTATTAGGAAAGAGCCTCTACTTGGCATTGCAGATGACCCCGAAGCTGAAATTGATGAGATTGTAAGGGAAGTCAAAGCAGAGATTGAGCAAAGGAGAAGAAGAGGGAGTATCATGCAGGGCTTTGACGTGAAGAAGGCCGTCCAGGAAAAATTGAAGCAGTTCCAAACAAATTGAGACAAGATCTGAGAGTGGAGAGAGCAATCAGCCTAGAGTATTTTATCAAGTAACCTGTATGAAACGAGCACATATACCCTATCCCCTAATTTATTAGTACAGCGTTTCGTAGGCTATTTTGAAGCTTGTCGACAGGAACCTCAGAGGCTCTCAGCATAGCAGACAGATAAGCTACACGACTTGACCACGTTTATCTTTACATTGTCCACATCCGAATCCTTTATCCTATACAAAGTGACAAAAACACATGTTCTCTTATATCAAGTGCAATCTAGCAAGTACATTTGGGCAGGGCGACCGATTTCCTCGTTCCTCACCGTTCAGCATTAACCCCACATGCCCCACAATCTGCATGGCAAAGAAGCGAATGCAATATAAATTAACAAGTGCGGCGCTCCTCAGCGGCAACACCAGATCGTGCCACCAAAAATCGCAAAAGCAAGCAATAGTCAGAATACATAGGTTTTCATGCTCAAGACTAGCTCGCGAGACAAAACCGAGCCAGGTTTACTAGGTCTACCGATTCCGTAACAACCTCCCAATATCTCAAAATATGAAAAACCCAGGACAAATCTATTGTATACAAGGTTCCTGCGTCAAATCATTATCACGTCCAGGAATTGCTGTTCCAAGGGCGGTTGTGTGACTTGAGAGCAAAGTGCATCCGGATAAACAATATCACAACAGCAAATCAACCGTCACCCCTACCACGGGGCGTGATGACTGGGGCCATAACAATATGGAGTGCCTCTACAATGTGTAGCTGAGAAAGATACGTCTGTGCCTGAAGTCATTTCGCAAATTCATGATTAGGATCCTTTCAATTCAATGTGGTTACTCTCACGCGAGGGTATTTTGTACCAGACGGGGCGATACTATGGCATAGAGAACACTCTGCACCTGCATGCCCGGCAAAAATATACATTAGAAAAACATGGCACTCCTCAACACAAAGCCAGGCTAGAAGCGTATTCAAAAACGCCCTCACTTTACTCAATTGACCGGGAGTTCTGTAGGTCGTTCAATCAATCTTCATTCAATGGGTTTCCTTCGTCTTCTGGCCTGCACGGCCGCATTCTTAGCGCTGAAAGCTACTGCGATAACATCCATTGACAACAAGACTTATGAGTATATCGTTGTGGGCAGTGGGCCTGGAGGCGCACCACTTGCTTCTAATCTCGCACGCGCTGGTCATTCGGTGCTGCTGCTTGAGGCTGGAGGTGAGCTGGACCCAGAAGACACGCTGTAACTCCAACTAAGAGAAATAGATGACCAGACGGAAAACACCAACGTCTCCCAATGGATCAATTTCAATGCTGCTGGAAACGACCCAGCAACCCGTTGGTATGTGATCATCACATGCAGTTAACTACACACATATCTAGACTAGAACAAACTCTACACATCCTTTTGCTTCAATTGCTGAGTTCAAATAGGGACTTTTTCGTAAAACATTCCGACGATGATGCTCGGGAAGCCAGATACCTGCACAAGACATGGCGCAAGCTAGATGGTGGATTTTACGTGGGCATTGATCCACCTGCAGGAGCGAAACCCGAAGGCATAGTAAGAACTTACAAGTCAACGCTTGAAAGTAACTCCCACTGATACGCACGTAGTATTACCCCCGAGCGGGCACTCTTGGAGGTTGTGCTATGCACAACGGATGTGAAAACCCATGACACTCACTTGTATTTTCTACGAGCTGACTCTGGACTAAGGTCTTACCATGGTGCCGAACGATGCCGACTTCGACGAGATTGCTACTCTTACCGGAGATAGGTCATGGTCCCACGAGAACATGAGGAAATATCTCGTTCGCCTCGAGAAAGCTCATTACAACAGCACTTACAAGTATGCAATTCCGTTATATCTCCTTAGGATAGATTCTATTAAGGCTATAGTGTTTTGCATAGCAAATCCCCACGTATAATTACTCACCATTTCTAGGCACGGTCATGACGGCTGGCTTGATATGACAATGCTAGACCCCGGATATACTACAAGTGCGGATGCAAAACAGCTCAGCGAGCTTGCTGCTCAGGCTGCTGGATTCAAAGCATTAGATACTTCAAACCTGCTTCAGCGCGACATGAATGGAAACCAGCCAAACCGCGACAACCTCGTTGGTCCATTCGGAGGCGTCAGTCACATAAACCCCAATGGCCGGCGTTCATCCCCCGGATACTATGCTCGAGATACGGCCAAGTCAGGCAAGTACCCACTGACTATTTCGCTCGATACGCTTGCCACAAAGGTCATCTTCAATAAAACAGGCCAAAAGCCCAAAGCAGTTGGAATCGAGTACCTCCAAGGCAAGAGCATGTACAGTGCGGATCCTCGATATAAAGCCACAGACAAGGGCATTTCCGGAAAAGTTTTTGCATCTAGAGAAGTCATTATTTCGGGCGGAGCCTTCAACACCCCTCAACTCCTTATGCTCTCTGGCATCGGGCCCAAGGACCATCTCAAGAAGTTCAACATCCCCTTGCTCGTCCACAGCCCCGGCGTCGGGCACTCCCTCGCCGACAACTACGAAGCAGGCATCCTCTCGCTCGCCAAACGAGCCGTGACGGGAATGTCCGAAATCTTCCCCGCCTTTTGGAAGACGTCGCAAGGCGCGATCCGCGACATTTACATGTGGTGCGGCTCCTTCCTATTTGAAGGCTTCTGGCCCGGCTTTCCCAACCGCCCGCCCTCCTTCAACGAAACATACGGCCCATCCCAATACGAATGCGCAATCGTGCACATGAATCCGCGCTCACAGGCTGGCGTTGTGGAACTGAGGTCCTCGGATCCTCGCGATGTGCCGTTTATCAATTTGAACTTCTTCAAGGAGCAAGGGTCGGAGAAGGACGTACAGGCGATTTACGAGGCCGTCGAATGGGTCCGTGGGTGGTTGGGGAAAGTCAATGCGTCGATGCCCGATTCGCTGGCTCCGTTCAAAGAATTGCATCCGTGCGAGGGCGTGATTGGGAAGCAGAATTGCTCGGTTGAGGCGCAAAAGACGTATATTAAGGAGCAGGCGTATAGCCATCATGCAAGCAGTAGTGCGCGTATTGGCGCCGATGGAGATGAGATGGCTGTGTTGGATAGCAAGTTTCGTGTACGTGGTGTGGAGAGGTTGAGGGTTGTAGATGCTAGTAGCTTCCCTAAAGTACCTGGTGGCTTTCCAGTTCTTCCTACTATGATGATATCGGAAAAGGCCACGGACGACGTACTTGCGGAGAAGTACTAGGGGATGTGAGAGAGAAGACACTCTGAGTTATTATTATACTAGAGTGGTAACACTGGATTGACAGCGGGCTGTGTATCTTCAGTACCTTGAACGAACCTACTAGATAACTCGAAAGTTCGTGCCGCCACGTTGACTCCTTTATCACTCGGACACAGAGTAAATTGGAATGTGAGGAGCTTAATGTGTATGCTCTAATCCACATCCACAATCGCCTTCTAGGTCCCTTCTTGCCTGTCGTGCCTTTTCCATCCACGGCTCTAACTTTGGGATATTTCTTTTTGCAATCTGATAACCAGTTCCATACTCCTCTACTTGACCAGGCTTCTCTGCCGCCTCAACCACGGCATCCAACCAGGCTGCCAGTCGGTAACCAGCCCTTGCAATCTGCTTTTTCACTACGGGAATAGCACTCTCATAATAGGCACCAGAGAGCTCCTTCGCAGATACGGCGTCTGGCCCATTAGGAAGGACAGTGGAACAAACGTATTGGTTGGCTTCCCTAGCCCAGACTAGCGAGCTATTGATAGCGTCGTTCGCTTTGATACCTCCCAGCCAGGCTTGAGATTCTTGCTTGTAAACCCCAGATTTGATTTCTGTGGTCAAGCTTTTGCCCCAAGCTAATGCGGTCGCCTGAGAAAACTTTCCAACCCCCTTCTCGGGAATCGCGGTATCCCAAATGGAGTGAAGGTTCGTTTCCACTCCATTGAAAGTGACTTTGATTTTGTTACCTCCTACTGCAATGTTCTCGACGTGTAGTGGCTGATGAATATCACCAACGAAGTGAATAACCCATTTTAGTGCCTTTTGTTGTTCGACAAAGCCAACCGTCTTCTGAGTCGCACGACTTGAGTAATTTGCGATAGCAGCAACAATGCAACCCTCTTCAGGACAATCTCTTTCATAGTCGATGTTACAACTTTTAGGAGGGTTGTCCAGAGCATCAATATAGTGAAAGGGAGCACTAAATTTGCCACCAGCTTCGTTTCGGTAGACATCTGCCCATGTTGCTACATTAGCAAGATAGGCGGACGACGTATCGTTTAGTAGCGCCTGAGCGAATTTGGCAGTTTTATCAGAAACAAAATTCTGAGCGATGTATGCAACAGTGGTGTGTCCAAGTGAGCCCCAGGCATCAGCATAGTGGGGAAGAGCCACTAAGAGGGGTAGTAGAGATTTAACCGGTGCCATTATGGGCCGAGTAAAAATGCTGAAGTAGTCACAGCTTTGGGAGAATCGAAGTGGTTTGTGATAACGCTGCTTGGAGAAGAAAACCATGAAAACAGGTATCGGCCTCTCTTAAATACATGAAGATCTTGCCGTCTAGATTAACTTCAAACAAAGTCGGCCAAGTCCGTCCCTTGTCACAAGCTTTTGTCGAAGACTTGAGGCAGCGATACGCAAATCTGCGGAGGTGCTAACTGAATACAGGCGCCTTCCATTTCGGGATTAGCGAACCTGCTAGAGAAAAGGCACGACAATGAAATGATTGGGCAGACACGGAATCTCGCCTCCAGGACCAGGTTCATGGATTCAAGAAGTGTAATCAATTGGCGAAGTTCAAATTGAAGGCTTGCAGTCCAATTCTAATGCTCTATAATCGCTAATGCAGAGCTTGTGAAATCCAATTGAGGTAAACCAGGGTATCATGAAATCGCGAGCACTCCCTAAACTCCAAATATGCAGAGGTATACATATATACGTTTTCATTGTACAGGAGCAGTTTCCGCCGGAATATTGTTGAGACTGTGATCGACGTCGTTCGCATCTTCTACCGGTTCTTCTACGGGCGCAGGTCGACCTTCAATCAAGCGGATCCACCATGAGGGAGGGTCGAGAGGACTGTGTCCATTGTGGAGCGGTGGGTAAATATCGTTGAAGTAGTACCAGACTGGCATATATTAGCTCGAGATAATATGGAAAAGTCAGGGGACCTACTGTGGCCAACGACAATGCCACACATCTCATCTTTCGGCAACGTTGAGTGCATAATCAGGCTGAAGCACAGTAGAACCCATGGAAGATACGGAGCTTTGAAGACAAGAAGTCCGAGAAAGCTGAGGAGGGTATCGGGATTCTTCCGACTCCAGATATAAATAAGTGTGCTGCTGAGAGCAGAGCCCAGAAAGGCCATGGAAAACAAGGGGGCTATGCAAAGCAGGAGGGTCGAAGCGAATGTAAGCAACCACGAGAAGTGGGCAGGTGAGCGCCCGGACGATTCTTCGAGAAGCCGTGAATAGCGTTGGAGAAAGAAGATATGGTAGAGAAGGTCGAGACTCAGGGGGCCAAAGTAAAAGAAGGTGGTTATCAGGCGCCAGTACTAGAGAATTGTGAGCTTGCATGTACTAACATGGTTTGTGGATTTGGTAGAACAAACCTGACTCTTGAAGAAAACAGTACGGACACTGTAGAAGAGCTGGAACGGCGAGAGGATATGACACTGGACCAGCACACTAGCACTTAAGGCCGCCGTCATCCACCATCTTGTGCATATGGGCATTTCATAGAACCATTGCTCCAGCGGGAACCCTCCCATCATTCCTTCCCCGCCACCGAGGACGTTCGCCATGGTTGATTCAGTTGGCGGTTGAAACGATGAAACGATGCTGCGCGCAACAGGTACGGTGAGAGTGAAAGCGAGGGCAAGGGTGAGGCCAGTTGTGTCGAGATTTAGCGGATGAAAGGACAGGTGGAGTGCTGATAAAGTGACTGAATATGGTAGTCTAGCATGCTTCAGTCACCAACTGGCCTGCTCCTTGTGGCTACGTAACTTGTCCGATACAGTGCCAAGACGGATCGGCAATCGCGTCTTGCAAACCCCACCGATAGCCACACGCCGTGTCAGCCACACGTTCCCCCAGCCTCTCTAATTCGACAGTAGCTCAATGCGGCCCTCCCCATCATCAACACAAACAATACACAAGAGAAGGGCAATGCTGCACGCGCGCATGCGCATCTTTCCTCCTCCTTCCCTATCACGCCTATATTCTTCAGAAATAGTCGTTGCGCGCGGCAGGACCCGTCCGTGCAGCTATAGTTGTAGCTAAGCCTTGACGCGCGCTGTTGCTACCGCGACTTTTCGCGCATTGCACGCGCACAGCTCGCCCACCACTATCTACCAGTTACAGACTGGTCCTATCTCTATTGCAAACAAAACCGGAATAAAATAATGGCGCCAAAGACCCCCACCAGGCGCAACAAAGCGCGCCCATCGCGCGGAGGAAGAGCAAGCACTGGGTCGCGGAAAGAGCCGACTCGAAAACGTATGCATGAACACCAAAGGCCTCAATTGCCAGTCGCGCATTGGAACTGACCCAGTTCATAGTTGGCCAGCCAGGACCCGCGCCTGAACGAGCGAAGAAGCGCTACAAGCCGGGCACAGTTGCATTGCGTGAGATCCGTCGCTACCAAAAATCAACTGATCTCCTCCTCCTCAAACTCCCATTCCAGAGGCTCGTATGTGCAATATATCTTGCCATTGCCTCTCGAAAGAGGAAGCTAATCATTGCTTAGGTTCGCGAGATTCAACAATCAGTCACCACCGAAGACGGACCTAACAGATGGGAAAGTCAGGCTCTGATGGCCTTACAGGAGGCCACTGAGGCTTTTCTTGTCAATCTTTTCCACGATGCGAACCTGTGCGCCATCCACGCCAAGCGTGTCACTATCCAGCAGAAGGACATACAGCTGGCCCGTCGGTTACGTGCAGCTTGGGGCGCCCCTGTGTGAGAGAACGGACCGACGTGTTGAACAGATACCCTTTTTTTTTTTCCGATTCTTGTGTGATGTTGGGCGTGGGGGGACGTGTATCCGTGACCTAGTCTCCAGGTTTTGGTATTCGTGCATAATATACCGGTTGCATGTTGAAACGGAGTTCTTCAAACGGCGTTCCGAGGTGTTAGACACTGCGAGTTTTTTGATATCTCGTCTGTGGCTACATAGATTTCACAAATGCGACAAACTATACGTTTACGAAATAAGCAGTTTAAATGATGGAATAGGACCATGCATACTTTAGCTAATTAATTCACGTGCCTGAGGGCATAATGAAGTCCCTCCAAGACTGCTGTTCGCCCAACAAGATTATGTTGTTCTGTGAATATAATCAAGCTATTTCTGCCTGTCATCAAGTAATCATAACGAAACCGGGTTAAACTAGTCAAAACGTTTAGTAACGTTGACAGTATCGAACGCCAGCTTCCCCCTTGGACGAGAGCAACCGAGGACAGCGCCAAGTATTGCAAGGTCGACCGATGAGAAAGCAATAAGCTATTCAATACACTTTCATCGATGGTCGCATTTCTGACTGATAGTATTTTGGGGAGGGGCAATTTGACGTTACAGAGCGACGATAGGGCTATAGCAACCTGACCATTTGATCCTCGCCAGTACCAGTTTACGAACCCAATGTCGAGCCACGTGAGACGAGACATCGTGTTGAGACTTCGCCCAAGAGAAGAATTTGGTTTGGGGAGTTCTCACATACTGGGCGCTCCCATGGGATCGATAAAGGTTACCAGGTGTTCGATAGAACTTAATGTCGGTGCCACGATGGCGAGTGTGTCGGCGGATATGCACAAGCCCGAGGTACTGCACCGCTCCAGGGGCTTGTCTGTTTTGATCATCTCTATTGCAGACAGCTGAATACTCTCACCAGCAAGAACATCCGTCACCAAGCCAAGTAGAAAGTCTACAGTGATAATAGCTTGCTCTACCTTCAACATGTCGCTTCTTGCCGATGCAAGGTTTGTCCACGAAGGACCTCGGTACCGGGTGAAGCACACAAAGAACGGTATGATGATTACGATCTCTTGCAGCTCCGTCGTTCGTGTCATTATTTCTTCGAGTATTTGTTTGAGCATAAAAAGAACCTGGTCTTTGATGGTACCCTCTTCTTCTACTGGCGGGAATGCTATCTGATCGTCCCACAATGCTCAAAGGCGAGTTGCTTCACTGCTTTCCCAAATGCGGGGTGCTTGCAGATAGCTAAGCACCGTTGGAGGGCTTCAGGGTGCAAATTGAGTCTTAGAGTTGAGAACGCTGCTTTGCCAAAGTCGTGTTGTGTTTTGAGATAGATGGAGTGACATGACAGACGAAGATTGCAAATACCATAGTCTTGGAAATTAAACTTGGGCGTAGTGGCATATCGTGTAATTGAGAAGAGATGCTGTGTGATTTGGCTGAGAAGTTCGGGTGGGACACATAAAAAAGGCGCCATTTCGGTTTGCGGGTCAGACAAGAAGAGGTGTTGGAGTTTCTTGGGGCACAAGGCAACGAGATTGAAGCCTTCCAAAGTGCAAGGAAGGGGCTAATCGAGTTATTGCCTAGTCTCACTTAGATTGATATCGTTATGCAACAGGATAATTCAAAAGAAATATCATAGCATCAAAAAGGTCTGTAGTCAGTGCGGACAGGAACATGTTCGCGAGCCGACCTGTGCATTATCGATTTGATAGTTAAGTGGGCGACGCAACATCACGTGATCACGCGTCGCTTGTTCAATCACGTGTTCGCTATTGCGCGTCAACCTAGGGTACCTCGCTTGGGATTCCCCACACTCATATCTCTGTAGCCCATCTAGTCACGCAATCATTGCTTTCTTTGCTTTCTACGGTTGTTTCACGCTTTATTCCAGATAGACTTCAAGATTTGCCACCAGGGGCGTGAGCGCGCCGCCCACCTTTTTCTCGCCGAAGGTTATCGTTCAGCCAGGGGTATTTCCATCACACACTCAAGTTTCACCCCTCACTCCATTGTTCCCACTCATTGAGTTCAACTCAACGCACTCGACACATCGTTATCATCAACTAGTAAAGTACGATGGCGCTACGGCGATCAACCCGCTCTACACGGCTCTCCACAGCGCATAATGCTGCTCCGCCCGCCTCAGCATTAGCTTCTAGTAAGTCTCACTTGCAACCCGTCAATCGTGTCTAGGCACTTCTGTTGCGCACAGGTAGAACCTATCAACTAACACTAGTTGTAGCTTCCTCAGACACACTGCCTTCAGCTGCGTATCACAACATTCAGAAGCGGACGTTCGTTCCCAACTCCTCCGACCAAGAGGACGACACAATCGAAGTTCAGCCGGAACAGGATCCGTCAAGCGTCCGGCAGGTTCTCAGGGGGGTCTCCATTCCCGTTATGGGCTCGCGCAAGGCTGCCACCACGCGTGGACGGCCTACAAGGCTGAAAGCACAGTCGGCAGGACACCACACACCTAATGACACCCCATCACTTGAAAACTCAGACTACGAGACACCCGGAACGAGTATATCAACAACACCGGCTGCTTCAATCCGTCGTGGTAAGGCGTCTACCAAGAAAAGTGGTCTGAGCCAGGCTGTGACTGCCTCACTGAGCAGGTCATCGTCTCAGAAGCGCTCCCGCAACACTGTTTTAGACTCAAATGAAGAGATGGATATGATTGATGCGGATACAGAACTCGCCCTGCAGATGCAAATGGAAGAAGATCAGGCCTTACACCAGAGCAAACGCCCCAAGATTGACCATAGCGAAGATGATATTGTTGATTCATCCGAAGAACTGCTCACTGTATCGAACTCCCGTGCACCACCCTACAGCGGCAAGGGCAAGGGCAAGGCTGCAAACGAGATGGACAGTTCTTCAAGCAATGAGTCGTCATCGTTGTCATCCGCAAAGCCCAACTCACCAATCTACGAAGGCAAGGGCAAAGGTAAAGCCGAGGTAGAATACCCATCCCGCAGGCATGGTCGTATGACTCGGTCTAGCACCAATCTAGGTGACTTTGAGGATGGCTTTGGGAGCTTGCCAGACTCCTATAGGGAAGAGTTTAGCCCAGAAGACGATAAGGCGATATCTTTGGGCAGCGATTTGGACACTCTTATGGCAAGTGATAGTGAGGATGAGCTGCTCATGGCTGCTAGCTCTCGCTTGAAGACGATGGCGCCGAAAGTCCCCCGAGGCAAGAAGAAGAAAACACGTGCAGAGAAGTTCCAAGATCGGAAACGCCGCGCCAGGTGGGCTCATATAGAGGATAAATGGGAGCGTAAGCGTGCGATGAATCGTGAGCGGGCCGAACAACAACACCCGAAGCTACTTTCTATGTGGAAGGATCTAGAGAAGATTCCTGTTCTTGAAACCAAGAAGTCCGATCAACCTGAGTCCATCACCCGGCGGTTGAAGCCATTCCAGCTCGAAGGCTTGAGTTGGATGATACGTCAAGAGAAGACTCAATACAAGGGCGGTCTCCTCGGTGACGAGATGGGAATGGGCAAGACGATCCAGGCCGTTTCGCTCATCATGTCTGACTATCCTGCTAAGCAGCCGACGCTCGTTTGCGTCCCACCGGTCGCTCTTATGCAGTGGTCGAACGAGATCCGCGAGTATACCAGCGGCAAACTCAAAGTTCTTATTTACCATGGCACTAATGCCAAGTGCAAGAAGATGTCAATCAAAGAGCTGAAGGGTTATGATGTAATCATGGTCTCCTACAACAGTCTCGAATCTCTTCATCGTAAGGAAACTAAGGGCTGGTCTCGTGGCGAGGACATCATCAAGGAGGCTTCTCCACTTCATGCTATCAAGTTCCATCGGCTCATTCTTGACGAAGCGCATAGCATCAAGTCACGCAACACGGGTGTAGCCAAAGCCTGCTTCGCGCTGCAGGGTGATTATAAATGGTGCTTGTCTGGTACCCCCGTGCAAAACCGTATCGGGGAGTTCTTCTCGTTGCTGCGCTTCCTCGAGGTTCGCCCCTTCGCCGATTATTTCTGCCGCTCTTGTGATTGCGAAAAGCTGCATTGGGCTACGGACGATGATCACATGTGTGTTGCTTGTAATCACGGAGCTTCCGAGCACATATCCGTCTTCAACGCGGAGCTACTAAATCCAATCACCGGCGACGACCCCGAGCTTCGTGAAGAAGCTCTGACAAAACTCCACATGGTCACCGCTCGGATCATGTTACGTCGCATGAAACGCGATCATACAAACTCTATGGTAGGCAAAGCCATTTATAGCAATACACCTTCACTAACACCTTCAAGGAACTTCCAATGAAGGACATTATTATTCATAATGAGTTCTTCAGCGATATCGAGCGGGACTTCTCGTCGTCCATCATGACCAACTCAGCCAGGAACTTTGATACGTACGTCGCGCAAGGTGTGATGCTCAATAATTACGCCAACATTTTCGGGTTGATTATGCAGATGCGTCAGGTTGCAAATCACCCTGATCTGCTCCTGAAGAAGAACGCTGTCGAAGGAGCCCAGAATGTGTACGTATGCAATATCTGCGATGAGCCAGCCGAAGATGCCGTGCGGTCTCGTTGCCACCATGAGTTCTGCCGAGCTTGTGTCAAAGACTTCATAGATACGTGTGAGGCCTCTGGCACCAACGCAGACTGTCCTCGCTGCCATATTGCTCTCTCCATCGACTTTGAGCAACCCGAACTTGAGCAAGATGAGGACTCTGTGAAGAAGACGTCAATTATCAATCGAATCAAGATGGAGAATTGGACTTCCTCAACGAAGATCGAGATGCTAGTTTACGACCTTTATAAGTTGCGCAGCAAGAAGCAAACACTGAAATCGATTGTTTTCAGCCAGTTTACGTCAATGTTACAGCTGATTGAATGGCGCTTGCGCCGTGCGGGCTTCAACACCGTAATGTTGGACGGTAGCATGACACCTGCGATGCGACAGAAGAGTATCGATCACTTCATGACGAATCCGGATGTTGAAGTCTTCCTTGTGTCTCTCAAGGCAGGGGGCGTTGCGTTGAATCTGACTGAAGCCTCCAGAGTCTTCATCGTTGATCCGTAAGTACATCTCACAATGCTAGTGTCATTATGTTAACGCTTATCAAGCTGGTGGAATCCTGCCGCCGAATGGCAATCAGCTGATCGATGTCACCGTATCGGCCAAAAGCGACCTTGTGTCATCACTCGCCTCTGCATCGAGGACAGCGTCGAGTCTCGAATGGTCGCGTTGCAAGAGAAGAAAGCCGCCATGATTGCTGGCACAGTCAACAATGACAAGGTTGCTATGGATCGCCTGAGCCCTGAGGACTTGCAATTCCTGTTCCGAGGAACCTGAGGAGACTGGTGGTTTTTACGATACGATGATGCTTATGGAAGAACATGATTAGGCGCATTATGGCCGTCAAGGGACGGAACGGCACGTCCATTTTCTTTTAAGATATGGAGCCGGCTAACAACACGGATTATGGCGACATGATGAAGAATATTGCCTTTTCACCTTTGTTATTGAATATTAGAACTTTACAACCTTTTTTAACCTGGAATTGATGTTTAGATAAGCGATGTTCTCTATAGGAAAAACTAACCTCACCTAAGTCTCTTTCTGCTGTCGAACCTGAGCATACAGGGATTTAAAACTGGGTAGTGACTAAGTAACCTAGGCTTGCTTGCGCCTGTGCAAGCCCGAGCGGGCCTCGGCATCCTGAGCAATCCTGACAAACTAGCATCCCAGATTTAGGCCACTCCTTGTTTAGTAGCCTGCTTCTTGACGTATGGCCCAGTTTTTGGCACTAGGTGTCCTAGATCTAGGCCTTTAAGCCCGTTTATACTTTCCTTTTCCAAGCGCCTGTAATATGGTCTTGACAAGGCCGCTTTTCATAACCTACAAGGATTTTTAGCTACTAGAAGCTCACTTTCCAATTTTAGCCATGCCTTTAAGATAACGTAGGTGGCAAGCGAGCGGCGCCCCTCACCAACTTTGCGCACCCATATTATCTCAACGTACAATGGCTTAACACTGCGTTACTCAATTGGCTTCAAATGAAGCAAATGTTCAGCTTGCTATCACTTCTATTGAATTAAATCAAATACAATATAGTAAAACTGCTGCTGCAGTCTTCCAAGTAGCAGAAACAACGCTACGCCGCCGACGCGCTAGTATACCTGCCCGACGCGATTGCCAGCCCAACTCAAAGAAGCTCAGCCAGCTAGAGGAGGAGGTAATAGTTAAGTATATTCTTAATCTAGATTCTCGTGGTTTTGCCCCAACTCTAGCTACTGTGCGTGAGATAGCTAATAAGCTACTAGCTATCCGTAACGCGCCACTAGTTAGGTAGAAGTAGCTAGCCAACTTTGTCAAGCGTATAGACAGTCTTACGACGCGTTTTAATTACCTATACAATAGGCAGCAAGCCTTATGTAAAGATCTAGCTACTATAAGTAGCTAGTTTAAGCTAGTATAGTATACAAAAGCTACGTATAGGATAGCTAATAAGGACGTCTACAACTTCGACAAGGCTAGCTTTATAATAGGTAAAATTACAACTTAGCTTATCGTAATAGGGTTAGAGAAGAGAGGTAGGCTAAAGGCTGTCTAGCCTAGTAATCGTAAGTAGGTAATAGTAATCGCTACAATTAACGCTACTAGCTAGGTAGTCCTACTATTCCTTATCTTTGCTAGCAAGTACTACCTCTCTACCTAGTACGAGGAAGACTATATCCTACGAGACTAGGCTATTAGAATTAGCAACAATAGCTAGACAACAGACAAGCTAGCTATTAACTAGCTTAAGCACTTTAATAAGTATATAAAGAACTAAGTAGTTAGTACGCGTTAGTTACTTATACTTAATAGCTATAGAAGCTACTATACTCTTAAGTTCTACAAGCTCTACAAGGAGAATAATATCTATACGCTCTATATACTAGCTTACTCGTCTTACTTACTTTAGCCTTTTAATATTAGCTACTTCTCTCTATTAAAGAAGGCGTACAGCTGTTAAGTTAAGAGCCTAATCTAGAACTATATTAATTACATTACTAAACTTAAATTCCTACTAGCTTTCTACGCAGCCTTTAACTAGGCCTTTATAAGAGCAAATATTTACTTAGCTTTTTAAGCTACTAGCCTTGTTCTACTTTAACTAGAAGTAGTTACCTTAAGGCTTAATATTTAGCTCTGTACGCCTACTCTAGCTACTCTACTAGAGACTCCCTAGGTAGCTTGCACGCCAAGTAACGTACGTAAGCTAGAGGCTTAGTTAACGCTTATACGTGAGCGCGTACGCCAGCACAAGAGCTCGTTGCTAGTATTAATTATTAACGCAATTAATTAACTTAAAAAGGGAGCTTATAAGATGATGCTAGAAGCTAAGTTAATGCGCGATTAGATCTCTAGTCTTAAAAGAGCCAACGAGGCAGCTAGCAAGCGTAAATTACGAAAAAAGAAGCGAATTTAGAAGAAAGGAGTCCTAACAAAGGGATAAGGAGAGGATATACTTGCTCAACTAGAGGCTAATCACTAGATTGATCGTGAGAGTAGGCGGCGTTCAGGCTCGAGTCGCCAGGCTCGCACGCGCTGCAAGAGGTGCAGAGGGACTGGGCACAACTCACGTACGTGTAAGAAAGATAGAGAAGCTACTGCTTGATTTATTATATAAATATATACTCTCTACTCTACTGCGTTGTTGAGTTATATGCTTGAACAGGTGCGCAAAGTTGGTGAGGGGCGCCGCTCGCTTGCCACCTACGTTAGTTATTATTTGTGAATCAAATGTAAAGTATAAAGACCTTATATTATATTAATAATAGACTTGAAATCCTTTTTAGAATATTCTAAGATTTTTCAGTACTAGCCTGAACCGTAATCAAAGTTACTACTAATGTATCTATTAGTAAGGTGACGCAGACTGGTAATCAAATGCCTCGAGACATTCAACCAAGCCGCCTCAACTTATAGGATCCTCGCTAGCGCAGTACAATTTCTTGCGAGCAGGCTATAATAAGAGACCTTGATTTAGATTGGATATGAAAATAAGTGATTTGTTGCCGATTCAAATTTAGACAGTCTAGCAAGGAAAATAAGAGCTCGAGAGTGCATGCTGACACGTCTGCGGGGGTATTCTCGCTAGGAGTTCATGCTAGAGCCCATCAGATAGACTAGGGAGAATTGAAGTCGGGTTGCGCTTAATTACGAGTCTGCCCCTAGAGCTCCTTGCATGAATTCTCGTCGCACTGCTAGGCAAGAATTGGGATGGCTTGGTGCTACTCAATGAGTCCATTCGGCGAGTCCGCAAAGTCTTCTGCGTCTAGGCTTCATAACCGGGGATATAGCATGAGGTGGCTAAGTGGCGGCTATTCATGCAAGCAGGCCTAGAAGAAGGTTCAGCTTGTAATTAGCTATGTAGGGAACATCGCGAACACAGTAGCCCATGATAGACTTTAGGCTATGCTAGGTTATGTCTCATCCCGTCAGGCAGATACGAAATACGAAGGTGATTAGCGAAGAAACGTAACGAGTAGCTTTGATTGCGGATACGAGATAGTTTTTATAATTAGGTTTGTGGTGTAGGCCGAGTCACCTGTATCTCGGCTCAGTGGATTCTCTTGAAATTAGGTACATTCTGCGAATTTGTAAGTTACTAGGGAGGGACTGAAGCAACTATCTCGTTAAGAACGGAAGGATGTAGTAAGATTTATAGATTTCACAATGTTTGATGGTATTGACGAGGATCATTGACGTCTTGGTAGGAAGAAGATAGTTTTGGGGCGATCTAGACTACCGGGTTCAATGCGGCCTGTAAATATAGCACGCATAAAACATAATTTAATATAATGAAGTTACTGGGACTTCATTTTTACGTTTGAGGACATTTTCATGACTAATAGAGGCAGCCCGAGGAGTAATTTCATACTAAGGTAACTAAAATCCAAAAAGGACTTCCTATAATTTGAATTGCAAATAATCGTATCAAATTGAATAGCTCTACTTAATTAACTAAAAGAATATAAGACAGGCAGGAGTTCCGTATGAACTTGATAGCAATATAATGGTAGTACGGTAATAGATTGACAGTTAACTCAAAATCAATTTTCGAATGTCTGCCTTCCTTGAACCGCCGATGATCTCCTATCGTCGAGATCCTACGTACTATATCTCCTGCCATTACTGCTTCCACCATACCATAAGAAGGTCCAACCGAGCACTTGGTGACACCTCGTGCACCGGCACATTATATGCGGTCAGCATTCATTTGCGACAGGCGAGATGTGTCGCTAGCATGCGGTGCAACCCAACGATCTGATAACCCTTGAATACCAGCCCTATGCGATGCTCGCAGTCGCCTCGTATTATCCCTGTATTCTTGATATCGCCTTGATAGCTACGTCAAGCTGCATATGCCACTCTCAGAACCACAGGCCATTTACTAAAATTGAATTGTTGTAATGCTTGAGAGCAGCAATGGTAGATTAGGAATGACAGCAAAATAATAATGACATTAAACATCTAGTCTAGCATGCATGCATTGGCTGTTTATCTAGAGTCCAATATATTGCATATTTTTCATTCTAACGCTAAGAAATATGATAACATATTCACTTAACTTTGACATCTTCGCTTAAACCGAATAAATGGACCATTCTCCCACCCCGCAATTGAATAATGGCTTTCAAATCTTAGTTCTGTTTCGTATCCAGGCTCACCAGGCATGGTAGTGTACCATGTTTGCTCTTTACTCAGGGACTGCTTAGCGTCGAGTCTGAAGTCATAATTTACCAACAAATACGCAAAAGCAATACTAGCCATCATGATAGCAACGTGCCCGCCTGCACAATTCCGTGGACCAATGGAAAATGGTGTGAATATCTTTCTAGCAAGATGATATTCTTCTTCCGGTAAAACACCCTGGATCCAGCGCTCCGGCCAAAACAAGACGGGGTTACGATAGATACGTGGGTCGCGAAAGAGGCTAAAAAGGCTCATACCGATATCTTTCCCTTCTGGCATCACAAACTCATCATGGCCCACCAGAATGCCGGCACGCTCGCATTCTCGCCAATGAACGCCGCATGCTGGTGGAAGGAGTCGCATGACTTCGTCCATCACGGCCCGTAGGTAAACACTGGACTCGAGTTCCTTGCACCATACAATTCTCTGGCCTGGCTGAAACTTGCAACGCATTTCTGTCGCGAGCTTTTCGTATACATGAGGATATTGAGCAAGATAGTGCTGAAAACCAGATAGCATGATGCCATAGGCATCTGCCGAGGAGAAAGTGCTAAATGCGCCTTCTGCAATCATTTGAGCTTGGTTATGGCCTGGCTTTTCCAGAAAACCAAGGCCACTTTGAATTGCAGGACCGAATATACCAGCGCTAGTGTGTTTGTTACATTCTATGGCGCGGGCTAGGAAGTCTCGGTACCATGAGTCGAACTGTTTTGCTTGAGGGCTGAACATGACCAAAGCGCGGCTAACAGCATCACCAAGACCAATGTCATTGAGCATGGGCAATTGTTCCCAGAGACCCATTTTCTTCTCATGAATACTCAAGGCCGGGAAGACAAAGTCTCGCGCCGAGCTCTGGAGAAGATTTGTTTGGATACCTAATCCAAAGTCCGCCATGGTGTCAAAGCCAAGGTAGAGATCTTGCTTGGATTAACAAATGCGTTTATAAAAATCTGATCTACTTACTCCATGCTCTCATATCAGAAGACGCACTCCATCCGTCCACCCCGCAGTTTCGCGTGAGTTGTTTAAAGTATATGTCTAGGTTTCGGAGAATGGCAGGCTCATAAGCTGCAAGTGCCTCAGCCGTAACTCCAGATCTAAAGACACGACGCAGATTATAATGCAATTTCCTATCGATTGACGTCATTGTACTCCAGCCATCAGGCATTGGTACCATGGTCGCATATCCCTTTGCTTTGCGAAATGGCTGGCCATGCCCATAGATCTCTGCAACCAGTTGTAAGGGCAAGCTTTTGCGTGAAACAAGATAGCTTACTAGCCATATCAGATGGGTCGAGTGACAAGATCTGGTTCGGTGCATATCGTATTAAGTCACCTTCGACTGTATTAGCCGTAGGATCACAAGCTACAAACGAAGGCATACCGTATACTCGGTGACATCTTTGGATATCTAGATGCATAGTGCCCCTCCATGAGTGGTATGCGGCGTAAAACCCAGTACACTTCGCAAGTAAAGGGCCTGGGACCTTACTGAGGGGATGCAGATAAATTCGACGTATCGCAATCACCACAGCCTAGATTTTTAGCCAAGGGTGCTTTCATCGAAGGCGTCAAGGCTCTACTTACGGTGACGAAGGTGAACAATAACGCAAATAAAATGTATTCCATTATGAAAGTGTTATTAGATTCAATGTACGGAGCGTGGGCGTAGTATCCGAGGGGTTTAGTAGGTACTGGTCGGTCGAGAGTATTGAGGCTTTGTCAAGCTACTAACATTTGAAATTGAGAACCGAAGAGGCTAGTAGTAGTAACTGTGTACTGCATGAAATTGACCTCATCCTCGGGGTTGCCGTCTCCGGCCTGTCGGTGAGGGTGCTGGCATTAGATGTAACACAGCAGCGGGTAAACTCATACCCTTGCCTTTTTCATTGCGTGCAACTTAGATCGTTTCGTCTAGTAATGCGATTGGAGCTTATTATCGTGGGGTCGGGGCTTATTTTGTTGGCGTGCATCTCGGAGAGAATGCACCTTCGTCACATCAATCCATCCGCAAAGTCTTAACATGATAAGTCATTTAAAGTAGCACTTAATGTCAGGGTATCCTGTCTAACTGCCATTTTCTATTTCTGTACCACAAAAACTATCCCGTCAATCATCGCTATAGAACCCCGAACTAGTTCCAATAGACTTCGGAACTTGAACGCAAGTGAGACAATCCATGTCATTGGAATGACAACGTAAAATGTAACGCTGAAGTTAAGGGATGGAGTTCGCCTTACCAGGCAGTCAGATGTGGACGTAGTCGGTACTTAGTTCACCGGTAGCCTTTATATTCTATGTAAGCCTGCCTAGCCTGGAGCCAACGCCACATGTTTCCTAGACACGCGTCTTAATCCGTTCATAGCGAGGAGAGTCACAATTGTAAAATCCCAAGCACAATATAAAGTATTTCTCCAAATCTAATTATCCCAAACTTTTATTGAGCTTGGTTGAAGACATGACGTTAGGGTCTCCGTCTAGTCCTATTCGGATCGCTATTGTGGGCTGCGGCATTTCCGGTATCGCATGCGCCTGGGAGCTCCGCAAGCAAAAGAATTATTTAGTGGATATATACGAGTCGAGCGACAGGCCTGGTGGGCATGCAAACGCAGCTGTGTACGAAGGTGAAAATGGGAGCAGAGAGTACGTGGACACAGGGTTTATTGCAATGGAGGAGTCGACATACCGTAAGAACCCTATATTTTTGCCTTTGATCCTCTTATACTTATGAGTTATCAATGGAGGAACACGACTAAGGATTAGCAGCCAAATTTACCGCATTTTTGAACGAGCTTGATGTGACAACCATTCCAACCGACATGTCCTTTAGTGTGTCAAGCATGGATGGAGCCTTTGAATGGGGCAGCCATTCGCTCCGCAGCTTTGTTGGAAATTGGAAAAATCTTTTCCGGTCTTGGTTTTGGAGATTAATTTTTGATATTTTTCGGTTCACATTCTTCGCGCAAGACGTCCTGTTTGAAGAGGAGTCTCGGGTAGAAACCTCCGTCGGGCCAACCAATGACTTTTTCAGTAATGAGACTGAGAAGGTCTCACAAGATGAAGAACATCTCGAATCAATAGGAGAGTACCTGAGAAAGGAAAAGTACTCAAGTCAATTTGTGCGACTCTTTTTGATCCCTATGGTAGCTGCTCCGTGGTGTATCGACCTGGAGGATTTCGAAAAGACTTTTCCTGCAAAACCATTGATCAATTTTATGTAGGTTTCTTGTACATATCCTTGATTCGCTTTTAATGCTAATAGAAGCAAGGTTGCAGCACCGACTCCTTGATACGTTATTTAAGTCACTGCGGTGGCGCTCCTTTCGCCACAGCTCAAAGACCTATGTTGACGCTTTTCAAAAAAGTTTACCGCCAAATCAATGTTTGCATTTAAGCACAGCAGTGCGGCATGTCCGACGCGGTGCTGCAAAAAATGCATATGTACGACTGGCAGATGGCTCAGAGAAGGAGTACAACCATGTCGTGCTTGCCGTGCATGCTAATCAGGCTTTGGGTCTCCTAGGCAGCGACGCGACTCCACTCGAGCAACAGATTCTGGGATGTTTCAAGACAACTCGAAATGAATGTGTCTTGCACTCTGATGAATCAGTATGTTTTCAAATGAACCTATGCGACACAACTCACTTTTGACAGTTCCTTGCAAAACGGCCTTCAGCACGTACAGCGTGGAATTGCCTGATCAGCCATGGCCTCTGTCCTGGTGACCATTCTGTCCCGAGCCAGCGCAAGGGTTCCAGAGCAGCCAAGATATCCATCACGTTCGATATGAACAAGCTGCAGGCCATACCCGGCCCTGGTACGGAAGGCAGTCCGGGGAGAGTGCTTGTGACGATGAATCCGTTGCGCGAGCCTAGATGGGTCCAGACTAGGCAAATATACTACCATCCGCTGGTCAGCTCAGAAAGCATTAGTATGTCGCATAAGCTGCATAGGATCAATGCTGGGTCGGTAATCAGCTTTGCTGGGGCGTGGATGGGGTTTGGGTTCCATGAGGACGGGTATACCGCCGGGGCACATGCAGCGCAGATGTTGATAAATGGGCCCGAAAAGACTGACCAGCTGGATTTTTTTAGCTTTCCCAACAGACCGAACCCTCAGTTTGGCTGGCAGACCAGGGCGGTGCGTTGGGTGATTGGTGGCCTACAGTACTTTGTGCAAGGAGGACGGTTGGGTAGGACAAACCCTGTTTCTATGTATTGCCAAGATCGCTTGTAAGCGCTATCTTTACCCTGCATTGAGTATATGGATACAGTACCGGTAGCTACCGTCGCTACATTAGCCTATTGATCCTTCGGGCAGGGATTCACAAGTGCAACCTTGACGAGGTACAAGTCAGATTCGAAGTACCACTATGAGCCCAGGCATGTACAGGTCTGAAGTGAAGTCCCTTGGCTCACGCTTCAAAGCTTCGAGTTGGTCACTGCTTTTGCGCCTGTCGGTTTTGCGTGTTCGGCATCCCACTGCTCCTTGAGCTTGGCCGCCTTGTCCGACTTCTCCACGAATGCGTCGTACACTTTGGTCCATCCACCGCCAAGGGCACGAATGTCGACGGCACGGCCAGTCTTGACATCCATGTAATGCGATGCACCCTTGACCTCGGCCACAATGCACTGCTGCTTGAGGGAGAAGAGCGAGGTTGTGCCACTATTGCGATTTGGGTAGATTTGCTCCTGGCGGTAAGCTGCAATGAGCTGGCAGGACATGGTCAGTACTATGTAGCTTTCGCTTGCTTTACATGCCACCCCACACCACTTACCGAATCAGGATACTTGACCTGCCGCTTGATATCCGTCTCTGTCTTGCGAATC
Source organism: Ophiosphaerella narmari (assembly GCA_028456235.1). NCBI lineage: Eukaryota > Fungi > Ascomycota > Dothideomycetes > Pleosporales > Phaeosphaeriaceae > Ophiosphaerella > Ophiosphaerella narmari. The sequence goes on from JALNQA010000057.1 coordinate 116,381, forward strand.
ACAGGCACCACACGCCTTCCCAAGACCATGTCATCATACTCTTCCTTGCTCAGCCACTGGTCGTAGCACTCCATGACGCGGTAATAGCAGTAGCTAAGAAAGTGCGTGAATTGAGTGTGGTGCACATGGCCGTAGGCATCCTGGTCTTCCCAGACGACGCCGCGCTCAACCATGGTCTCCGGGTCGTAGCCCATGGCTTCAAGTGTTGCAAGAGCACTGGCACGGAGAGGTGCATACGGGTCTGCACCGTTGGGGTGTGGGATTGGAGCACCAGCATGAGAGTATGGCGAGTGATAGGCCGACTCAGCAAGACGAGAATGCTGGACAGGTGGGGTCATTGTAGTAATGGTGGCAGACTGTTGGTTGCGATATCGAGTAGCTTAGATGTTGGCTAGGAGAGGTGTGTACAAGAAAAAGGAGATAGAGATATCAAGCGCAAAAAATGTCCGGCTTGCATCTGCCTTGTGAGCGCCTTGGCATGTGTGGTACAACCGACCCGTAGGGACCCCGGCAATGCCCGCATTTGTCGAATGCACAAACACTCGTTTTGGTCGTATCCAATTTATCCGTCTCGGCTTACTGTGCTCTCCCATATTACCGGGCTCCCTTCCATTACCGCTTTACTTTCTCCCAACCTCTTGCAAACCACTCATGGCTCCCGCTGGACACACAGCTCCCTTCAACCCAAATTTGAAAGATGTTAATCGAGGAAACGAGATAGTTGTTACTGCTGCTGTCTTCACAGCCCTCATTCTCACAACGACTGGCATACGAATCGTTACTAAGCTCGCACGTGGCGTTGCACTCGGGCTTCACGATTATTTCATTCTTCTTACCTTGGTAACAGAAGCTTATACCACCTCCACTGCTGCAAATTTACTGACGTTAAGAGGCTCTTAACCTCACTGGAAATTCTATTGAATTCGCCAATGTGCGAACTGGCTTCGGTCGCCATTTCCAGTTTCTGAACCATGAACAGAAGACAGACTTCCGGCTATACGCTCAACTAGGGCTTCTCATCGCCACACTGTCTTTGTGGGCAGTGAAGATGAGCATCTGTGCATTTGTTCTCAGCCTTATCGGCATGACACACCAAAAGACGAGGCGTATGACTTATTTCCTAATCATTCTTACTTCCATCTCCAGTACGGGTGCATTAATCTCTTGGGCACTCCAAGCGCGGCCTCTCGCAAAGATGTGGAAGCCCGAGATTCCAGGCAAAATACAAAGCAAAGAGACACTGGTTACGAGCATCATAACCTTCACAAGTAAGTTTGGTACTATATCCGTATACTTCTCGACATGACACGCCTCGCAGGTATAAACAGCGTTACTGATCTTTTCTACGCTCTTGTACCTATAACTTTCACATGGAACTTGCATATTTCACTGAAACGCAAGATTCTCATTATTGCGTTAATTGGCTCTGGGATTATGTGAGTATCCTCACTTCATGTTATGCGAAGTCACCGACCATATTGTACTAACAGCCTCGCAGCTGCTTTGGCGTTTCAATATTCCGTCTCCGCTACCTCAAGGACTTTGACTACTTCGACCCCGATCCATCTTGGATTCTTCGCCCCATCTACATCTGCACTTGCATCGAGCGTAACCTAGCCGAAGTTATCGCCGATTTCCCCGCAATAGCTTATTCTATCAAGCAAATACGCAGAAAGGTCGTGCAGGCAAAGACTTCTCGTACAGGTACAAGTAGCACCGCTTACCGCTCTTACTATAAGTCCCCACGAGATAGAGACAAGCGAGGAAGTTTTGCGGTTCATGGAGGGAGTCTTGAGTTAAGCAACATCGACACAAATGATAGTGCCAAGGATAGGTATGATGAAATGACAGCTCATGTCAGCGAGGATGGCATTACCCTTAGGCACGAGCCACCAAAGCCCGCTCTGGTTGCCAGCGGATTGACCCACTAGCACAGATACATATTTTCTTAGGGATGGCATGTTGAATCAACGGATATTTCGACCTTGAAAGACGCAGACGTTTCCTTTCATTTGGCAGGTAGCAAGGTGAGATAGTTGCATAAGGAGCCATTTCATGGTATTCACAACCACGTCGTTGCGGTGACGCATCCGCTCTCTTTACTTTTACCAGTACCATGTTTCTGTCCGCTCCGTATCTCTCCTTTACCTATAGGGTTGGATTGTACGCTGTTGGATGGTTCTGCTATAATCAAGCTGCGTAAAAGAGCCCCCACTTGTCCAACTCGAGGCATGTGCATAGTAAGCACTAACGGGTGATGTACCATGAATTCTATGCGGAACCCCCGCTAACGTACTCGCCTGCCTACTCCTACTTTGATTGATTGTTCCTGTACTCCCCGATGCTGTGAAACATTGCACCATTTTACCGTTTGCGCCGGTAACAGGCATGTGAATATCCGCAGCACACCTTACCTTCATTGGTCCTAACAAACTCTGATCCGGTCAACGGTTATTGTACAATCAATCTTGTACAATACTGAACGAATAAGTACCCATTTTCACTCTCCACTGTGTGCACACTTGTTTACCAGCTCGATCATAACTACTCAGCGCATTGCTACTACTGCTGCTGCTGCTGCTGTCCTTGCAAGAAATTGGAATTAACACCTTATACACTTTTTCTTTTCCCTTAAAACCATGGCTTTCAACTCAAAAGAGCACCTCCCAGATCTGCACGACAAGCCACCCTCGCTTTCGGCTGACGTTGGGGACAATGCGCAGTCACAAACGCCCCCAACAGCCAAACTCACCTTGAAGCAGTGGCTGCAGACACTTAGCACCTTTATGGTTTTTTTCAACACTTGGTGCGCTTCTCACAGCCAATGCAATTTGCTCACACTGACGAATTATATTAAGGGGAATGCTCCTCACATTTGGTGTCTTCCAGACCTACTACGAACGCGACCTTCTCTACACGCGCTCTAGTTCTGATATATCCTGGATATCAACAACATGTGCTTTTATCCTACTCTCCGCCGGTGTCGTTACAGGTCCATTGTATGATCATGGCTTCCAACGCACATTAGCCTTGGCTGGGAGTATACTGCAGGTCTTTGGGCTTATGATGGTTAGCCTATCTACGAAATACTACCAGCTCTTTCTTTCCCAAGGAATATGTGTGGGCATAGGTGCAGGCATGGTCTTCACGCCCAGCGTCGCTGCTGCGTCAGCATGTCTGACAGACCCAGCCACAAGAGCTAAGGCAATGGGACTCATGACTACCGGTAGTAGCATTGGTATGTATCCCGTAAAAAAAATACTCTGGCTGGCGCCGAAGCATTGATGTGAGACTTTAGGTGGGATCATATACCCAATAATGTTCCGTAGCCTCCTCCCTAAGATAGGGTTTCCCTGGACAGTCCGTAGCATTGCTTTCGTGATGCTGGCTCTTTACATCATTTCATACGTCGTTCTCTTCGACATGCCACCCAGGCCGGCTAGGGTCCGACGTCTCGTTGACACCTCCGCTCTTAAGGACTTGCCATTCATGGTTCTGTCTGTCGCATCGCTCTTTAGTGCTACGGCCTTCTACATCCCATTGCTATATCTACCTATATTGAGTAAAGCCAAAGTTCCGAGCATTAGTTCCGAGCTAATGTTTGATTTGCTTGCTATACTAAACGGTGCATCTGTGGTAGGTCGACTCCTAATAGGAGTCTTAGCTGCAAAGTATGGGCCTACGGAGACTATTATTGTTTGCCTTATAGTTGGTTCCATCCAATTGTTCTGCTGGGTAGCAGTTAATTCCAAAGCCGGCGTAATTGCTTGGTCAGTTTTTTGGGGCATGACTTCCGGGGCTCTAGTTACGCTACCTGGTGCTTTGGTACCATTGTTTTCTCCGTCAATTGCTGAGATTGGCACCAGATCAGGCATGTATTGGGTTTGGATTGGGCTAGGTCTTCTGATTGGGAGCCCTATCGGTGGCGCTCTCTACCATCATAAACTGGTGGCAGATATGTGGCATTTGCAGGTATTTGCAGGAGTTTCGATGTTGGTTGCAGGAATTTTAACTGTTTATCCTTGTTTGCATCTGCGCCGCAAAGCATAGAAAGCTGCGCATAGCTACATATTTAAGATAGGTCTAAAGGGCTAGAATTTCTCAATCAAAACAATAAGGCAAATACCTCAGAGATACTCTGATTGATCCTGTTCTCGTCTATGCAACATCTTTCACAGTATCCCAACATTCACTGAGTCCTTTGTGAGCTTTGTGTTTCCAGAAGCGAATTTGTGTCGATCCGACCGTATGTACGTCCTAGAGGGTCATACCGTCAAACTGAAAAAGGGGAATGGCTGGGTCATCAAGAGTCTCGATAGAAGAGTAAGTTTAATGTAACTACCCTAAGAAGTGGTCAAGTAAATTAAGAAATAACTAAGCTAAAGTTAAGCAAGATGCAAAATTTTCTTATAAATCTAGAATGCCAAACTAATTATAGATAGATACAGCGTTATGTCAATTGTCTAGCGATATAAGCATGAGCACCTAAGCCCCGTGCCAGCCCGAATTGCCAAGCTATGACGCACATCGTGGGAGCTACGTAGATCTGGGTTCTTTACCGGCGACGCGGCGAGAATCGCTATCGTGCAGTAACCAGGTACAGTGTACACTCGCGACACCTCCAGCGCATTGCAAAATAGGCACATACCGGGCGCAGTCAGCAATCCGCAAGTGCCGACACCTGCCAAAGCCAATGCTTGGTCAATCTACATGTCCTCTACGTAGCCTAAGCATTACAAACGGGCCCCCAGCTTTCATTCAGCGTCTCCGAGTTTGTATATATTGGAGGCAGCACACCCTCGGAGAAAGGGTTGTTTCGCGTGTTGCTCGTACGTAATTTTACGTAACGCGACAGCAGCACTTGGCTGGGATCGTCATGGTCTTGGTACCATGCACGACACTCATGTGCACAAGCACATCAAGTTCGTATGGCATGAATGACTGCAGTGAATCCTCTGGTAAGAAAAGGGGAATGGGCTTGGGACCCGATGGCCAAGTGGGTTTGTCTGTGGTTGATGCGCCGTTGATGTGCCGTGTCCGTGTGTCTGGAAAGTTTAGTTAGCGGTTTGTTTGTCCTTTCTCCTTGCTATAGAGGCTGGGTGTCTCCCTGGTTGCTGGATCACTTGTGCGGTACTGGTACCCAGTCGGATATGATGAGTTTCCTTTCGAGGGCCAAGGAATGGGATTTGGATATCGATCGGTATCTCAACCGGGTTCTTCCTTCGTCGCCGTTACATAAATTCCCGACGCCAGTGTCGAGGTTTCTAGGGTACAGAAAGACGCAGCGGCAAGATGTTGGCAATGTGCTGGGCGCGTTTTGGGCTTGCATTGGGGCGTTTTGTGGGTTGGCGGTGGTAGCGGCTGTGTTCAACAACACAGGGAGCATACAACGGCATCACCCACCAGTACTGATTGCTTCCTTCGTATGTACTACCCTTTACTTGTTGGTGGGAGGAGGGTTGCTGATGAGTACTCGCAGGGTGCCTCTGCAATCTTGGAGTACAATTCTATCCGGTCTCCACTTGGTCAACCACGTAATGCTCTACTTGGACATACCTTCTCGGCACTTATTGGTGTTAGTGTTTCCAAACTCTTCCAGTATCATTCAGACTATGAGTCGATCAGGTGGATAGCAGGTGCCATGTCTTGTGCCATGGCATCGGCCGTCATGTTGCTCACAGGTACCGTGCATCCACCTGGTGGCGCATCGGCTGTCCTCGCCGCGACTGAGCCTGCGATCATCGCGATGGGATGGTACTTCGTGGGACTGGTGATGTGGGGTACATCGCTCATGCTGATAGTAGCTTTGGTCATCAACAACATACAAAGGCAGTTTCCAATATACTGGTGGACGCCCATGGATTTGAGGAAAGCGAAGAAGAAGGATGTAGGAACGGTGCCAGATGGTCGCGGTGGAGTGGAAAGGAGGGAGAGTGCAATGGAGCAAAGATACGATCACAACGACGAAAGGATACTGATCACGGGCGCGGGAGTGCTCCTGCCTGACGATCTAAGCCTGAACGCCGAAGAAACCAAATTGCTGGAGAAGCTGAGAATACGACTAAAGCAGAGGATAGACGCCATGAATAATAGGGACGATGAAAAGGATTTAGAAGAGACGGAGGCAGCCAGTGAACGAAGCAGCACAGAGTTCACCATGGTTCCGAGTCGAAGCGAAAGAAATGGGAGCACGCATGGTGTTAATCAAGTTTGAGCGTGCGTTATCTATCATACATTGTGGAGCATTGTGGTATGGGGGTAGATAAGACTAATGGCGATCTCCGAGGAGTTCTGACCACACCTAGCCACAGAGACAACGCCGCCACATGTTTAGTTACACTGATCAAGCCACTCTATTGTCTGCTCGGAACATACGTGTCGCCCTGTAAAATGAGTACCTGGGTATCACGGTGCCTGAGGTGTAGATAGACTAACAAATATTTAGGTGCGCCTGATTGGCTGTGCTTACTCGCCACAGCAGCAGAAAAGAAAATCAGCCTTTCACAGTCAGGCCCTTGGCCCCCTACATTATTCCTAAGCCTGAGCCTCGCACACGAATATCGCATCCTCTTTTTGTCTGTGTCGAGCATAAAACATATAATCTTAACTTTTACCTCCTTCTTGTGCTGCACCATCGCATCACCCCGCCCAGCAGCATTCGGCAGTATCGATAAGAAGTGGGCTTAGCGGGGTCACAGAAGGGCATTGATCCAACACTTTTAAATTTCTTTCTCTCCTCTCCACAAGACCACAACCAAGCCCCGACTCATCCGCCATGGTTTCTGCATCCAAGGCTGCCCGTCAGGCAAAGCGCGCCGCCGATGGCGCTGATAAGCCCAAGAAAACAGCCACTTCCCGGGTGGCATCCAAGGCAAACTCAAAAAACGCGTCCAAGGCGTCGTCAGTCAACGGCGACGACGAGCCGGCCGAGGACCTCGAGCTGAACGAGGAGGTCAAGAAGCTCACCATGCAAGAGGACAAGCACGGTCTCTCGGACCGCGTGACGACAGGTGTGTTGGCTTCGTTGGAGGCCTCCCGCGACGTCAAGATCACCTCGGCCTCGCTCGTCTTCCACGGCCGCGTCCTCTTCAACGACACCACCATCGAAGTCAACTACGGCCGCCGATATGGTCTGTTGGGCGAGAACGGATGCGGCAAGACGACGCTGCTCAAGGCCATTGACAAGCGCGAGTTCCCCTTCCCAGACCACATCGACATCTACCTGCTAAACCAGGGCGCCCCCAAGACCGAGCTAGGCGCCCTCGAGTGGGTTGTGCGCGAGGCCGAAAACGAGCTGGCCCGTCTGGAGAAGCTGGCCGAGGACATTCTCGAGAAGGACGGCCCCGAGAGCCCTATTCTTGAGGAAATCTACGAGCGCCAGGAGGATATGGACCCCTCCACCTTCCACACCCGCGCTTCGCTCATTCTCACTGGTCTTGGCTTCAACAAAGTCACTATCAACAAGAAGACAAAGGACATGTCTGGTGGTTGGCGTATGCGTGTCGCCCTCGGCAAGGCCCTGTTCGTCAAGCCTGCCCTCCTGCTGCTCGATGACCCGACCGCCCATTTGGACTTGGAGGCCTGTGTGTGGCTCGAGGAGTACATGAAAAAGTGGGACCGCACACTTATTCTCGTTTCGCATTCCATGGACTTCCTGAACGGTGTTTGCACAAACATGATCGACATGCGCATGAAGCAGCTCCTCTACTATGGCGGTAACTACGATACCTATATGAAGACGCGAACCGAGCAGGAGGTCAACCAGACGAAGGCCTACGAAAAGCAGCAAGACGAGATCAAGCACATCAAGAAGTTCATCGCTTCGGCCGGTACCTACGCCAACTTGGTCAGGCAAGCCAAGTCTCGTCAAAAGATTCTCGACAAGATGGAGGCCGACGGCCTCATTGAGCCTGTCATACCTGATCGCGTCTTCACCTTCCGATTTGCCGATGTCGAGAAATTGCCCCCGCCTGTGCTCTCGCTTGACGACGTTACTTTCTCATACTCGGGTGAGAAGAAGGACAATCTGTACGAGAACCTGGACTTTGGTGTCGACATGGATTCGCGGACAGCTCTGGTTGGACCCAATGGTGTCGGGAAATCCACCCTGCTTAACATCTTCACTGGCAAGCTTAGCCCGACGAGTGGTGTTGTGTCTCGCCATACCCACTTGAAGCTTGGTGTGTACAGCCAGCATTCGGCTGAGCAGCTCGATCTTACCAAGTCCGCCCTGGATTTCGTCCGCGATAAGTTTGCCCACATTAGCCAAGATTACCAGTACTGGCGCCAACAACTTGGTCGTTATGGCTTGACTGGTGAAGGGCAAACTGCCAAGATGGCCACACTTTCAGATGGCCAAAAGTCTCGTATTGTTTTCGCTCTCCTGGCCATAGAAGGGCCCAACATGTTGCTTCTAGACGAGCCTACCAACGGTCTAGATATCCCCACAATTGACAGTTTGGCAGATGCCATCAATGCTTTCAGCGGTGGTGTCGTGGTCGTGTCTCACGACTTCCGGTAAGTTTATCCTATGCACAGTATATATATATATATCCCAGCTAACGCGATTTCAGACTCCTTGACAAGATTGCGAAGGACATTATGGTGTGCGAGCACAAGACTGTGCGCCGATGGGACGGCAGCATTGGCGACTACAAGAACCATCTCCGAAAGAAGATGACGTCGACGGGTGCTCTCTAGAGGGATTCTTGGAATGGGGTTTAGCAATTTGCACGCGGTCCTTTGAGCTGCGAGATGCGTGTAGTCAAAAAGTAACGGCCTTGGGGCAGGGTTTAGGATACTTCTGCAGTAGGCTGGTAGCTCCGCGCGACCTGCGTCAGTGTCGTTCTGCATGAGTAGAGGCATCTGGATTCTGGGTTACGATGCATTGGGTTTTAGAGGAGTTACTAGATTTGTGGTTTGTGAACAGAATGACATAGCATGCTCAGAGCAAGTGCCTTTTGGTTTGGAGTGGTGCCAGGTGTTGGTTGATGCACGTGCCGAAGCTCTAGGGGAGCACTGACGACCAACACGACACCCCGCAAGCTTCACTGACGGATGATGGCGGTTGGCCTCACGGATCACATAACGCAGTATTGCTGATAGTGCGATAATAGATCCCAAGACAGCCCTCGCCCGCTATGGCGGAGCTCACGTCAACCAAGCTCAACGCAGAGTCGCATCTGCTCCTCGTTCGCCTCCCCATGCTTCAAGGCTGGCTCATGACTTACCAACAAGCCACAGGACCAACCGCTCCTTCGTATGCCCTATGAGCTATCCCGCCGCAACTTCAAAAACGCGCAACGCATGATCGAGCACTCGTCCACCAACCTCACCACTTCACTCGCCGCAACCACCAGGATAGCAGGCTCATCCCCTCCCTCGGCCACCCTCGAGTCCCTGGATTCCATGCTATCGAAAATGCAGAACTTAAAGCGGAAACTCGAAAACTTACACGAGGAGGAAATGCGCATCCACACCCACGCCAAAGCGCGGCTCCGCCACCTCCAAGACCTGTACGATATGAACAGCCTCGTAGACGTAAAATACGACGAGTGGTCTCGTACACGTCTGTCCCGCCTCCTCGTTGACTACCTCCTGCGCGAAGGCTACTCTGAATCTGCGGCCCACCTTGCGCAGAGCAAGGACATCACCGAGCTCGTGGACGTGGATGCTTTTGTTGCATGTCACAAGATCGAGCGCAGTTTGCGCGAAGGTATGAGCACGACGCTGGCGCTGGAGTGGTGCAAGGAGCACAGCAAGGAGCTCAAGAAGGCGAGTAGCATGCTTGAATTTGAGCTGAGGTTGCAGCAGTACATTGAGCTTGTGAGGCAGGGGCATGAGACGGGCATGAGTGGCATGGATGGCATTGAGAGCGATGTGCTTAATGGCGTTACTATTGGTGGTGGTGGTGGTGGTGGAGGAGGAGGAGGAGGAGGAGGAGGAGGAGGAGGAGGAGAGGCGAAGCTTGTGGAGGCGAGGGCGCACGCGAAGAAGTATTTGAGTGCGAGTGGGGACTTTGAGCTGCTGGGGAGGGCGGCAGGTTTGCTGGCGTACCGGCCGTGGGATGAAGTAGAACCGTATGCGGTAAGTTTATGTTGGAAGATACGTATTCTTTTGTGTTGCTAATGGCTCTAGTCTCTATATTCGCCGTCGCGCTGGACACATCTGGCTTCGCTATTCCTCTCCACACATCACCGGCTCTATTCACTCCCTCCCCGGCCACTTCTTCATATCGCCCTGTCTGCTGGCCTCTCCGCGCTTAAGACCCCGGCCTGTCACTCTGCGTATACTTCGTCGTCAGCCAATGCCTCATCCTCGACTACTACGGTATGCCCCATCTGCAGCACCGAGCTCAATGAACTGGCACGTAACGTCCCGTACGCACACCATACGAAGAGCATTGTCGAGAGCGACCCAGTAGTGCTTCCTAATGGCCGCGTTTATGGCAGCGAGCGACTGGATGCCTTCAATAAGAAGGTGGGGACGGAGACTGGTTGGGTGAGGGATCCGGTCGATGGTATCAAGGGAGAGGCCTGGAAGCAGGATGAGGTGCGCAAGGTGTATATCATGTGAGGGCTTGGGACCAGCCGGTAGGATCCAGATCTGTTTTGTGGCATAGCGAGGCGTTAGGTATTTCTTCTCTGATGCGACGGCGCATCATCCCAACATAGCACTGCACTGTGCTCTTCCACTCCCAACAATCAACCCTCCTCATCCTCGCTCCCACTCTCTCCTCTCGGCCTCTTCCCGCCCTTCTTCTTCCTCGTCCCCACTCCCTTCTCCAACTCTTTCTCCTCATCACTATCCGCCACCAATGGCACCTTTTCAAAAACATACATCCTCGCCTCCCTATCCTCACCCTTCCACGCACCGCCCCCCTCCAGCGCCCCCAGCGTCCGCACATGCTTGTACCCCGGATACTGCCCCGCATCAAACTTCCAACTCTCCACAACCTTCAGCCCCACATGCCTCGCCAAATCCCTCACATTCCACAGCGAATACGGCTCGCCCTCAAACAACGCCACCACGATGCGTCCGCCCATGCGCAAAAACGGTGCCCGCACCGTCGCCGCCGCCGCCGGCGCACCCCGCTGCGCAGCAAGCACCCGCATCCGCTGCCCCGCCGTCCCCGTCTCAAGACACGCCTTGAAAAACGCCACCAGCAGCGCCTGGTTGCCGCGAATCTGCCGATTCACATCCGTGCTCAGCCCCCCCGTGTGCGGAAACATGAATCCAACCGTGTCCCAGCCAGCATCGTCGTCGTCGTCGTCGTCGTCGCGCTCGCAGCGCAAGTGCTTGTACGACGACAGCTTTGTAGCGTCGATGCCGTGGTGCAGCGGCACGGGGGGCGACAGGGCGGTGAGGTCGGCGGCGAGGGGCGCAAACGAGGGGTATTTGTCGTGCAGGGTGGGCAGCGCGTCGAGGGATGTGCTGGTGATGTTGGCGCAGCCGTGGGCGATGGCGAGGCTATGAGTGAAGCTGAAGTCGCCCTCGCCGACGAGGAGGATGTGGTCGTAAGGGCCAAAGGGGATGGCGTGTTTTTGCGAGGCTTGGAGGGGTGGGCGGGGTGTGGGCGTGTCCTTTTGTTGTTTCTTGGGCGCGGGTTTCGCGGTGGACGGCGTTGTGGATGCTTTTGCTACTTTGCGGTGGTGAGCGGCGATCTTGCGAGCGCCGTCTCGTTTTAATTCGCGGCGAGCTTTTTTGGTTTTTGTTTTGGACATGGTATGGAGTGGTGTGGAGAAGATTTGGATGCGAGGCGTTGGTAGAATGGCGCGGGGAACCTTTTATTGGAGCTTGGGCCTGAGGCACATTAATGGCGTGTGCAGATATGAAGTTGCTCTAAATGACTAAATTTACAATGGGCGCGCCTCAACCATCTAGACGTTTTCCACCACCACTGTACTCCCCTCTGTAGCTGCTCATATCAGGTCGCGTTTGACGAATTGGTCGTACAATGTCTTTCCTAGCGCTGCAGGCGAGCGCTCAACGACAACACCGGCCGCCTCGAGGGCGTTGATCTTGGAGTTGGCATCGCCCTTTCCTCCGCTAACAATGGCACCGGCGTGACCCATTCTCCTGCCTGGCGGTGCAGAGATACCGGCAATAAAGCTAACAACAGGCTTGTTGGCCGTGTTGTACTCCTTGAGGAAGTCTGCCGCGTCCTCTTCGGCTGAACCACCGATTTCTCCAATCATAATGATACCGTCCGTCTCCTCATCTTGCAAGAAGACCTTCAAGCAATCGATGAAGTTGGTTCCGGAAAATGGGTCTCCGCCAATGCCGACGACGAGGGACTGCCCAAGGCCGGCTTGGGTGGTCTGGTTGACGGCCTCGTAGGTGAGGGTTCCGGAGCGAGAGACGATGCCAACACGGCCACGCTTGTGAATGAAACCAGGCATAATTCCAATCTTGCATTGGCCCTACGAGTCTTTGTTAGCCATGGCCGAATATAAATTCCTATAGGGCAGACGCACGGGAGCGATGATACCAGGGCAATTGGGTCCGACCATGCGAGACTTGTTTTGCGACTTGAGCATATCCGTGATGCGAACCATGTCTAACACTATCAGCCTATGTTGGCTCGATATCCGCATTCGGAAAACATACCATGTTGCGGGATTCCTTCGGTGATGCTAGGGCTGTGAGCTTCTAGGCGCCTCAGATTCACATGCACACTTACGTCACAATCAGAGGTACCTCTGCGGCAATGGCCTCCTCGATGCTCTTCGCAGCGACTGGCGGGCTACGTGGCTGTCAGCTGTGGGCGGTCTGGCTGGTCGGAAACAAACTCAGCAAGCATACGGGACGAAAATGGCCGAGGCGGTGGCTCCCGTCTCCTTGACAGCATCTGCTACGCTCCCAAAGACGGGCTTTCCGAGATGCTCAGAGCCTGCCTTCTTTGGGTTGGTGCCTCCGACGACATTGGTGCCTGTGGTTTCGTGTCAATGGCTCGTCTTCGTCTGGGGCACAATTGCTGGCGTGGGCGCATACCGTATTCAATCGCTTGTTGTGCGTGAAAGCTACCGTCAATTAACTTCCCACTCTCTCCAAAGCCTGGCTTCTTTTGTTTTTGCCCTCACCTTCCCTGTTTGCCGGTGAAGCCCTGGAAGAGAACCTTTGTGTCGCTGTTGATACGGAGGTTCTTGATAGTCTCGGCATACTGCGAAGAGCCTGTCGCATACTGCCTGGTTGCCGACTTGGAGAGCGCCGTGCGCAGAGGATTTCGAAGGGCCTGCATCGTGAATACAGCGTTATCACGAAGACAAAGCGAAATGGGCAGAGGAAACTGGCGTACACTGCGTCGTTTGTTGGGTTGGCTCGAGACCAGCAAGCTGTGACATAGCGGGCTTTCTTCGGTTAGAGATTGGCCAAGCCTAAATTCTCGGAGGGGCAAGGGTCTTCAATGCGACGTCCAAATCACTCATCGCTAAGAAGCTATGCCCATTGTGTTCAATTTTTCTGGCATATATAAAGAGCCTCGGAAATATTGCGCTCGGACAAGTCCACGGGTACGCCTCAGTAGATATGCTACTTAGTTTTCACCATAATAAATGTTGCATTCTAGAAAAGTCATGTTAGTGTCACACGACGAAATAGCATGTCACCTTGGAAGAGCCATTCCCGGTTGGATTATGAGGCATTGACCCGTGACGTGGACGCCATCGAAAGCGCCCCAAGGGGGTACGGTACGTGTGTCGCATGTGCTACGAATCTGTCAGTGGAGCTGTGTTATTCTCCAAAGTAGTAACTCTACCACGCTATTATATGAATTAATCCATACATTATATACAAACTCTTTATTCTATAAGCGATTTTAATTTTTTTTGGGGTAGGTTCCTAGCATCGGTGCAGAGGAGAAAGTTCAAAAAAACTGAAGTTAGTATGACTGACGCTCGGAAGATCCGAATTTTTAACACTGTTCTGAACTACCATGCTGCTCTAATCAACTCCTGCTTGGCTAGCAGATGAGTGCGACTTACTTGAACGGGATCCTCAATCGTCATATAAACTATAATGTGCTTGGGCGGATTATAGCCTTTGGTATCTAGATATTCGATGCCCACCTGAAGCCTTTGTGCAAGCAGAGCGTTGAAGGAAATAGATAGTTCCAAGGATCTGAAACCTGAAATTATTCTAGTACTCCTGTATTTCCCCACGGCTCCCGGCTCACAATGGTAGATCGCCTACTATTAAGGGCTTGTGCTTCAACCGTAACCTTGGGCGTATCCGACTTCGTGAAGATCTCAGTGCAAGCCGGGCTCACCCAACGATCGGCAAACCTTCCAACCATAGCTACCCCGTTGGAACCCTTAAGCTCACGTGGTTGGGTACCTATCTTCCCAACGAGATTGGGCAAGCCGCCAGAAGCATTTGCAGAACAAGAGCTATGACTTGGCCATGGATGACAGGCCCCACCTGCTTTTTAGGAAGGTATCAGGTTTTTCAATCTACTTGTGCCGGGTCTAATGAGGCAAAATAGAAGCTTTGCCTGGTCGATTGGACTACACTTAACAAGATCTCTGGTCAATATCCTTCAAGTACAAGCATTTCGAGGGTCTAAGGTATATGACAATGGTAATGATGATGATAAAATAACGGTTTGGTGACGCCATAGTTGGTGCTTCTGCGGCTACCTGCACATTTATCACGCGACTAGAAAGCCACATGTTATTTGGTTGGGATCGTGACCAATTATCGTGAGGAAATGGCGGGGGTAATGGGGAAGGGCTTCAACTGAAGCGGTGTATTTCTAGGTAGCCTACCTACCCTATGGGCACGCGACTTATGCACCTAGGCCGCATGAGGCTTACCGGTAAGTCTGCCTAAGCAGTATCATATCAAAAAGTCAGTGTTTCCCTATGGATTCCGCGGAACCCTTGATTTAATTCTATCCACGAATGAAATCATCACATTTACGTTCCAGATTAATCCTTGTTATTTCTTATTCGTTGACCATACTTTCGAGCCGTCTAGAAATACGGGTACTACCAGGCGCCTAGAAAGCCTTAACCAACACCACATGATCCTCTACTAGCCTATCGCTGGACGCCATGACCAACCCCTTGCATAGACAGGACCGATCAAACTAGTAACCCATGCTCACTTTCTGGTATCTACAACCAAGTTTATTCCAAGCTTCCAAGTATGGTGTTTCCAATCACCATCAGGCTAGCAGCCTCTTGTACGGCTTCTCCGAACAGCCGAATATTCATTTTTGCAAGAGGTGGATACACCCGAGCGCGTGCCGGTATTCCGTCAGCATTAACACCAACACCCGCAGAAGAGAACTCATTTTTCATGTACGCACGCAATTTTTCTTTCACCGGTTGGGGCGTTAGCCACGAGTGATAGATTGTGCTGAGACCTTGGACTTGCATGCGTTGGATATGCTTCTCGCCTTTACTAGTGTCGTGGAAATGGGGATTGCGGCTCTCAATTTGCAAGACTCGAACGGAATGCGAGTCTTTGGATTCTGATAAACAGGGTGAAGCCGGTGCAGATGCTGGCGGTGTATTGTAAGGATTACATTCTTTGATGAGGATGGATGCATTGTTATACAACTGCTCAGCGCTGAAAGACCGGTCGAGAGCAGAAGTTGGAGATCCGAATTGCTCCCATGAATTAACGAGTTGGAATGGCTCAACCGCGTACTCATTTGCAAAACTAAGTAACAGGGCCAGATCGGTGCTCATAGCATGTTCACCAGCGTTACCGGTTTGGATCGTTTCGTCATGGAGATCGCAGCCAGTAAGCGCGTTCAAAAAATTGTTCATCCACTTATTGACGACACGGGAGCTTCGTCCGGATGTCTCGAAGACGATCTTGTTGTCCTTGGGCTTGGGTTTTGACTTCCACTTGATGCGCACCATAGGATGGGTGTTTGTGGCTGCCTGAGCTAGGCCAGAAACAGAAGTATCTTCACCATATCCGGTGTATTGAAGGGCGTAGTACAGGCCTGCGGCAAATACCTTGCAGTATTCATGCACAGATCCTGCAACGAAGTTGTCAGCGTCAATGAAACCCACAAACTTCTTTCCGTAAAGTTTCGCAACAGTTGCCCCGATCATCATCGCCTCTCCCTTCCCATTGCGGATGCGCAGAGCCTCACCTGGAGGCAGGGCCGTCTCGACAAGTTCTGGCATACCAGCGGTAAGATAGGCCTGAGCGAGACCTTCATCTCTCTGATGAACAGCGATTCCTGGCCGTTGGGTGTTGTCACAGAATCCAGCAAGTAGTGTGCATTCAGCCTTGAAATTGGAGGGACCCGAGTTCGACACGAGAATGATCAGGCACTCGTGGGGGATTCCAGAAAGGACGCCTTCGAGAATGGACTGCTCTTCGTCCATACAAGGAATTATGATGGCGAGCTGAGCTTCAATGATACTAAGCGAATCATGGGAGAAAGCAATGCTTGTGTTACTGCTCGTAGAGTTAACGCTGCTGCCATTGCAATTGTGAGACTTATGTGTGTCTACTAAATGGCCAGCATCAAGCTCGGTGACCTGAAAGAGCTCATGAATCTCGACGTTGCCGACACGGGTAGATCCTGGGTTGGTATTTAGTCTCATGGTGAAAGGGTAGTTTGTATGACTTGAATAGTTTACTGGGCATATTGGGGAAAAGAACTAAGAGAATATAAAGAAATAGGTCACAAGGAGCTAAATTCAGTAAGCAAACAATCAAAATCGATATGGGAATGCACTATGCAAGGAATGTTCCCCCTCGCACTGCGAGAGGCTCCAAATCAAGAGAATGACGGATACAGTGATTGGCGAAAAAGAGCCACGTTAATTTGAATGGTGTTCACTGTTCTTGGCTTTAGCAGGCGTATATCGTAAGTGGTGTGATATTACAACGGCAATGCCGCTGCCGGTAGTCCCCGAACAAGGAATATTCTTCAACATATACGTACAAGATACTGGATGCGGCTCACCGCTTCCGTAGGCCGGGCATGATGAGAACATTAGAATATTGCGTGCCCCATTTACATCCAGCCACAGCATATTATACTCTTCTAGTCTGGATATCATCTAGTCCTGGTTCTTTAATTCTTTACTTGGAGAATGTACTCTATTCGTGTAATACAATGATTCCAAAGCTAAGAGGGTTGGGGGCTTCGCCTGAGCAACAATAGCCTCAACCTTTATCACACAACGTAATACTTAGCATACAGAAAGGAGTCCATTCGAAGGAGCTTGAGGTTTGCTTTTATACCTCTCTGAACAAATCTATCAGACATCCATATAGAGAATGTATTTTATATTGGCCACTTCGTAAGAATTAGTTGCCTACACGAAACAAGTTGAATAGTAATCAACAAGACCGCTGACCTAGCTTATAATCGTAGGGCTAGCAGAGCCTCAAATCGCTTGAATTTTAAGCATTACCTATTGGAAAAAAGAGCTAGGATTCTACACTAGACAGTGCTCACGGTAGCCGATAGCTAGAGTAAATGCATTGCTTCAAGACTTTAAATGATACTGCCTGATCATGAATCGACCTAAAAGTCTACACTTTATTACGGAGGGCTACGAAGATAAGCCGCACCATGATCTTAGGTCGCCTCTATACAAATATCTAGTACCGTTTCGGCAGTGGTGGGCCCAAGGCTCCATTCCGTGACAGCCTCAGGGTAGGGAATTAGGTAGCCTGAGCAACAATCTGTGTAAGTTTGTCGATTGGTGGCTGCATTTAGTAAAGTAGGTAAGTAATTACTAGATAATGTTGCGCGGTGTGGTGCAGCACGACGTAGGTAGAGGCTGAGAGAGCTGAACCACCTGCACCAATCATCTTCGTTGGAAACTGTCCGCCAAGTTCGGCCGAAACTTCCTTCACAAGAAGGTCAAGTGTTTCAGTCAAACAGGGGATACAAACATACAAACCCTCGGGTGCCTAGGCGGTTGTTTAAATCGAGTCGGCACATTTAATTGATGTCGTATTGTTGTCATCATGTCTTCGCATGTCCGGGTGGATCCCACAAAGCTTCGGGAATACTCTTATCATAATCTTCCTGATACTCCAAGCATACGAGTGCTCAATATCCAGAAGAGAGCATTTAAATTTCCTGATGGGTCGACACAGAAGTTGTGCTCGCTAGAAGTTCAAAAGCTTGCTGATCTACCGACATTCACTGCATTGTCATACACTTGGGGTGCTCCTGTCGATAATGCAGATTGTGTTGCACGACATGTTAGTGTCAAAGATTAGATCTTGGAGGATAGCGGTACATACTACCGCCTGTCAGTTGGCATCAATTTAAGTAATGCTCTCAAGCATTTGACTGTTGGAGAAGAAGCGGTGTCATCCATTTGTAAGCAGTCTCGAGCTCTATACATGCATGTGACGTGCTGACCGCTATCTCTAGGGATTGATGCTATCTGTATAAATCAGAAAGATTTGAAAGAGAGGGAGTCACAAGTGAAATTGATGGGTGACATATACGCAACATGTAAAGACGTCGTTGTTTGGCTCGGCCAGGTTGATGACTTTTCTTGCAACATCTCTTCCTTCTCGGCGTTCAACAACACTCTCGCGCAGGGCTTTCACGAATACACGAAAAGTCATTTAAACGGGCGCTTGCAAAATATGAGCAATGACTGGACTGTGGAGAACTTTTACAACCGCTTGGATCTCGTACACTTGAAAGGTAAACTCGACTGGAAGGGTTATTGTGCCTTTTATGGTCAATGCCGGTGGTTTAAACGAGCCTGGTAAGTTGGGCCCGTTCCTTTCTTGATCTAATGTGCCTAATTTGACAAATCATGTCTCTAGGATTCACCAGGAAGTTTCATTTTCGGAAAGCATCAACTTCCGAATTGGACTCCATAGCTTCGACTTCTGGATTCTTGCTGGGGTGCCCATGTTCTTTGATGCCGCTGGTATATCACCAGAACTCTTCCAGGAAAGGAATGATGATACAAACGTAAATGCGGTCACCCTTCTTCCATGGATGCGCCTGAAAATGCTGTTGGAATTGAATACTGATTGTGAAGGTATTGGAACAAAGTCATGGTTGCAATCTCAGGCTAAGAGTTTTGATGTTGCGGTAGAGCATGTCAGCCTTACTTTTGCACTCCACTGTATTCGAAAATTTCGAATTGCAGAATCCACAAATCCCAGGGATAGGATTTTTGCGGCGTTGGGCTATTTGACACGAAGTGTTGCGTCAGGGAGCCCCACCATTCTTGAGCCGGACTACACTTCTACGGTTGATGAAGTGTATACGCGAGCTGCAGCCGTTTTTGCAACGAATTTGCCTGATCTTTCCATTCTATCCGAGGTGGAGGATTTTTCGACTCGAAAATTGAGCACGTTGCCTTCCTGGGTTCCGGATTTTACAGTCGCCACCCAGCCTATTCTAGTCCAGTCTAAACATGTCAAGTACAACGCCGCCAAGGTCAAAGAGAAAAAGAGTCTTGGTCCAAAGACTGTGCGCGTCTCCGGCTGGAAGTTATGCCTACGAGGAATAAGTGTTAGTGGCATATCAGCTGTCGCGGAACCACCTCCAAGTACGCCATTGAAGAGATCCGACGATCAATCTATGCTGTTGTCCTTTTTAAAACTAATCCAGTCATGGTTTGACCTACTTAACAGCATGACTGTTGTGGAGACGAGCAAGACGTACAAGAAGGTATCACTCTTGGAGGTTTTATGGCGTACCTTGACCACCGACCAAGTGACCAGTGGCAAGCAAATTTTCAAGTCACATTTACAATTCTCAAACCAGACGTTCCATGACTTCCTCCTCGGCTGGATGTTCAGAGCGAGAGTGTGGGAGCATCGGACTGGAGAATCTGGCCAATTTAACCTGAATCTCAATTCGCAACATGCCAAAAGCCCTTGTTGGCCCCGCGAAGAGCACATCAAACAATTTGCAGATCTCGAGATGAGGGCGGCTGAAGATCCCGATCACGATCTGCTACTAGCTTATGAATCACTTCTACCCAGAGGTGGTCCAAATTCAAGGCTTGTCTCTCAGCTAGCCCTTATCTTCCGAAACCTTACCGGCTTCGGTAATGCTATGGTAATTTACACCACGAATAGAAGACTGTTTTCTGTTGACAACAGGTTCTTGGGACAAGGCCCTTTATCCGCACGACAAGGTGATCAGATTTGGTTGATTGATGGTGCTAGGTTGCATATGGTGTTGAGGCAGACAAATGAAGCTGGCTGTTTCACCCTTATTGGTGAGACTTACGTCCATGGCTGTATGCAGGGTGAGTTGTGGGGTAGCACTTGGAAGAGCCCAAAGACAGTAGATATATGTTTGGTTCGAAATAATGTTATGGGCTCAGGCCTACCCTGAGTCTTAGCATGAGTTATGAGATAGGTATATACCTAGAGGACATTTCCTCTGGCTTCCTCAAGGTACCTAGTATATTGGTTGTATATATTATCAGTCACTCTCTCAGGCTGGTACCTGTATAAAATCCGCAGCTGTACTCTGGATCACGATATAAGCTAGGGCGTTGAGAGCGATGAGTATTTTAAACTTCCACATCAAAAATGCTTCTGTGAATATGGATAGCTTACGCTTAAGAAGAACTCGATTTGAACATGAAACGAGAGATGATAAACTGCATATCTCTTTACAAAAGGAGATTAGGTACATGTATCGATTTCTGAATCACTTCGGTCCTAAACTTTCACTTCTGATATACGGCTCTAGCGGAAACACTTGCTTTTCCTCATTCCCTTCTCCCGCACCACTATACACTCTATCCCACCTCTCTTTTAACGCTTCTGGTGTTTTCCATGCATTCACCGGATCTCGCAACCACAACCTTACTAGATGCCTTTGCTGTTCCTTGCTATTCGTGAAGCCATCTCGTGCATGGAAAATTGACAGGTTGTTGACAAACTGTATGTCGCCCTTTTTGAAGTCCAACCCTAAGGCATACTTCTCGGCGAGGAAATGTAAAGTATCTAGAGCCTCAGCTTGGGCTTCAGATATAGGCGGAATTTTAGTTGACCGTGGGAGGCCTAGAAAACCCGTGAATGTGCGACGGGCATACTGAATGATCATCCTTTCTTTCTCTCGTTCTGTGCCTGGCACATGGTGTAGAAGCGCGCGGTTAACATATAGTTGCTTAGGATCACCAAAACTGTAGCACAAATCAGCTGGGTTGTCTTGGACAAGATTAAATTTGTAATGGAGATCACACGTACAGCTCTACCGGCCACTCTTCGGCTAGTGTACGGATGAGGTCCGGCCGTGTAGCAGCGAGCTCATTGTAGACACGCCAACTACTGCTGACTTTACTCTGTCCACCTTCTGCAGCTTCAGAAAGACATAGCAGTGCAATTACATCGCCTGAGTCTGTGTGAAAGACTTGCTTGTCCGTGGTGTATGCTGGTGCCCCAATCTTACTCGCATCGAAATTATTTGTCAAATCTTTGATATGATTCAGTACAACATCAGCAGGCCGGCCTTTGTATTGCGAATCCTGACGCCCTCGGATAGGCGCGATATGCGAGGCTAGGCCTGCATAGATAATAAAGATATCTTCGCGTGAGTATCGATCGACTGGCACACCCCGCACTACCTTGAAACCGAATCCATTGTGTATCTCATCAGATACATTTCGAAGTTTGACATGCAGATCTGATAATGGAAATGTTTCCTGGCTGATGTAGCCAAGAGGCTTTCCCAAACTTTTAAAATACCCCAACGCACTCTCTAATTCCTCTACATCAGCGCTGCTAAGCTCGAAGGTCCAATTGTAGCGCTTGGCTATGTCCGTATTATCCCAGACAAGATCCGAACCGAGATTTTCAGGAAAGCCATCAGGTAGTGATCTAACGAGTTTCTCGGCCTCGAGACGTCTCTGCACGCGTTTGAGGTATTTTTCGTAATCAGGGGTGTAACCGATGTCAGGTTGACATAGCGCTACGTCCGCAATAGCCATGAGAGTGTTTATTCCTGAGGATTCCTAGTTCCAAGGTAGCAACCTAGAGGAAGTGGGAGCGGGGAAGACTTGATAAGTCGGAGATGTAGCGCTCTGCGGAGATGAACGTCAGTAGGGCAATAATTGACGCAACCGTTCTCATGGAAGCTTATTAATAAATCAGGTGACGTATACCTAGCTTGTCACCTAATGAGGGGTAATGCATATTACTATACTTCGACCCGTAGACATCCAGGAATATGCCTCTTGCCGGAAAGGGAAAGCTGGAATCCGAGATCCATGATTGTTTGGCTAGGACGTAATGCCACACAATATGAGATCAAATAAGTTTGTTAAAACTATTGAGTATGAGTTCTTCGCTCCGATCAACATAGTAGATTTTCTAAAGCTAATTATCTTCTAATCTCAGCACGCTATTTTAACATTTCAAGGTCTCTTCTCCGTGCACTTATTACTTAACTTTCTCTTTTTGATGAGAGCCAGCCTCGTTGGAGGGCCCTCGGGATGGGATTGCGTGCTCGCATCCCTGTGAAGCGCAACTCAATCGAAGCAACCTCGCCAAGTATTTACCGGATCGTGCCCGATAATCCCAATCTTGATGTTGCACTTCGTAATCCTCAAGCTCGATGTCCAATCTTCTAGGACTAACTATCTAGCGAATCTAGTCTTGTCTGAGCAGTTTGGCGCTTCCGTCTTTCCGAGGAGGTCGCCAGTAATCCGCTACGTTCCGATACAAGGTCAAGCAAACATTTGCAAGGTATCGTTTCATGACACCAATATATACTGTAGAGAATATTTTCTTCTCATTTATTCCCTCGAGCAACCTTGAGCAGCGCTGCCTTTGCTCTCATTTCCTTCAGTTGTTGCTGTCGTTTATCTTCATTATCGAACTGCTGATGCCTCCTATCCTCTATGGTCATAGGATTCTTACGCCACCCTAGAGCAGTGGCTAGGAGAGCAATACCACTGATGATGGCGCAAACGACGAGCGTCTGATTGAATGCATCCGTGTATCCCTGTCGAACAGCAGTTTTTTGTGCTGCCGATAAATGTGGCATGTATTCAGCCAGTGCTTGTATCTGGTTTGCCCTAAGAAGGCCCGGTTCTAGAAGTTGTTCGCGTTGTTTGATACCCAAAATAGCCGTAGATGCAGCAATTCCAATACTTCCACCAAGCATCCGGACCTGGGCTATGATACCTTGCGCAACAGCTGTATCCTGCAATTCAGCTTCGAGGCCAGCAAGCAAACTAGAATTACTGACTATCAAGCCAAAGCCAAAGCCAACAAAGACCTGAAGGCCGTAGGCGCGAGCCTGAGTAGTAGCAACATTTTCAAGTGTAGAAAGCGCCGCAGTCCCAACAATCATCAGAGCAGAGCCGAAAAGCATGACTGGAAAAGTGTTGTTCTTCTTTCCTGAGGCAGCTCCCGCAATAGTGGCTCCAATTGCTGAGGAGCCGAGCATCGGCAGTAGGGCGATACCCGACATAAGAGCGCTTTGCCCGTTCACAACTTGGAACCGCATGGGTAGCGAATATACAACAACAAAGTAAGGGAAGCCCGTCAACATTGTTGCTATAGTGGCTGAGACATAGACTCTACTCTTAGCGAGACGCATGGGGAAGAGGGCGCCAATGTTGATCCAGCGTTGCGCAACAAGCCATTCCCAGCTGAAAAGAGCAAAAAATCCGATGACACCAACGATGAATGATGCGAGGAAAAGAAGCGAACTCCATATCGATTTATTCGCAATAACGTTGATGCCAGCCTCTTGAAATGAGAGTACGAATGGGATAGACGAAGCAACCAGGAGGCCGAAGCCTAGGAAATCAACTTGTTTGAATGAATGTCGCTCAACGCGTCGAAGCTGGCTTGGGTCGGGCCATGCGATACAAAATATAACCAGAGGAGCGATTCCGATAGGGGCATTAATCCAAAATATCCATCGCCAGGTAGTATATTGGGTAATGATACCCCCCAATACGGGACCTAGGACGCCTGAAATAGCTACTACTGCTCCCGCTAATGCGCCAATCATCTTAATCATGCGAGTTGAACTGATCTCGGGCAGTATGACAAAGCCAACTGAATAAAGCCCTGAGCCGCCCACGCCTTGTAGCGCACGCAGGGCAATGAGTTGGTCAAGAGATTGAGCAAAGCCACAGCCAAGAGAAAAAGCTAGGAATATGACGGCAGCGGAGATGTAGGTATTTCGGCGGCCGAACACATCTGAAAGGCTTGCGAATATTGCAGTACAACCGATGTATGCAAGAGTGTACGCCAGTGCGATCCAATTTACTCTGGACAGTGAGCGAAATTCGACGCCGATCGTGTAAATTGCAGTTGCAACAATTGAAGTGTCGAGAAATGCTAGAAAGAGGCCAGAACAAATACTGACAAACAGAGATGTTAGTTTACATCTAGAATGTATCTACAACAAATGCCTTCAGACACTGACAAACGTACCTAAAGTAGAGCGACACAAGTCTCCATTTTGCAATATGGGGTTCGTGCGGATGATTCTGGGGGGGTCCTCCTTCCTCAACAACATTGATATTGGAAGAACTCATTCTGATAGAAATGCTCAAATGACAAAATCGTGATGCTGTGAATTCAAAATGGCGGACCAGAAAGGGTCTTTAACAGCATGGTACCGGCACATTTCGCACGTATGTTGACACAGCCCGAAACCCATCATCATCATGTCTGCCGCAATGGTCGGGCGATCGTGAAGTCTTGCGGCCGTATAGCAAAGTGCCGTCTATGCCGCAGCGCTGCGCAGTCAGCTGAGCATTCATTAGCTGGCTCGTACGTACCCCACTGGCCCGTGCACGGATGGTACTGTCCGCAACGGAGCCACAACGTCCACTTCAGTATATCATAGCGCAGAACATCACAAACTCGCTCATGCTCGATTACAGGGCCTGTAGTTCAATAAATATATATAGGCGCACTGATAAAATTGGCCGAAATAAGAGTATTTGCCGCCTGGGGGAATACAGAATTTTAAGTAGGGTGCCTCAATGTGCAATCTTCTGCGGCGCTTTTAATTAAATTTTGTTACAATCGCTCATCGTATGGGCCTCCAAAGCCGCCTAAGTCATGTTTGTAGAATGCCACCTTTTACTCCTGGTCGTCTTACTCATAGTCCGAGAAAAGATCCGAGGTTGGTCTTCTGAGAGGTTGTAGATGATGAACGCAAATGATAACCCGAAGAGGCTGGTTTGTGTACCATATGTACTCAACTTTTGGTCACCATTAATCATCCCGTCAGGAGAGGATAAAGCTAGAGTTGTTAAGTGGATTGTAAAAAGATTCCATAGCGCAAGCTTCTTGAGTTTTGGCCAAGCTCTCCACACACAAGCACCTTCTCCTATGTATTTATCGAGATGCAGGTCGTCTTGAACGCCCACAAACTCTTCAAGGTTCACGAGACGTTCAAACGCCTCCCTTAATACCGAACGAACAGTGCGATGATCTTCATCCGGATAAGAAGTTTGTAAAGGCATGTCAATAATTAGCCTTTTAAGAGTATCAGAGGGAAACCAGAATAGGTGGCTAATAAAGGAATATACTCGCTTGTCATCAATGTCGTCTCCAAAAGGCGATAGTGAAAGCGACTTGATATCATGGGATGCAGCTTGTTTAGGTACAGCTAGAAGAAGAGACTTGAGACGGTTCCTGGAGTTCAAAATGACACTGTGTTGGCGAATGAAGCGATTGGCGAAGCGTCTCGTCTCATGGCAGACCAACGTGGGGGTGAGAAGCAATTTGATTGTAGGGTGTGTTGCATCTAGGAGGATGTCTGTTGAACGCGGCAAGGAACACGTGATTGTATGGAGAATAAGTTCAAATGGAAGCGAAATTGATGCCCCCATGACAAATGTGGACGTAGCTATGGCAAAGTGATGTGCTGTCGGGGGGGGGTCCAAGACGGGAACGCTACCCTTTTCTGATATTCAGAGTCTAGGCTGAATATGGAATTCCCGAAAACAGGACCCACCACCCCACCATATTGGTTTCCAGTGACTATATTTTGGGTTGGAACATTCTACTTGAGGTGATAAGATCATCAGCTATCTATACAATGGAGCACGACACTTTCACAGCAAGCAAGTAGCCCTTGTTTTACTCAGTGACGGATTCGTTTGTTCTAACCTTCCACAGCGCAATACAACACGGGCGACCCGACATCGTTCGCCCACACATCAGCGCGTCAAAGATGGCCTGTTATTATCACTCAGGGTATTGACGATGTCCATCGTTCTACACATAGTTCACAGAATGAGGAAACCCTTAACGAAGGCAAATGGATCGTCTCTGAGCTTGCGAAGCTAAAGTACGAACTGCAACACGACCGGGCGCTCACGCCGATACCAAACGATGGCGCGAAGGACGTTGAATCATATAACCAGGAGTTGGCTGCCCGAGGGAATCCAAAATGGCATAATGTACCATGGCTGTATTCGGAATGCTATTTGTACCGGTATGTTCAAGACTGCCCCACCGAGCGAGGAGAGTGCTAACAACCTTAGACAGACGCATTTCCAGCATCTTCAAACAGACTAAGAAGTGGAAAGCATATGATCTTTTCGCACGCCTAAAAATGTCGACATTCAAGTCTTCACGGCCTGCCGTTCTGGAACTCGCCGCCCACTACCGCGACATCGTTACCGAACTCGAGTCAAAACACACTATCAAAGGCGCCAAGACACAGGAGCAGCTGGAAGCCGCCGAGAAGATTCTTTTCATTGAAATGTGCGAGATCTGTCTATGGGGCAATGCGACAGATCTCTCATTACTCACAAACCTGTCGTACGAGGATATCCAAAAGCTACAAGGCTCCGAGGCACGTAAGGCGAGCGAAAGGAATATTCTTGTCAACGATCTAGCCAAAGCCTTTGATGTCTTGAGTAAAGCGCAAAAAGAAGGTAAGAAGGAGCGACGTGTCGATATTATACTAGATAATGCCGGCTTCGAGTTATTCGTAGACCTCATTCTTGCCGGCTACCTGATCGCATCGGGCCTCGCAACGACGGTCGTATTGCATCCCAAGTCAATTCCCTGGTTCGTGTCAGATGTCTTGCCTACCGACTTTGTTTCTCTCCTTTCTACGCTAGCCGCCCCGCAGAACTTCTATGGAAAGCAATCGGACGAAGATAGAAACGCTGGAAAAGAACCTGTGCCACTTTCCGATATCGAGGATGCAAATTTGCAATTTCTTTTCCATAATTGGAGCCAGATGCATGCAGAAGGGCAGTTGATGCTCCGACCAAACGACTTTTGGACCGGTAGTGGCAGCTATTGGAGACTGCCTAAGACAGAGCCAGAACTATACGAGGACTTGAAGGAGAGCGAGTTAGTCATCTTCAAGGGAGATCTCAACTACAGGAAGTTGACTGCAGATGTGAGCTAGCTCTAGCATATTCTATTTGATAATGTCTTCACTAATCGTGATAGGCGGCATGGCCAACCACAACTCTCTTCACTGACGCGATTGGACCCATGGGCCCCGGCTCTGGCGTTCGCGTACTCGCCCTCCGAACCTGCAAGGCTGACGTTGTTGTTGGCTTGCCGGATGGTGAAGATGAGCGTATCAAAGCGCTTCCGGGTGGTGGTGGGGATAGTGGCGCTCGTGAGTGGGCGTGGAGCGGGAAGTGGGCCGTAGTGCAGTTCTCCGACGGGAAGGCTTGAGGTAAATGTGAGAATATTACGCCTTAGAACATACGATAAAATAGCAATACTCTGGGGGGTCTTATGTGTATGGAATAAACCCCCCCGAAGATGTTTGCATTGGCAATAGACTTAGAATAGAGAGATGTATAAATAAATACGCTAATATTATGACGTACCGTTATCCAACATACCCTCCTTCCTGTCCTCTACGGTGTAACGTTTATTAGTGATAGGGACATAAGCAATGTTCGAACAACATGGGCCGACATATAAACGCACGCTAATCCGATACCATTATTTCGCAAAGTCGGACATCTACTCCACATACTACTTCAGCACAGCAAATGTAACCCCATCTTTAGCTTTCTTGTTATCGGTTCCATTCTTCAGCCAACAATTTGCGCCCCTATTCCCCCCATACCCAAAACTCATTTCTTTACCCAACGCCACAGCTTTACATTTTGCTACTCCTGCGACCTCATTCATTGTGCTGCACGCATCCACGCACGCTTGTAAAGTGTACGCCACAATTCCCGTGATATCTCCTTGCAACAAGGTATCAGTAGAGGGATAGCAGTCATACGCCTGGCGATTCCAGGATATGAGGCCGCT
Source organism: Ophiosphaerella narmari (assembly GCA_028456235.1). Classification (NCBI taxonomy): domain Eukaryota; kingdom Fungi; phylum Ascomycota; class Dothideomycetes; order Pleosporales; family Phaeosphaeriaceae; genus Ophiosphaerella; species Ophiosphaerella narmari. Next base: position 144,578 of record JALNQA010000057.1, read on the forward strand.
ATTCGGGCACGAAACGTCGATTGCTACCACATCGCCAGGCAGCGGTGGGATGTAGGGGTTTTATAAGGAGATAGACGATAGGAACGTAGATGCTGGCGCTGGCGATGGCGATGACTTCGTGGACGACGTGATCGAAGATTTTGGAAAACTAGAAAAACAGTCCGTTAATGTGTCTGTGTCGTTTTTTGACACGGTAACAAACGTACTCTGAATTTCGCACGGCTAGGGACCCTCCTATACTCCCTCCTATTGTCGCGCTTACAATGATTAACACCACGGCAACCAAGATCCAGAAATTGCGTCGTCTTAGCCCAAGAATCGTTTCGCGCGAAGGTTTGGCTTCGTTTCCTTCGTCGTAGTAGTTGTTTGCTTCTTGTTTTACATCTGGCCGCTTCAATTGGTCGGGGAGTTGGTACCCCTGTTGGTTCGTATTATGTTGCTTTGATTGATCGTGGCGCTGATAAGCTTCCGGAGTAGCGTCGCCATATAAAACCTGTGGCGCATCTGCCATTATACCGTTGTAGCTAGGAAGAAAGCCGATGAGACTGATCTTCGAAAACTTCCTTGTAGCTTTTCAAAATGGCCGGCGAGATAGGTTTTTACATATCCGGGCCATCTTCAAATAGGCACGGGCTTAGAGCCTTAAAAGCGGGGGTTTCTAAGCTTTGCAATGTGTTGGCGCTTGGGGTCGGGCGTAATCCTTCCAACTTTACGAAACCTAGGTGGAGACCTTATTTGTGAGCAGGTACGAAGTGATAGGCCTTGAGGCTGACATGATGTGGGGGCTGATTAAGGATTGCCGGTTTCTAGCATGGGAAGGTTGATTCACGAATGAGGATTCTCCTGTATACGCAGACCGTAATGATCGCTGCACATAAGAATAAACCTTATCAGGATCTAAATGTAGGTGGGGGCAGCTAATTCAAAACCAGCACACAACGCACACCTCGATTTGACATTGCGAACAAAGTTTACCGCCTGTATGACGGTTTCTATGGCGTGGATGAAGTGAGGTAGATTTTAACTAGATCACAGTTGCAAAATGTAGCATATAGAGGCGATTGAAATGATCATTCTGCCAAAAGGCTAGTGTTAATATTGATAGAGACTACAACACCGGGCTACAAACTATGCTAATAATCCCCCCAAAATTAGGAAGGATAGAAATGCCGAAATGGAAAATAACGAAACCGAAAGAGGTCCGCTACAAAGGCATAATTGGCGGCATTGGTCCAATCGGCACAACGCCATTCCCTGCTGTAACTGAAGAGTAGCCGCGCTTGATCTGCCTTTGTTAGCGTAAGCGTACTATATACCTATATTCAAAACGTACAACATCAAAATCAGTGGTTGTTTTGAACACACCACCCGCAGTTTCGGGACCCTCACTCCAATACAAACGCCTCAGCCAAGCATGAAGAAATGGGTAGTCGAGGCGAATCATCTTCATATTGCATTTGAAAAGCGAGTAGTACGCAACATCAAACCGGATGAGGGTCGTATAAAGACGGATGTCAGCCTCGGTGATGAACTGACCAAACAAGTATGGCTGATGTGTAGATTGGGAGAGGCGGTGCTCGAGCCGGTCTAACGAATCGAACAGTTTGACGACATGTTCGTAATAGGCTGCTTGTGATGTTGCGAACCCAACTTTGTACACGCCGTTGTTGACAGTGTCGTATACCCACGTGTTGAGCTCATCTATCTCAGTTCGAAGATGCTGAGGAATGAGCCCGGCTAGACCCTTGTTTACTTCACGTCGCTCAGGAGGCAGGAGAGAATCGAAGCCGTCGCATAACATCCGGGTGATGTCAGCGTTGTCGTTACTGACAATTGTCTCTATGTGCCTTCAGTACCTCAAAATACAACGTCTTAGTCGAGTCGTGTACCTTGTTGCTTATCCCAAAGCAGTGGAATTGTTATTCTACCATTGTAATGGGGGTCGGCTTTGAGATATAGCTCTTTCAGCCATCTTATTCCATGGATGGGATCTTTTGTGGGCCCTCTACGGCCTGAGAAATACCATCCATGGGTGGGGTCTCTTGCGTCTACTTCAACTAGCTGTATCACATTTTCTAAACCCTTGAGCGCGCGAATGAGAAGGGCCCGATGGGCCCAAGGGCAGACATAGTTGAAGTAGAGGATATACCGGCCCTGTTCGGCGGGAAATCGCTCAGAGGGGATAGTGTAGCGAAAATTAGAAGTCATCCGGTCGTAATGTCCCTTCTCATTTACAAACGCGTGATATGAACTCTGACTAGGAAGACAAAAATTGACTTGCAAAGGCACGCAAAATGCTTGCACAGGAGCTTGAGGGTAAAGAGTGTACCGTAGATTTGGCGTTAGGGTTTTTAATAGCTAAGGTGACGTCCACCTACCAACAAACACTAGAAATTAAATCGATAACAAATTGGGGGGGCCGTCGTACGTTTCAAGGGACGATATTTTGGGGGAGCCAGGATATAGTGATTACAAAACATCAAACTATCTCCACTGCAATGATTAGTTAACCCTGGAAAGGTAGACTACCGACCACGAAGCCGCATCCCTTAGACCAATAGGGCACCGGTCTAGACCGGAGCCGCTGCAACGGTCGTGGACAACCCGGTAGAAGGACCTTACGACAGCGCCAGGCTGTCGTGCCGGAGCGATTGGCACATATGGTAAGAGCCATCTGTGCTTGGCATCGTGAGAGACGCAGATGTGAGTTTCCGAAATATGTACCTGAATTAGGTTTAGTGGCTAGGCGCGGGGCTTTGGCAGTAGTGTATTGGACGGATGGTACGGTAAAACTTTCCGACCAATCATCTTTCATTTTAACCAGTGGCTTGGCCTGTATGAACAGATGACTTGCCTTCATGTCGATCTCTCATCGTGCTCGAGCCCAACGTACCCAAATCACGGACTCTATGCATGCTTGAGGCTTGTTTATTGCCGTTCGTACAATATCTACCCACTTCCAGGAAGCAATAACGAATATGCACTAGGAAATCGGATATGTGGCTCACGATTGGGATTCCAAATTTACTGTTCGTCTACCCTTAGACGTGGGATCTGCGCTAACTTGTACCATCCTCTGCTGAACGTGGGTGCTTGTCCGACCATTCATACAGCACCCTTAGGCTAGGAGTAAGGCCTGCGGGGTTTGGGAATCGGCGAGTGTCTTGTTTTAGGTTGCGGTTACAAGAGCTTTTCTAACGCTTGAAGGGTATTTTACGACATTGTAAAAGAATATCAAGTAGAAGATAGTTGTTTGTCTCTGGGTGTAAACGGGTATGGATAGTATCCAGCGACACGCATTCGTTGTGACACTGGTTTTACAGAGACGCATATCCACTAGAGGTACAAACCTATACCCCCGGCAATCAATGATATTTCTTACTTACATCTAACCATGCTGGTACGGTCAAAAGCCCTCGGCTATCTACGGATCAAAGTGGCCGATCTACTTTGCCAACTCCTTGCTACGGGAAGAACCACTATTCTGTATTTAGTGCTGAGCAGGTGCCGCGCTACCAGGTATGCGGAACGGTTCGATTATGATTGTGACATTATACCAGCCCCTGTACAAGTCCAGAATGCAAAAGGAATTCAGTTTCAGCCCAATGCTGAATAATTTGTATGCAACACGGCACGTTCATTGCCATTTTCGTAAACGTTCGTAAAATGTAGCGGGGATGAGATTTCTGGATTTGTTAGGCAATAATGGCTCTAGTAGATGACTAAACAGATACATCAACACCTCGATGGGCTGGAAGTTACGGAAGTGAAGAAAAGTGCCTGCCTGGGATACTCGAAGGGTTACACACATAAGTACCGGCATCATGTCCACCCAAAATCTTCGCACGAAGTTGGCTTGATCAGAGTCTATGTGGCGGTAAATCTCCCGGCTTGCCTTGCCGTTTCAATACCGCCCCGAAGTTCTACTCGTCGGCCTAAATCCCTATATATAGTTGTGAGTGGGCCTATTATGAAGACACGCATTACCAACCCACAAAAAGATGCAGTAAGCAGTGCAAATTCGATGATGTAACTAAGTGTTCGAACAGGAACCGCCGTATACCCAAAAAACCCCCCCCAAAAAAAAAACAAGTACTCAATAATGTAGGCCAATTGAACAGAGAATGGTAAGCGCAACAAGGTACATGGTCTGAAATCAAAACGTCGCCTGCTGTGTGATATCGTACAAATGGGGAGGCCATTGCGCTTGGCATGCAGTCAGACGTACTTGTTCCACACGGCGCCAAAACTCTTGACCCCACCTTTATGCGCTCGACTTCTCGGCGGCGCTTTTTTTTTGTCTATCCTCTTGCAGCTCACATCTGCCTTGACCAGTATGAAGCTCTGGTCGAATACATGCCCATTCGCATTACCACATCGCTCGAGTGCAGGAGCAAGCGCTAACTCAACCCTTCGGCCCTTGGCGCTTGTTGTTGAGCCATATCTACCCGTAGGGTGGTGGTCGTCGTCTTCGTATACATCTTCCATTTCACTTTCATAAAAGCCATAGCCCCAGTATTCGTCTTTTTTCCCGCCAGTAAAGGTTACGAAACGGTAGTCAGCACGTTGGCGCTTCATTTTCAGATCTAGGGCCACGGCTGCAGAAACGATGGTATGAAATTGATCTTTTCCCTCTCGAAGAGAATGGGTGGACCAAGGACGTAGTTTCCTGCGCGTACGAGAGCAAAAGCGAGATATGCATTTAAGCACAGGAGCTGCGTCGAAGGTTGGACGCCACTTGCCATCAACTTGAGGAACAAGGAGATCCACAGTCATGGAGCGCCAGTGGTGGTATTGCTCTGCTTCTTCTTCATTCTTGACGGCTTTTCGCAGCGTGTCGTTGATGGCACGAAGCTTCTTGTCTCCAAGCTTGCCTGCCCACACATAGCCACACCCTTTTTGCCAATTGCTGAAGATTTTCTGTTGCAGCTTAGACCAAACGTATGCCTGTACCAACAATGGCCGATCTTCTGGGTGCTTCAGGTAGGCATTGTAATTATCGGATAGATTGCCGAACAGCTCCTTTGCTCGATGCGCATGCGGCCGCTTGCTGCTCGTTTTGATAGGCCCGCCGAAATACTCCTCGCTCCAGATTCGGATCTCATATCGCAGGGCATGGAGCTCTTCCATTAGCGTCTTTTCTTCCGACTTGTATACAACCGAAGCTCGTGTTGGCACTCCATACGGGCCTGTGCTCTTCCTCTGCAGCTCCTTCCTGAGGGCGTCTCGCTCTCGGGTGACCTGGTAGAAGCGCTGGACCAAGTCGTCCTGGCTGCTGCCCACTCTTACGTCTGGCCGCGAGGGGCTCTTGGGAGGCAGCATAGGGCTCCCACACACGCTTAGATGATTCGGGCTTGGTGAGCTGGCCGTCGAGCCCTCTGAGCTTGTGTCGGCCGACGTGGCCGTCACCTTGACATGCTGCGGTACATATTGTGTTTTCCGTCTGTTCCTGATGATCAGCTGCTCTTCGTCGGACCATTCTTCGTCGGCATCACGAAAGGGATCTGGGTTGGCGTGAGGCACCATGGGCGATACGGTGCTTGCAGACGACGGCCCGTCGTGCACGACTTCGGCAGAGGGACAGGTCAATTTCAGCGAGCGGAGGGTCGAGTCGCGGACGTCTATTGAAATACGGCTCAGTCAGCGCGCCAGCAACGGATACGGTAGGCTCGTGTAGCAAAAGCCGTGGCAGGCTAGGCGGGGCGCACCTGGGGATAACGTCGTCATATCGACATTTCTCTCATGCACCCGGGCGGTGTCAAGATGGCATGCGCAGAAGCGGCTCAAGTCAGCTCAGCTCACGGCGAATCGGCTGGCGGTGATGCGCAGCAGGCTAGGGTGTCGTCGTCTAGTCACAATCGCGGTGAACAAAGGAATCTCGAGGTTGATGGATGGGAAACGCCATGGCGAATCCAGCCTCGATGCACGCAAGCGATCGACTACCCAAGTAGCGGTGCCCTGGCGGTTCCCAGGACCAGTCGGAGGCATGCAGTGCGCGACGAGATGCTCATCACGCCGGTGACGTGTGACGGCCGATAGGCGACATGCATGCTCAGTCACTGGTTGGCCTGGCTGCTCGGGAAGAGCCATACTTGGCGTGGGCCGTGTCCTTGTCACGCCGTGACGCGAGCCTGTCGCCTCTCCATATAATTAAGATACATCACGTCTGGCCGTCAATTGATTGCCGTGGCCCTGGGTGGGCATAGCTTGTGACGCACTAAATCGATAGCTCATTGTTTGGTAGCGAACCATGGTTTGCATTTGCCGCGCTGCCCCTCACCCATCCCTGTCCCTGTCATCAGCCTAGCTACAGGCTGAAACATAAGTTACAAGCCGGATCTGGCATTTCACAACTCATCACACCGAGTCCTGTTCGGGTACCGCAGTGGGCACCTCTACTTTGCGATTGGCTAATGCTTTTTACTCACGTAATGCTATCCCATAATCTGTTGTGTGTTGCCCATCGCTTAATTAGCCAACTACTATCCCTGCTTGACGCTTGGGCCAACATCTATCTAAGTTAGATAGGTTAGCTCACAGGCGGTGTTGAAGCCTTGGTGTTAGCCCAAGCGTCAATCAGGGATAATAATTGGCTAATTAAGCGATGAGCAACACGCAACTGCACCTAGGCGTTCATGCTATCCTTTGTCAGTCCAGCCCAAACCATACCTGCAACATCAGGAAACTTACTTGATAGTAATAGTCTTCGCCTCGACATAGTTCATCAGCCCAGCCTTTCCGCCCTCCCTTCCAATGCCACTCTGCTTTACCCCGCCAAATGGAACGTATGGGCTTAGCCCATGACTCCCATTGATATTCACCGTTCCAGCGTCGATGAGCTTTGCCAGTCTCAGCGCGCGCGGGATCGATGCCGTATAGATGTAGGACGAAAGACCAAATTCGGTATCATTCGCCAGTTTGATCGCCTCTTCTTCCGTCTTGAACGTCCGGATGGTGAGAACAGGTCCGAATATCTCCTCACGGTAAATACGCGCGTCGTCCTTGGGGTTGAGGAAAATAGTTGGTTCGACGTAGAAGCCGCTGTCGCCCTTTCTCCCGCCACCAGTCACGAGTTGCGCTTCGGTCTTGCCAATTTCCATGAAATCCATTACACGTTCGAATTGCTTGCCATCCGCTAATGGGCCCATGAATGTCTTTGGATCTGATGGTGCTCCGATAGCCTGGCCAAGCTGCTCAAACCGCACTTTGAGCTGCTTCACAAACTCATCCACGATATCTTCGTGCACAAAAAGTCGGGATGCGGCAATACAAGCCTGGGTAGTGTTGAAGAGGAAGTTTTGCGATTGATGCGTTAATGCGTTCTCGATATTTGCGTCCGGGAAAATAAGAGACGGTGACTTTCCCCCAAGTTCAAGGGTGACACGCTTGAGATTACTATGTCCGTCAGATGCAGAGTATTCAAAGGTACGTTGCACGACTTACCTTTTCGCAGCCAACTCTTGTACCTTCTTTCCGGCGAATGCAGAGCCTGTAAAAGAAATTTTGTTGATGCCCATATGACTCGCCAACGCCGCACCAACTTTACCATCACCAGTGACAATGTTGATCACACCAGGAGGGAATCCAGCTTCTTTAACCAGGTCGCCAAGCTGCAACACACCGACAGGTGACTTTTCAGACCCCTTGTAAATGAATGTGCATCCAGTCGCAATAGCAGCAGCCACTTTATAACCGAAGAATATTCCACTTGCATTCCAGGCACCAACACCCGCACAAACTCCAATGGGATCATACGAAACAATTCTGTAAAAACCTTCCTCTTCTGGCCATTGTTCGCCGGGAATTTTGTCTGTCCAACCAGCATAATGTCTTCAAAATCAGCAATCTATACACCGGGTGCGGCACAATACTCGCTACCATACCTGAATACCTTGGCAACTGATAAATATATCCATTCCGCTATGCCAATCGGCTGACCCATACTTTTAGTCTCCCATTCGCCTAACGTTTTAGCATTTTTTTCAACCAAATCAGCAAATTTGAGCATCAATGCGCTGCGTTGTTCTGGTGTCCACTTGCTCCACTCGCCTCGAAAAGCGGCACGAGCTGCAGCTACTGCTTTGTCGATATCAGCTTCCGAGGCGATTTGAATTCCTTCAGCAACCACGGATTCATCGTGGGGAGAGTAAATAGAGATGGTTTCGGACGAAGTAGCATCAACGTACTGTGGCATTAATTAGATATAAATAAGCCTTCGGATTTCGAAGGTGTATGCATACTTCGTTGTTGATAAATAACTGTTTTTGAACCATTGTCTCGGATGGAATCTTGAAACCAGTGTTTGCAGGTATATTTTTGATATCTTATCCCTCGAAGAAAGAATACAAGAACTCCTACTTTATATACTTCTCAATACCGTAGCCACCCGGATACCCCGCACAGCCTGAGCGTCCGCTACTGTGTACGCGAGTGTTTCGAGGACTGTATTATACATCCGTGAACCGAACCCCACAGTAGTCCACCATACATTGGGATGATATGCCATTCCCCGCGTGTACGGAGGCGCTCGCGCACTAAACGGGCCTACCAAGACGGGAGATCGGAGGGTGCTGTGATTGTGGGTTACGGACGTTGTGTATCCGAGCTCCGAACTACCACATGGCCTGTCATTTCGTCCACTAGAATCCTACAATGCCTAGGCATTGCTTGTGAACCTGTGCACAAAAGGACTGTGATAGAAAAGCTCCCGAGTAGAGTAATTTCAGCCAAGTCTTCGCCTAATCACATTCATGGAGTATCACGGAGCTGATGTGATGTGAGGGGCGCCAAGTAACAATATGTGCGAGCAGACGTTCTTTTGGAAGAACTATCATACTCCGGAGATACATAGGACATTAGAAACTTGGAAGATACCCATGCATAACACCGTGTATTACTGTATGAAAAGAGTCCACTTGTGTCTTCATACCAACGCAGTGACAAAATCAGAATGTGCCATTAAAGCACCATTCCTAAATGAGTTAGTTGGAACCTCGGGAGGCTTTCACGTGCGGGGCGATATCGATAAGCTTCACGACTCTTTCGGATTCTCGTCTTCGCCGTCCTCCGATCAATAATTTTGCAAACTTCGTAACTGAAAGGAAAGAGTTGGATGTTAAAGTCGGGAATGGTCGAGACACATTCAAACTCCGGGGCACATTCGCCAAACTCAACTGCCAAATCTGGAAGCGGCCGACAGCGCATCATCTCATCGTGTCTGACATGTCGCCGACGAAAAGTCAAATGTGACCATGTACATCCTGTGTGTGGAGCTTGCACACGAGGAAGCCATGTCTGTACTTGGTCGGATCAGGTTCCTGCACAAACAATTGCTGGCAGAATTTCAAAACCTGGCATCGTTGGCAACGGAAAGATCGGAAAGACCAATGATGTCCAGTCGCGGCTCGATCGACTTGAATTATTGTTGGAAAAAGCGGTCGCAGGCCAAGGAACGATGCCTTCGACGTCCATTCGATCGAGTGCTGAGCTAGAGAGGAATGATTATGAGGCGCAGTTGACGCCATCTTCAAATAGTCAAACCTCACATGGGCAAGGAATGGCTTCTGATGAGATTGATGGAACTCTACTACTAGATGGAGGACGTTCTCAATTTGTCTCATCATTGCACTTTGCGCTGCTCGCAGATGAGGTAGGTTGACACATGCCATCACAGTCTTCGTGGGTATAGCGTTGCTTGAGAACATCTAAGTGGCTGCTTCCTAAATACTTATCGCTTCTCTACTATTGCGTAACTAAAGGAAACTGTTGAGAAGCTGACAATGAGATAGATTCAAGATATTAAAGCTCTATTGGGAGACAAGACGGACGAAGAGAGAAAGGAAGTGCCACAGAGTAGCCTGATTGACCTGCTCTCTCTTGGGCAGGCGGCAATGGGCTCAAATTTGGATCAACTACTTCCTCATAGCCAGGAACTTCGAAACACGCTTCTTGATGTATATTTTGCGAACGTGGATCCAATGGTTCGGCTTACCCATAGGGGGACTATCCTGCGCAAATTCGCTTTGTATAACAAAGAGAGCCATCCAATTGTATTTTCGATATACTTTTCTGCAATTAATTCGCTTCCAGCGAAGGTTGTTCAAGGTAAATTCGGTGAAACCAAAGAGACACTCTTGGACCGATTTCAGCTAGGGATCGAGATATCCTTGGCTAGAGAAAATTATCTGACTTCGTCAAGTCTGGAGATATTCCAGGGTTTTGTGCTTTGGTTGACTTGCATAACACGGGAGGAAGATATGGGTAGGCACTATTTCTAATTCAACTCAGCGAAACCATTGACAATACATAGGTAAAGCCTGGGTGCTGTTAGGCACTGCTTTTCGCATTGCTCTTAACCAGGGTTTACACCGAGATCCATCTCTATTTCCGTCAGGTTCCATGGATGCTGTCACTATTGAGTCTCGTCGACGCATGTGGCATCAATTAGGGCACCTAGAGTTTCGTGCTGCCGAATGCAAAGGACAAGAACCAAGCATAACGGAGGACTTTTATACAACATTGCTCCCACGCAATATTGAAGATGAAGATCTTGTTGACGGTGCTAGCCCGGGCCCATCGCCATATGATGCAGAAAAGTTCACCCCGATCACCTTCCAGCTGGTTCGCTATGTTGGCATGCGATGCCTCCGACGGATTATACAATGTACATACCGCTTAGAGAGAAGAGTGTTAGACTCCGGCCTACGTGGTGCATCTCGGCCTGACCCTTCTCAGGAGCTTCAGTATCTATACGAAGAAATCAAGGTCATACTTGGCGAATATCATGATGAGATTGAACGGAAATTTCTCAGATTTTGCGACCCAGCAATTCCTATGCAAAGACTGGTATTGGGTTTGGCATCATTACTAGAATGGCGGTGTTATTTGCTGTTCTGGCTACGCATGCCTCGGGCTTATCGTGACGTTGTGTTCTCGACAGAAATACGCACATCGTAAGTACTGTTGAACCTTCAAATTGCTACAACCCGAAGTCCTAATCTTAGAACATAGAATATTCGAAAAGTCAGTCAATTGCATAGAAACCATCAATGTTGCAACCACTGATGTCGAGGCTGCGCGTTTTCAGTGGCACATAGGTAGTATGCTGATTCGTATCCATAAGGTATTTCGCTAATTCTTATAGGTGGAATGGCTTCATTCCAGGCTATCATGCATGTACTATCCGAACTACGTAACCCGCTTTTTGATACACCAGATCGGGAACGCGCTCTTAGAGCACTGCAGATGTCACGTGTCCTACGAGAAGGCAATAGCGCAAGAGCGTGGCGAGCAGTCAAAAATATGATAGACCGAGCCGTGGCAGAGCACAACGTATCATCGAAAACCAAGTCACAGGCCTCAAGCTCGTACACCAGTCCTCCCAATCAGTCAACTTCTACGTCACTCGAAGACCCCTCAAACGACAATGTTGGCATCTATCCAGCGATCGGAACATTTCCTAGCTATACAGCTCAGATATCGAAGGGGCAATACACTCTCGATCCAATCACGACCGATGCCCAACAAATTCAACCCAATTTAGAACTACTACCTCCCACACAACCACCTTCAAACGACTTTGTTCAGCCTAATTGGGATGACTTCAACTTGAATAATATTAATAATATGGTTGGGAATTTTCCTTCAATAGATACACCACCCGACTTGGATTTCGTAAGTGCCTCAATAGATGTAGAACTAGCAAACTCTGATAAAGTTAGGGCTTTTGGGGAGATCCTTTCAACTATGAGAATGAAATTGGTGCAATTCCAATGGAAGATGGTTATTTTCCACCATGGACTGGATGAAAAACTTTCAATGCATTCAAAGCATCGGAAGACCTCCCAGCGCGCAATTGTCATCAATAATAATATTATAAGATTCATAACCATTTAGAAGAAATCGGCATAACTTCAATATATTTCGGCGATCGAATTCAATAGCTAAAAGGCACCAAGCTTTATTGGACACCAATCACAGTCGTGGCTGTACTTCCATGAACAATGCCACCAAACCTTCGTTCATTGTCGGATGCGTCACAATCAATTCGGAAATGCTGGTATACGGTAGCTGAGCAGACATGGCTAACTGAACGACTGGCAACAACTCTCCAGCGTGAGGGCCAAGCGCCGTGAATCCAAGAATGGTATCGTCTACCACACTTATCAATGCTTTAGCAAAGCCTTCCGTTGCATCCATTGTTCGAGTCCTCAAAAATGCTCCCATGGGAACCTTTACAAGACGATATTGGATCCCGGCCTTTTGCGCTGCCCTCTCACTCAGACCAACGTGTGCAAGCTCAGGGTTTGTATACAAGGTGTATGGTACTTGGCGATCGATAGTAGATCGTAGTGGCTCCTTGTTCAGCAGAAAATCCCGCACGATACGGAAGTCATCGAAGCCAATGTGCGTGAAATGCGGGGATCCTGCACAGTCGCCAGTTGCAAAGATTCCGGGAACGCTTGTCTGGAGAAACTCATTGACTTTTACGTGACCAGTAGGTGTCAATTCAACACCGCTAAGTTCTAGACCAGTGTTTTCGGTATTCGGGAGACGACCGCTAGCAACCAAGAGATGGCTGCCGCTGATCTCGAAAAGCTTTCCATTTTGAGTACCAGTTATAGTGATTGATTTTCCAGATGTACCATGGACGTTAGAGATGGATGCCGAAGTGACAAAGTCGATACCCTCGCCTTTCAGCATCTCGATCAAAGCGGCTGACACGTCATTATCTTCACGCTTCAAGATTCGCTCGTTCCGATCGAGAACCGTTACCGCAGAGCCGAACGTGCGGAATGTCTGCGCAAACTCCAACCCGACGTACCCCCCACCCAAGACGACCAAATGCTTGGGGACTTGGTCCAATTCTAGAATCTCGATGTGCGTCAAAGGTTTCGAGGCTTGCAGGCCGGGTATGTCATCGACTTTGGCGCGCGAACCGGTGCATATGATGATGTTATCCGCGGTAACAACTCTCTTCCCTCCATCCCTCAGCGCTATCTCCACTTTGCGGCCACCTGCCAACTTCCCATGGCCCCAGATAAACTCGGTGCCGGTATTCTTGAATATAGTTTCATGCAGCTCGAATAGGCCCTTAACCGTATCTCTTTTCCTTTCCCGAACCGCACTCATGTCTATACCGTTATTATCTGCTCTGAACAGGCCTGTTGCAGCATACTTGTGGGCTTCATGCGCGATTCCAGCAGCGTACGTGAAAGTCTTGGAAGGCAGACAAGCGATATTGGGACAAGAGCCCCCGTACCATTTTTGCTCGATGACAGCGGTTTTGACACGAAGCGTGGAGGAGCGGTTGAAGCAGATGAACTTGGCTGCTTCACCAGAGCCAATGGCGATTGTGTCGTAGTGTTCTAGAGTATCCATATTTAGACACGAACAATTGTATATGGGTGAAGGGGCTGAAGAAGGAAGTTAATTGAAGTTTGCAATGATGATAATTACGTCTACATTCCAATCTTGGACTCTTTATATACCGCCATTGTAGGCTATGATTGCAGTTTACTCGTCGGTAGGCGAGCTGTAAGTCCAAAAGCCATGTTTCCAAAGCCAGGTTATGGCTCTGCGGGGTATGCTGACGAGCCAATCTACTGCATATGTAATCATTGGACAGTGTATGAGTGTCGAAATTATGTGGAGTCGCACCAAAATTTATTTCCAAATCGAGGCTCTAGGTCAGCCATCTGCATGCTGAGTCAAATGCCATGTCAGATTCCGCTTAGTCAAACGAAGGGCGGTCCGATCAAAACTGGGATGTTTCCTGAGTATGCAAGATTCCATATCTCATCACGATTGTATTCCGATGCATGATTCCATATCCGCAGTGCCCCTTCTGTGAGTTAAGCTTTGTTAGTGTCTTGGCGCCCCCATTGCAAAATGCCAAAATCTCTGGTTGAAGTCTAGTCACACGTTGGCGTCAACCGTCGGCCAGTTTTTAAGCTGAGAAGGGAAATACAGTCTACAACTGCCTTTGCAAGGCGCACTCGCAGCTCTCCTTGAGCAGCCTCCTTGGGGAAGGGGTCAGTCAAACACTTGCGGCGCCAGCTCCTGGCCTCTCCATAGGTAGTCAACGCTTCTTACAGTGACCATGGCCAAACACCAGCAAATCTGATCAAAGCAACCAGCTGCACTCCGGCCATCTTGAACCAGAGCCCTCTCGCTACGTGGTCCTATTTTTACCGGCACAGGCCCCAGGCTAAGTCTGCCTAGCCGGGTTGGGACGGAATGCAGTGCCTGGCGCGGGGGAGACGCGAGGTTCCGCGACCCACTTTGCCAGCTGAGGCTGAGACGAGCTGCGTTGCTGCGCAAATGCAACTCTTCTTGGGCCATTGTCACTCTTTTGCTGCCTTGCTACCTGCTCCACCACACTCCCTAGGCCTTGATTTCATCACCAAAATAGCCATATCGCTGTCTTTATCCAACTACCAGCGCCTGTGCCCCAGGCATAACGTCCGCGACACCCGCGACCGGATACGCCGCTGCTGACAGGGCTGAACTCTGTTTACCTTCACCCTTTTCTCGCCTCCCAGCCCGACCACGCACTCCCAGAGACCAATCCGCCGCACAACGGGAGAAAGGCCGTCAAGATGCGGATACCGCAGTCTTATATCCAGAAATGCAAGATCGTGGCCCACGTTGCACAGACTTTGTTCATTTTCGTGGGGTTATGCATCACCATTGCTGTTTTCACCAAGACGGGGGATACAGGTGGTGCTACTAAGTTCTATCTTGCCTTGGTACGCTCAACCCAAGTTGCCAGGCCTCCATAAGTGACAAGTCTGACCTTATCCTAGTGTTTCCTCTCCATACCCGCTATCATCTACCTTGTCATGGTGCCCATGTGGTCCCGCGCCGAACGCTTCGCAAACGCCTATGCCTTTGTCACCGTCGATGCCCTGTATACCATCCTCTGGTTTTCCGCCTTTATTTCCGTGGCAATGTGGAACAGCAGTGGCATAAAAGAAGGCGCAAAGGAGAAGAATATTCCAGATGGCGAACGCAACTGCACAACGTTCAAGTGGGGAAGCGAGAGCAAGTGTAACGTCAGCAAGTCCAGTGTGGGGATCGGCGTTGTTATATTGTATGTGCCTTCCCATTTAATTGCTCTCTTCCACCCTTACCAACTAACGCCCTCAGCATCCTGTTCGCCCTCACCACCGCCATCAGTGGCTACTACCTCTCCAAATTCCTTAAAGAGGGTGTCCTTCCTTACGAGTCTAAAGAAGCTAACCCCCATCATCTCTCTGGCGAATCTGCCAAGGACAACGCCTGGTCCACGGAAATTGAAACGGGTCAGCGCGTCTCAGACGACGAAGACCGACGCACCGAACACGGTGGAAACCAACAAGAAGACGAATACGCTCTGCTCCACTCCACCGACACAGACGAAGGCAGGCATCCCGGCCGCCCATTGAGCTGGGGCGAGGACAGAGTAGGCTATGGGAAGCCGGTGCCGCCGTACGCCGATTACAGGGACAGCGAAGGGACGAATGCATTGAGCCCTGGCGGCTACGAGGATTACAGGAGGGATGCCCAGCATGGTGGGGGTGGATACAGTTTTAGTGGAGGTGGACCAGCTGCGCCAGTCGCGCCACGGTAGGAAGACAAAATGGGTCTGAATGATGTCTTGGAGTGTGTTTCTGGTCCTGCATTGATGGACGTGGTATACTCTTTAGGGACCCTTCTCATGTTTCATCTTGCATATTAGCGGGTTTTTCATATAGACATATTTACATGCATTTCTCATTTCGGCTGAGTTCTTGGGACAGTGACTTCAGTGTAGTCTTCCGTCTGGTTTTGCATTTCATTGATTCGACCAAGTTTGTGATATATTTCGCTACTGACAAGCAATCGAAATCATGCGAGGTCGCATAGAAGGTTAGAGGTATATTTTGTGTCTGTGTCTGTATTTGAAAGTGGTTTCACTATCAAATTTGTCGCAATCGATTCAATAAAATAACGCGATATCGCCATGCGCCCACTAACATCACAGTAGTCAAGCCACTCCTCTTGACACTCAGGACATGCGTCAAAATCAGAATCTAGTCGTACCCTTCTTGGTCTTTTAGGCAGAGGCGGCAGAGGCGCCGTGGCAGTGGAATATTTGACCTTGGTCACTTCGCCAGCGTCATGCCGCATTTCGAGATCACCAGAGTTTTCTCCCCAGCCATCTTTAGCATGAGTGTGTCCTGGCCCCCCCCCCCGCTCATCGGGGCACAGTCCTAAATGTGGCGTGAGTCCAGGTATGCCTTTTCACCTGGTGTAGTCGGGCTGTGAAGGATTCTACGCACCATTTTTATACGAACACAGTATGGAAAAGCCTATTTTACAGAACAAAACACGGCCGAGTCGTAGATTTCGAATGTTAGCGCAGGGTTCCTAATGCCAAATAGCATAAGCATTAGTTAGGAAAAAAAAAAAGCTTTGAGTTTTTCAAATGACGCAATTTATATCAGAGTGGTTTTTGGGGGCGCAAGGCTGATGTTTCATCTTCCCTATTCACGCCTAGGCAGCCTCCTCGTAGGTATTGAGCACGCTACAGCTGCTGCACACTAAAATTAACTCCATCATAGAAGCACCACTTAAAGAACTACTGAGTCTTGTACAGGGGCAACCTTGGAAAGTTAAGAAGCACTTGCCAATAAGTCTTGAACTTGCAGTATTCAACCCGGACCAGCTATCTTCCGATACGAGATGAAATTATGTAGCAATCCAATTCGACGCAGCAAAGCCGAGATACCTATGCACATGTCGTCTTCTACTCCTGCCCCTTTCGAGATTGCCGTAGTTGGACAGATTTTGACTTGGGGTCTATACGGATCAGGGTTTAAAATATCCATACAGTCCTCCGCAAGTAGGACAATGTGAAGAGAATATTAGAGCAATGAGAGTAATTTCATTGCAATCCCCACAAATAACACAATCTGGTGGAGTTGTAGCTGTAGCACTAGTTTCAAAGCTAGCCACAGTAGCACTGGTTGCAAGCAGTTTATGGACTCAAACATTTGAGGAGGTTTAGGCGGTGGAGCCACGGGTGGAAGGTTTTTTTTAGCCTTGGTGACTTCTCCTTGAGCTATAGAACTCATGGTATAATTCAGTTTTGTTTGGTAGAGCTGGATGGGCAATAGTTTTCCTTTAAATATCTTGGTCGGGGTCCTCATTTTCTGATGGTGTAGAGCTTGTGGAAAAAAAAAAAAAAGTGAGCCTATAGGATGCATACTCGCCCTCAGCGGTACGTGGCAGGTCGTGGTTGGAATCTATGTAAAATGATCACCACACGAGGTGTTCATATTTCTGTCTAATCTCTTGGTACAACATGAACTTCCCAATCAGCGCCATACTGCCCCTTTACCTTGTTGCGTTTTTCAGCATCTCCAAGTGGGCCCTCTTTACTGGATACCTCATTCGATAGCACGCCCTTCTTCTTCCCAGTCTGTAAGTACTCCAGAAAGCGCACTGAAGCATCGATATACTCCCTTAGAGCTATCCTAGAATCCAATGTTGTGCCAGTTACCATCTTCATGATCCACGGAACAATCAAGGGCGCATCGGTGCATGATGGATGGGCAGATCCAGCTATGGTACGTCAATAGTTGAACAACATGCATTTCCTTCGGTCGTACTTACCCAAAGTCATAAACCATCCTTCTTTTAAGCTCTTAATAATCTTTCTCACGACTTCGAAGTGTTTTCCCTGTCCATAAAATTCGACTTGTTCCTCCGTCCATTCGCCGCTCTGCATCACTAGTATCGGAATCTCAATGTCTTTATTCAGAGACCCGGATTCCTTTCCAGGGTCTAGAGCAATACCTGCGTTAATTGGCATCGGTTCAGTTCCAGCAGACTTAAGAGCTTGCATAACTCCAGTTGCACCGTATGAGTGGCCGGCGACAGTGATGGCAGCAAGGTTGAGGCGATGCTTAAAACCAGGAAGTGCCTCGCGTGGTGAATCAGGCTTGAGGTTCACAATAGGTGCCTCGCCGGCATTTAGCTGGGTAAATAGCTTGATCGTTTCGCTTATCTCGGCTTCTCGAAATGCGAGTTGTGCCTTCTTGAGGTCCAGTTCAGTCATGGGCGGATTGGATTCTAGGTCTCGTAACTTCATATGCCAGACCTTCTTCTCTTTGCCGTCCGGGTAGTGAATAATAGTGCCAGGCCCACTGCCGTCGCGGTGCTCCACCGCAGCCACAACATAGCCATGACTCGCGATACTCCCCAGGTAATGGGAGTAGGACTGGCTCATTCCAGCCATGCCGTGTGTAAATACAACACAAGGTAAGGTTCCGGGCTCTTCGTCACGTTTCAGTTCCTGATGCTCTTGCTCAACTGCGCTCAGCACCTTTTCGAAGCCGTCAGCATCGCCGCTCTCGCCAACAAGGACTCTTTCAGCGCTAGAGAGAACAGGTGCGTCCACGACTCCTGGAATGACAGTACTGGAGCCTAACAGCCAAAGCGCGAAGGTGAAAACTCCTTGAAAAGGTGGAAATGATACGCCTGCAAGACGCGCATAGCCGGTACCGATAAGGGAAATTGGCTGTGGAAGCCAAGGTCGTGCCCACGGTCGGTCCCTTGGTGACGATGGTGGAAGCGAAGAAGGGTAATATAGAGTTATCGCGAGTGTAGAGAGCTCAAAAGCATTTTCCTTCGTCTCTTTCAATGTTGCATCATGAATAACTCTTGTCTCAACCTCCGTTTCAACATCTAAAATTCCAACCTCATGGGGACCTGTGTATGATGGTAGAGGTGATGTGATTGGTGTTAAACTGAAAACAAATATCCAGAAGAGTATAGATGCTGAAGTGAAGATTATGATGCGTTGCGGCGTCAACTGGCGCAGACCAAACACCATGATGCAAAGGTGGCAACGATGTCCAGTGGAAACGACAACTGAGGTTGTTACAGAAGTATGGGAGATATTGTAGGGAAGGAAATATCCTACAATCCCGTTGCCAATGGTAAGGATGATATGTGGCTGAAAACCTGGTTGGTAAAGAGTTGTGATGGCGATTGTTGAAGATGGGCGCTGGTCGATGACGTATGTGCCTCGAATAAATCGACGTGATTGGTTGTCACAGCAAGGACAATGAATGTTCACCACTTGCTAGTCTCACATCCCCAACGTTTCTTTGGAATAAGAGCAGGGTCACAATAATCCTGCCACTACTCTTTCTCATGTTTACATGCTTTCCGTGACATCCGAGACACCTATGACACCTTTACACAAAGTCGCGGTGGGAGGCAAACTATAAGCATACAAAGAAGAGAATACACGTATGAACGATAACTTGAAGCTAAAGAAGACAAAGCAAAATTATGAGTTAGACAGAAGTGTACAGATTTCGCTCTAGTAATATGTGGTTGACTCTCATGGAAACTAAGCTCTAGTTTCGACCATTGAGTCGGGCAACAGGCAACTTGGTGATGATTTCTAAACCGGAAGGAATGATAAGAAACCTTTCCTTATAGAGCTATATCGATGTTATCAATGACTACCTCTAACCAACGTGAAGAGGTGAGCACGTTGCATCCTAGATGTTCGAATATTAAGTTTACCGCGTACTAGTAAAACAAATCCAGACCTTGGCTCAAAATTCAGAACAACCATGACTTCTAAGCAATTTCCTTCAAGATGCCGAAATTCTAGAATAAATTGCTAAAAGACACTCCTGGCTCACATGAAGACAAAAATTTTCATCGAACGTGAAGCCCTATTCTGTAAGGTCTGCAACACGCTCAAAATTAACGACGCCATCGACATTTGCACTCCAAATTTAGAGACTCGGGGCATTCTAAAAGATGATTGAGGTGATGTATCATCATACCTATGACCTCAAAGACTAAGTAGAAAACTCTGCGTTCTTCAACTTGACTTGACAGGGCCTTTTTTTTGGCAATATATGGCCGTGGGAGATACGTGCTGGATCAAAAAAAAAAATAAGATTGGCAAGATTTATCAGCAAGACTAAATCATCATTTATCGTGGACGCATACATGTAGTTTTTCCAGTGTGGTTTTGGTCATGCGGGAAATATAGCTCTAATTTTACTAGATTCAAAAGTGTAATGTATTCCGAAGTTTCTGAAAGGCCGGGTCTCAATGTGAGTTATCAAGATCAATTCCGCCTAAGCCTAGGCGCGACATTCAGTGCTATTAGTGTTCCCACGGGCTTGATACATCTGCCAGTTCTGTGATTGGCATGTTACCCTATTTACCATGGACGGAGGTTACGAAAGAGATGAAATGAACAGGGCTCGGGCTTGAAAATACTAGAAAGTTTGGTGAACACGTATTGCTGGTGGAATCTGACGGTATCTTAACCCAAATTCTTGAGTTTCTATGCTCATATGAGCTGCTTCAAAAGTATGGAGATGTGAAAAGTGGATGAAGTAGAGTAGCCTGCTTCTCCAGTATCTCACGACCGCTGATATCGACAAATGGATTAAGTTTGAACTATCACTTGCTCAAGGGTTGAATTACTGGACTGGCCTGGTTTACGAAGTTACCTTATTAATGCTCCTATAATGTAGGCAGCATCAATGCCGGATGATACGACAACCTTATTGGTATGTTTAGTGAGGGTGGCATTTCTAGCGTCGGCATTTCCTTCGGTGTCGGTTGGATCCGTAACCTTCTTAAAGCTCACTCCAAGGAGTCTAATGCGACTTCAAAGGTAGGTGTATGAATTGTTGCATACAGGAGCAATCTGGTTATGGAAGAAAATATGTCTATCGATCGAGAAATGCGCAGAGCCGGCATTAGTGTTGATTTCAACTGGAAGGCTGACCGCAAGCCGCGTAAGCAGCCAGAGTTGGCTGAATCCAATGGTACGGTAGTAGCATTACTATTTAATGGCGATACGTCCGTTCCCAGGCATATAAAAGTCAAGAAATGCCAGAGAGGAATGCGGACAAAGCAGAAGTGCTTGATCACGCGGTACTTATTGGAGGAGTCCTAGAGCGAAAAGCTTAGCCTGAAGGCTTATGCATAGCATCACGAGATCCAACTTGCAAGTTGCATATGTAATGATTCAAGTCGCTTTTCAAGGCCTACAGGCTAAGATGTGAGTAGACCCGTCCTCACATGAGCCCCATGTAGCTCGCCTAAACATCCTCAGTGATATAACTCCGAATATCGTATGCAAACCACCCGATCTACCTCCATAGGACCCCAAATCTTCCTTCGCTTGATCAGATCTCACTGCCGCTACCGACGCGGTCCTATCTTGTCACAATGTCCGACGGATAATCTCGTTCCGCAGTACTAGCATCAACAAAAACAAGGTCTTGCGGGCGTGTATATATATTACCCGAGTAGCGAGACATACCATGGACTCAGATCTTGACGCGTATGGACAGGGATAATAACACATTGCAACTGCACGCATCCTCCAAGGCCAATACCTAGTGATGGACATGCCCGTACTTGAAGCCTTGTTGTTTTACCCGGGCGATCCTACATACTCCCTGCTCGATACAAAGTCCAGAATCCATAAATGAAGGCAGAACCACAGCCACAGGCCACCGCCAGCCTTAGCTTGGTAATTGCTCCACGCATTCAACGCATTGAATAGATGACCCGAAAAACGGGGTAGCCTGTTGACGTGGTTGACGTGGTTGACGTGGTTGGCGTGGTTGGCGTGGTTGGTGTGGTTGGACATGACTGCCGCAGAAATATTGGAGCCAGCGGAGCGCTCGCGACATGGGTTACGGAAAATTTGTCTGGGGTCATTCCTCTTGTAGCATCTTAACATGAGGGCATATACCCGTTTTTGCTCCAACCCGCGAATTGGCCTTCGCTTCCCCAGGTTCGGTTGCCGACCTGGTTATCCTGCCCTGTGGATCCGCATAGGACTTGTGTCTGGCATAAGCCAAGACACTCAACACAGTGCCAGCTATAGTGAATGTGCTGCTCCTGTCTTGCTTCAAGTCTGGTACCGATGGGGACTTGATGAAAGCAGGCAGCCATTGAAGCTCGAACCTAGGGGCAGCGTCCGTATTGGGGTGACGCGAAAATTTGCGTGATGTTTTCACGCGTTGTTGATGGCGCGTGTGCATGCACAACAATATCTACGCTTGAGCGAGTCGAAGCCGCAATATGGGAAAAGGCGGCCTGAAACTGCGAACTTCGAGCTGTATGTTGGCTTTGCGCAGACGTTCCCTCGTATCTGCACTGCACCGCGTTAAGTTTCTCGGAACGTGCTGCATGGTGATTTTGCGCGATGTGTTGGTGATTTTGGGTCTAACATGGCGATATGCATGGTCCTTCCACTCTGGCTCCACGTCCCAGAGACCCGTCTTGTACCACCTGTTCGTACCGGTGTGGTATGTTTTTTAAACGCATGATTGGTGGGTTCAGTGCTGCATACTTATTGCGCTACGTGGGTTGGTCTTGTGCTCGAGCTGTTGTTTGGTAGTTTCCCGACAATATTATGTAGCCTCCACTTAATTATACATCTTGCATCATTGCCATGGAATCAGCACAATGACGTGACATGACTTGTTGGCCCACTGTGTTTTAAAACTCGTGGCTCTAATTTGTTGTTGCCGTGCTGGTGTCAACGAGTCGCAGATCTGCGACACTGGCCTCGATACGGGACTTGAGATGAGATGCCGGAGCAATGGATCCGCGATGAGGCGCAAGGGGCTTACAACTCCAAGACGGCTAGCAAGGTGAAGCGAAAATGGGCCATAACAATTAAAAGTGGCGCTAGCATAATTGTTCAAACATAGGGGGCACACAAGCGGAAGGGCGATAGTGAGTAGACATTGCGATTACTTGAGCTTTCTGGGGTAGTTCAAGTGCAACTTGCGTAGCAAAGTCATGCTAAGGATAAGGAGTAAGTAATCAATTGAGTTCTTCACCTCATCCCAACTCGCATCCAGAAACATTAGACCTAAAAATTCTACGCATTAGATCCCTTCCTCTTCATCCCGTTGGCATAGAAATGCCCAACCCGCGTCATATAGACTTCTATAAAAATAGCTGTAGTATTACAGGGGCAGCTGACTGGCGACAATAGAAAAGTGACAAAAGAGATTGTTCTGACAAAAAGAAAAACTGTGGCGCAGATGGCGCTTGTACATCGAGACAGGAATTTCTCTTAGTCGCGACTTTTATCTATCAGATATTATGTTGTAAAAAATAAATGATAAAGTATGAAAGAGATACTAGGCGCTGATAAATCGTAAATCGTGAATATGTACACCAAAGATATGCAATGTGGGAGTCAATTGAAGTGTGGCCCAGCCATACTTCGAAGTGATGGAATTGCATGGCGTGACCAGGGTGGGAGATGGAGTGGGATTTTATGATCGATTGGACGAAGGCCCATATCGAGGCGGGGCCGGGAACAAGCTGAGCATTGGCGACTTGACGGTCTGGGTGGTTGCGGCACGACTACGTGTCTTCAGTGGGGGTTCTTCAGATGAGACGGGAGTTGCTGCAAGGAGCTTCGCAGCACCATCAGACTTGGTTTGTTTGTGATGGCGTACTTGGTCGTCTGTGGCGCGCTGCGAGCCGTGTTGTGCCATTTCAAGCGAAGTTCGGAGCTCTTCTTCGATCGAAAGTCTGCGATTGTGTGGCTCCTGTAGCTCGTCATCGTTTGGAAAAAAAGTTCGATTTTCTAGGTGTCGTCCGGGCGGGGTGACATCGTCGTCCTCTTTCTCTTCGTCCAGGTGTGCCAGGGAAGTGACGGAATCAGATAATTGATCCATTGTCAAGCTAAAACTAAGATCGCGTCGTGTGCGTCGAGATGGCACTAATTCAGGAACGCTTCCGGCAGAACTAGCAGACCGGCGAACGGGTGAGCTCCACATGCCAGAACTCTGGGCGGAAGATATAAGGCTACTATCATAAGAGCTGCGTCTGCTCCGGGCGGAGCTAGTAGCGCTGTATCGGGGGTCAAGCATTGTGAAGTGACGCTCTGAGTCGGCATATGCATTGAGCAAATCCTCATAGTTGTGATCTGAATCCTCTTTGTACTCTTGAGGGACAAGAAGTGATGGGCTCACCACGAAGCCTCCGGGATCACCTACTGAACCTCTATGTGCTTGGTCAAAGGGAGTACTGAGGCCCGTCTCCATGGTTGAGATAGAGGTTGCCGAGGTAGGCATTAAATCCGGGACGTTAGGCACGAGGAGAGAAACTCGGGCGTTACGAGACCGAAATCCAGCTGAAGGGTCAAAGGCAGGCTGCAAAGCAGCTGGTGGCTGTTGGACCGTTCTTGGGGAGGCAGGGCGGTCATACTCGCTTCTACTATCGGAAGTAGATTGTAGACGGCCATCCGACTCTTCGAACGATGCACGATCCCATTCAAAGTCGCAGTCGGCCTCCAACGCGTTCTCATAGGCATAATCGATATCGTCTTCCCACGACTCTTCAGGAACACGCCATGTATTCGACAAGCGGCGATTAGAAGAGGGCCTTCGAACAGATCTTCGCCGAACAATATCTGTTGAGCCAAGTGTTTCTGATATCTGTGACGCAGGTCGGGACGCAGGGCTCTTTTGGTTGTATGATCTCGGCGAAGAATATACAGTTCCGCGGCTTCTCACCCTTGCTACAGGGGAACGCTGATTGTTGAAAATTGAAGAATCAAAGTGCGGCGACCTGGGTGTTGTTGGACTCCTCATTGGCGGCTGAGGTGCCGGCCTTGGGTGGGCAAATCGTTCTGGTTCCTCAGCAACATCATCAAGACTGGGACTAAAGGGCGGCGTCATGGCATGTATCGCAGTATCGTCGGGCGTCGTCAGGGCGTGACCAAAATAAATCGAATCGTCCCTTATACCAGGCAGGTGGGGTTCAGCTGCTGCAGTAGCAAGCGAGAAGGTGTCCCAAACACCGGATTCTCGTTTCGTACGAGATGTCCTGACTGAAGTTCTGCTGT
The DNA here is from genome assembly GCA_028456235.1 of Ophiosphaerella narmari. Classification (NCBI taxonomy): domain Eukaryota; kingdom Fungi; phylum Ascomycota; class Dothideomycetes; order Pleosporales; family Phaeosphaeriaceae; genus Ophiosphaerella; species Ophiosphaerella narmari. Next base: position 169,476 of record JALNQA010000057.1, read on the forward strand.
TTCCTTGATCTAGGATATTGTCAATTGGAGCTAGAGGAGAAAGAGAGGATTGCCGTGGCGGGGCTAGAGCGGATTGTGAGTAACGGTGGTTACGGGTCGGTTGACTGAAGCTCTCGACTGATCTACTCGTGCGGAGGATGGTTCCCGGTGACTTCTCTTGTACAGTGTTTCCTGATTGTTGAAACTCGTTCAAGATTACTGGACTCTGAGGAGGGGACCCGAAATGTATGGCAGTAGGTGATCGTTGTATCTGTGCTGCCAGATTATCGGACGAGAAGTTGTTGGGGTAGCCTTCGGCATTCATTCCACTAGGGCCATTGCTTGACTGTTGTGACGTGCGAACTGCTCGAAAGCCAGAGGCCAACTTATCTCCCGGATTTTGTTCGAATTCCACCAATTGGTGTCGGTCAGTATGCGTTAAATGCTGGAATCCAAAGGGGCTGGAGATGCGGTGTTTGAGGATGTGAGCTATGACAACCAATTAGTATCGCTTGTTAGGATCAATGTAAAAGCACTTACATGAGGCCTCAGATTGATTAGGTTGCCTTTTAGACTTCCGTAAAACCGACGCACGCCTGTCGTCTGTGTCCTTCTCTTGATATTCAGCAACCATTATGCCCGATGAAAGTGAGTCGCTTAACCTCTTTCCTTTCTTTCCACGGAACAATGACATCTTGGAACTTGACAGTTCTGTTTGGCTTTGGAGTCCATGCTGACGAAACATGAGGGGAGTTCCGGGCCGTGACGTCTCGGAATGAAACATCCCAGGAGGACTCATGGAAAGGAATGTTGATGCAGTCGACGATGAGGTGTTGCTCCTGGATCGCAGCTTGAACACAGAGCTACGCTTGCTTGAATATACTCGGTGTCGCTGCTCAGGGGAGTGCATTGCGCCATAGGGAGTTTCGTCAAAGCATTGGGAGGCCCAGGGTTCTGATGTTGAAATCGGAGCAGGAGGCAGAGGACCAGTGACCGGGAGGTCCACAGATGACTGTCTAGATCGCGATGGCGCGTCACTCTTATGCGACGTGAACATTGCTTAGCAGCTAGGAACAATTACGGGAGGATTGGCCGTCTAGATGTAAGCTGGGAGTGTTAGGCAATGCTTGGATGGCGCGGGCAAGGGACCCGCGTCTGGTCGGCGAATTTGTGGGCTTCACCACCATTGACATCTAAAGGGTAGGGTTTAGACAAAAGATACTGGGGAAGCCCGTCGCGCACGCGAGCTCGGATGCGATGATGGCAGTAGTTCTGTTTATACGACTATGGTCGTGTCAGTGATCCATACGAACAAACTTCATATAAAACGAGTGAACAAGGGTTGGGAGGGAACAGTGACGGATATACAAGAGGTAAGATTGGGGAGCATGAAGTTGACAGATCAAGGGCGAAATGTAGCTGAGGCGGAACAGTGTCTAGTGTGGTAAACAATATGGGCTTACCTGATGACACGATTGGTCTATCTGTCTGCAGGGAAGCAAGTACCAACACGAGAGGCCTGGCACAGACACAATACGGCGCAGTGCCGGGCAGGGTGACAGCTGATATGCGGACCACCACCTGGGTGTAGAGTACTAAGACGAGGATGTGTTGCGGGCAAGCTGTAAGAGCCGGCTATTCGCTAAAGCCAGGATGGAACGGAAGATTTGCAACAGGAGAGTGGGAGAAGCGCGGTTAAGATATCTGGTGGGGACGGAGGTCGAGATGATGAGTAGGGATTAGAAAGGATAGTGTTGAATGTTGTAGGATTTGGCCGGCAGCATAGTGTCGGCGACCTAGGGCCTCACCACGTAAGTACATGGCGGGCGTACTATGTACACAAACGTTCAAAACGTGTGGTGGATGGATAGTGCTCAGTGCGGTCCACCGCGGTAAGTGACTTTCAGGATGGGCAGGGACAGGGCTCTCTGCATGAAAGAGGGCATGGGTCATGCATGGGTACAACGGTACATGGATCTGTCCAGAGAGACGACGCTTGTACTCTCAGTGGCTGGGGGTAGCGGGCACAAAGCATCTTGGAGCCAGGGAGAGTGGAATCTACCGCCCCTTCAGCCACTTGCGCATCACCGCCCCGACAGCTCGGCAGAAAGTAATATAACATTGCAGGGGAATTGGCTTCGGGCGATGATTGGCTCGTTGAACGAAATAAGCGGTTAAATGTTGCAGTAGGATCAGGACCGCTTAGAGGCCCGCCTTGCAGCAATGCGAACATCAAATAGGTCGACTGCCGGTGGGACAGCCGAGCAGAAGTCAGACTTGAGTTAGGCCGTCGCTGCTGTGTTCCTAGGGTTGGGGAAATGCGTCGCCGGCTGTTGCTCAACGAAATAGACGCTCTTTGTGCCGACCACAGCAGCATGGGGAACCCAGCAGTGGATGAGCGGAATCTGGTAGGTTAGCGTGTGCAGACATGTTCGGTGCCGAGCAGTCCGGGTTCGCATTTTGAGGCAGGCGTAAAGCGAATGTATGCGGCCGGGATCCTAGTTCCGACCTTACTATCTAAGGTCACACTTTATGCGCAAAGCCACTGCCTCCACCAAGCGATTTTGGAGTTGTGCAACGCCCGGGCACGCCCGTTCAAGGCGGCTGAAGAAGTCCTCGAGTGACTGGACAAAGAAAGAAAGTTGTGCGTTGATTGAGGCGGAGGCTAACGCACTTCTCTTTGCGGCTAGTACAACGTTCATGGCGATCTTCGCCCATCGCATGTGGATCGAAACATGCGGTCGATGAAACAGCCGAAAAAAAGGCCCGCTGTGTGCGATGAGTCGACGACGCGTCCAAGATGGTCAGGGCTGGCATCAAGCCTGAGGTCTAACCCCACCTCGCTCACACATGCTAATCTACACAGGGCTGCTCCACATGCATGAGGTGGCCGAGGCGGGTGAGCATCTGTGGTTGAGACGTGGAGAGAGCCTGATGATGGCGTTCTCTCAAATACTGATGGCTTGCGTGGCATGGAATGAGCTTTGCAGGACGCAGAGAGGCAGAGCGCTCACGAGTAAGCAATGGTTTTTGGTGTTGCAATGAATCAATCCAGCAGCCTGCCCTTTTGGATGGATCAACGCATGCACCCACAGGGCGAGCATGCACTAGGAGTCGGGACTATGCACACGCACAGTGCATCACAGCGCTGTGATACAGCCAGCGAAGCAGAGCCTCGAGCGTTGCTCAAGCTGAACATGGCCGTGTGACTGTGAAGGTACGTGAGCCTTTTCCTCAGCCGTTGCGTAACGCCGGAGAGAAGGTCAACCAGGTGGTACCAACAGGTGGTACCAACAGGAAGGGTGAGCCTGCGCTGGGCAACCCAACTGGGAATGTATCGACTCTTCGGTCGGCGAAGGACAGGCCGCAAGGCCCAAGGAGTGATAGGATGGGCGGGATGGGCAGGATGGGCAGGATGGCAGGATGGGATGGGATGAGATGGTCAAGTGTCGCGTGCAGAGCATGCGCGTCGTCACGAGACCTTGCCGTGGTTGGGAAGGAGCGAAAACAAAACACTGCATAGACTACCTGCCTGCCCATCCACTCGAGTCTCCATCATGCACCACGTATTCTTTGTGGCCTACTCCTGCGCTTTGCATGCAACTGCCTTCTGCTGCTTACTACGTAGTATGTGCTTCACAGAACTTTTCTGGCCCGCACGTGTGGAGACGGTCTACGCACGGCCAATCACGTGCCTCCACGCGCTTACTGCGCATGCCCTCTTTTTTCCTCATCTCGGCTGCATTACTCCTGTAGGCAACTGTTGCTCGCCTAAGCCACGAGCCTCGTCTCTGCGCGAGGCCATGAATCCATGAAACCCACGATTTCTAACACTCCCCCCTTTGCCCGCTTTCATCGTCGTCGTCACTCTTGTGTGCTACTGCCTTCGCGCTTGTACCTGCATACCGCTCGTAACCTTCGGACCTTCGGACCTTTTTTTTTTTAGGGCGTACCGCTCTTTCAATTGGGCTGAAATATCAAGAGCTAGCAAGTCGGGTTCAAAATCAGCAAATCGTTGACAAATTCGCTTTCTGGATGTTCCTTCCGTCCCAGGGTCATCGCAGTCGTTGCTAAAACGCAACCCAGCTCTCCTCTCTGCCGTTGTTTCACATGGATACGAATCGTTCTCGTTCATCCGATGTTCGCATTCCACACCGCACTGTAGCAAGGACATTCCATACACCAAACTTGCAAGGTGGGTCCCATTGCCTCGCGTGGCCTCGCGTGGCCGGCTCGTGTTGTGCAAATACTGCCCAACCAATTTGTCCCTCGCGTCCAGCCTGCCACGGAACATGCAAAGCTACCACCGCTGTCCTCGTGCTTTGTCTGGGGACTACCCGGCATGTCGTGAACCCAGAGCTACAACCAATAGTAGGAAATCCATCTTGTATGCATCATCTGAAGTCAGAGTCGTACTCTCTGCCTCGAAGCTCCATCCGCTGCATAGACTGTGTTTTGTTTAGGTTTTACGTAGTCTGGACTAGAAGGTTTCATCATTTGAATACATATTGGCTTGATCAGACTAACTAACTAACCAAAGAATAACATCATTGCTCCCCATCTCTTCCTTGGCGCAACACCCGCTGCCCGCAGTACAGTTGGTGTGCTAGATAAACTACAACCTGTGGCTACCTGTTTCAGATGACGGCATCTACGCCACGCCTCAATTTATTGTTAGCTGCACGACGGGCTGTGGGGATAGCGTCAGGAACAACACCCGGCTAATTGGGCCCCTTAGGATAGTACAGCCATCTGGCACAGAATCAGTGGATCGGCCGAGGCAGTGGTAAGCCCCCAATACTCAACAAGTTAATAGACTCCAATGAGAGCATCTGTACCCTTCCCCGGGGTTGTGGGCGATCAATTGATAAAACTTTTCAACGCTGCTCAGCATCGCTCCATGGAGACCCGTTCTCTTGTCTGGATCTGTTGCGGGGTCATAATCTGACGTCAGTATATGCAACATGCCCCTATGCTTGAGGATCTGCTCTGCCAATAGGTAATCTGATTGTGTTTTCGTCTTCTGAAAGCCGCCTTACATCCCCGGCATAGCGGTATTTTAGCTACAATACATGAACTACGGCGCTAACTCCGAGCTGTACCGGACGGTGACAACCCAAATCTTCTTCATTGGAATTGATTCTCCACCAAACATTCTGTGGGCTAACCCTACAAAATCTTCTATTTTCAGGAGCATGTTTTAGTGAACGCCTCGCAATCTTTCCAAAATTTCTCTAAGCCATGGAGTTTGAAGTCATGGTGGAACAAGTCCTAGGATCATGCTTTCAGGACAACCATACCCTACCTACATACGTGTGCAGAATGTATTGAATGCAGGCAGGGAATTTCAATTCTTATCAAGGCAACCATCCAAGGGAAATATCGTAGGTGTCCTGCAAGTGATGATAATTATAGTTATTATAGCCGCGCTTACTCCGAGATCATCCGACTCAATTGAACATTTCTTCACGACCGGGCTGGTCCTCAGTATTCATTCGTTAAAAAAAAAAAAAAAAAAATTGAATCCAATCAGGCATTCCTCCGTTTATTTACATACATATTCTTTCGTTGTTTGGGATAGATCTATGTTATTAAGAATAGATTCATGCCTATTCATGGAATAAAAACAACCAGGCAGTCCTTCTCCCTAAGGACCCCGACCCTTGTAAACCCCAGCCACCGTCGCCGTCGTCAGCACACTTCCCTCTACGAATCCACACTGACCGGACCGAGGTTAACAGCGAGACTGTTAATTCCGCGGATTACGCCTCGCCCCTAACACCGCGAATTACAACGCAAACGAGGCCCAGAACACGTTCCTCTAGTTGAACTATCATCGGGAGGCTACACGGCCCGCTCCAACAAGGATCCTAATCCTGCCTAGTGACGATCCACCCAGCCCCCAGCCACCAATCCGCGCTACGAACCCCCCCCCTCGACAAAGGAAAACAAAAAGGCGGCCGTTGACGCGGCCCGTATGCAAGACGCGGTCTTGGTAACCTGGATCATGGTGCGAAGGTCGTGGTGAGGGTGCGCGAGATGGAAGGGATGCGGAAGCTTGGAGCGCGAGGGGGGCTGCGTCCTTTTTTTTGGGGGGGCCTTCACCGGATGTTATCCTAACAAGGCGAATAAAGTGTAAAGTTTGACGAAACGCATACGGCCTGTGTTTACACCGCAAGATGACATGTTTTGGAAGAGGTATACTATTCGGAATTGCAAAGGTTATCAGCAACCTTTGTTGAATCCAAATATTGGGTTTCCGGGACGAACTTTGGAAGCGTGTTGTTGTGTGTTGTCGGACCGGTTCACTTCGTTGAGGCGGCCGTTGACGGGCCGTTGGTGCACGAGTGTCTTGAGTGCATAGGCGTTGTTAAATGTCACTGGACGCCTCGTTGCCGGCTGCATCATCGCGACATACGAATGTCATTTCAATTCGAGCGAGGCTGTTGGGGTGCGATAGGCTGTGAAAGGGGAAGGCGAATAGCAGCCTAGCGTTGGAAATCTGTTAAAGGGAACAGATGTTGGCGTAATTTCGAAGTTGGCAAAAGCGAAATGAATGACATAGGGCTGGTAGATACTATGTAGATCCGTATTATAGTCATTGTTGCGAGGTTCTTGCGGAGCTACCGGCGCGTCATTTTACAAGCAGCGGTTGTGTCTCCCAGGGGGACACATAGGAGATACCTATAACCCCTATGTACCTCCACTTCATCCGGATCTTACGTCCAATTGCGCATTGTTGTGGGCTATTTGCATATATCTTGCGAACACATTCATTTGTGCCATGCTGTTGGGCGACCTCCTGGTAGATGTTTCCAGCTACCCGGTCCGGGGCTCATCGTTACCACCGGTGGCTAATATGTGCTCCTGATATTGGGCAACGGGCATATGGATTGTACACATGACCGGTAGATTGGGTGTAGGATGAAGCGCGCTTGTCAGTCGCGCCTCAGGTACGCGAGGTGCATGTATGAAGTGCTGTTCAGATGCGGCCAAATGAAGAATCACGGAGACGGATTTTCTTGCAATGCAACCTCGTGGGTTGGTGTTGGGCCGAAATTAGAAAAGTCAGCGTAGGAATACACGAGAGATTGTGCTACGGAATGTAGAGATGGCGGTGGAGACACAAACGTAGGCCAAGCTGAACGAAGTCAGCTTACATCGCTTTGAAATGACCGCATGCTTGAACTTTCGCCCCGCTGGAACAGGCAAGTCCGGTCTGTACGACTTGACGCTTGAGGTGAGTAAGCCCAGGAGATGATACCACAAGAGGCTGTAGATAGTCAGGATAATTCGTGTAGGTGACACAGTCCAATAACCTAATGCTGATACCCTGAGATCGAGATCGACTGAGCCAAACACTTTACCAGTCAGAACACAGGACCTTGCAAGAGCAAAATAGATAGCGACTTTGTCCTACGTGGTAAGGGGTGCGTGGATCGATCTTACCAGCTAGCGTCTAGTATGCTTGACGTCGTGCCGACTTCGACTTGTTGGGCCCATAGGATACCCGCATCGCACGAAAATACGATAACCTGGCAATCCAATGTTACATATGTTCTAAGCTAACCCATAGCTCTACGCTACTTCTTGTGGCATTTCGTTATACCCGTCTCCTGTACTTCATGCAACCGCTCAAGAGCTGTAGTGATATTCTACCGCGGGTTAGTGTGCTAATTGGAGAGTACGTCCTTGGGTGTTGGTGTGTGCAAGGGTAGAAAGTGAACAAGTCATAGGGTTTCTTTTTCGGTATTTGCACTGTGTGGTATTCCATATATACAGGCCTCACAGTGTTGAAAATGGAATCAACCGGTACGCCAGGAATTGTATGCCTTTTACGTCTCCTAAGATTCCGTCCCTTAATGTGACTCTTCGTGGTGTGCATGGTCGTCCTTCCAAAGGAATTGCTCAGCAGCAAGATAGCCAGCGAATGCGACGGTAGCGATACCGAGGCCAGGGAAGGAGCCCTTGAAGCGGTTGAAACGGGTGAAGGGACCGGTGTATCGCCATTGCTCACTACCTGGGTGTAAGTATGCCATGAGAGAAGGAGCAACACTGAAGGCGGCGTACTATCGTGCCCATGGATCACCCTTTGTGCCGTTGGCGGATGATGCGGCGAACTTCTTTGGGTCAAAGCCAGTGATGGAGGGGCGCGGTGCCATTGTGATGGAGCTGGATAGGTCAGCAACGAGTAGAAATGCCACACGTGATATCGATTGCAGCTTCAGGAGCATGTGACATACTGTGAAAGTCTCTCGTATGGCGGGAGAGAGTCGCGGCTTGGTTGGGGGCTGTCGTCACGTTGAAGCTCCATGTTAGCCAGTCGCATTCGAGGAAAGACTTGGCATCCATATCTTGGCACTATTTGCGACCACGACTCCGCATTACCCAGAACACAACCCACCTGTGTCCCGCTGGTAGCCAAATACCCCTCGTTACCGCCTTATTACTTCTACTATCGGCTTAACACGTATTGAAGCTGTAAAGAGCCCCTTCACGACTTGCATCGGATTCCGTTCTTGGAGCTTGCGCGCTTCACTCTACGCGCATCAGGACACAAGAAATAGATAGCAGCAGGACACACGAGCCACACCCATCATGAAACCTCATGGGGGCCGTTTCCCAGGCCACAATCTCTCCAACCCATTCGCACATCTCACCGCGCCCATACACCAACAGCCGCAAATGCAACAACAACAACAGCAGCAGCAGCAACAACAACAGCAGCAGCACCAGCAGAACATACAGCACCAAGGATTCGCGGGCAGCTCACAGGCCCACAACCTTAACATACTTAATCACAACCAGGCAGGCTTCCAGTCAAATGCTAGCGGCTTAGCTGGGGGTCTAGCTGGTGCTTTTGGCGCAGGAGGCATCGGTGGAGGAGTTGGAGGCAATCCGTTGGACGGCCACGAGGCGCGCATGCGTTTTGCCCACGCTGCCTCGCTACAGCAAGAGTCTGTACGTGGTCAGGACAGTGTCAAAGGAACCGCAGGCCAGCGTATTCGCGATGTTTGGCGCTCGAATCTGCACCAAGAAATGGATCTCCTACGTTCGCTTATCGATCAATATCCCTACATCAGTATGGTCAGTCTACCTCTCCCTACACCATGCTAGATACATTACTGAAGCCCTACAGGACACCGAGTTTCCCGGTGTTGTTGCTCGCCCTATTGGCGAATTCAACTCAAAGGCCTCATATCATTACCAGACAGTGCGCTGCAATGTCGACCTCCTTAAAATCATACAGCTCGGCGTCACTTTGTTCTCAGCGAAGGGCGATGTCCCGCCACCTCATCTTGACACCCCACAGCTGACCTACTTGCCCAAATCATTACAGCGATATGCGAGCAACATTGTTGTGTGTCCATGCACTTGGACCTTCAACTTCCAGTTCTCGTTGGAGGATGATATGTACAATGAGGAGTCTATTCAGATGCTTAAGAAGTCTGGCGCAGATTTTGACAAACTCAACACCCAGGGCATTGATCCACAAGAATTTGGCTCGCTGCTGATAACATCTGGGATGACACTCACGGACGACGTCAACTGGATATCCTTCCACTCGGGCTACGATTTTGCCTACCTGGTCAAGATGCTTAGCGCAAAGCCGCTTCCTGAAGATGAGGATGCCTACCGTAAACTTGTCGAGATTTATTTCCCACGTTTGCTCGATGTCAAGTACTTGTGGCGCCATGCCAACAACCTGGTGCGGCGCGGCGTCATTGGGTCAACGGCGACGAATATTCTCAACAATTTAGGTACAAAGTCTGGCCTACAGGATCTTGCAGATGAGCTTGGATGTCAACGCGTCGGCAATTCACACACCGCTGGGTCTGATGCCTGGCTCACAGGCACTGTCTTCTGGGAGATGCGAAAGAAGATCTTCGATGGATCTGTGCCTGACGAGATGAATGGACAGATGTGGGGACTCACTGGTGTAGGGCCACCTGCCAGCGCAACGGCACAGGCTGCAGCATTGGCCGCACAAGGTGCGCAAAACATGGGCGGTTTCCAAGGCTTGAACGGGGGCATGATGTTCCACCCAGGCAATGCACGACATGGAGGAGACGGACCCAGCACACCCACTAGCCACCCTGCCGGTCTTGCCACCACACCGGGCCCTCACGGTGGCATGATGACGCCAGGAACCACTGGTGCGTTTGGCTATGGTGGCAAGTAATGCTTTCTATTTGATTTCTATACTGAAGATGTATTGTAAACTAGGATTTGTATCAGATACCCAACAATACGACGATATTCGGTCAAAGCCAGGACGGTACCATGACAACTGCAGTAGCCCTAGTGGTCCTTCTGACCCTCGCAGTCTTCGCCATGTGATGCCCCGGCAATTACCTGCAACCATAGCACCCTCCCGTACCCCCCATGCTTTTAGTTCACGGACATTTACGGCATCACCTACCGTGCCATTCTAGCAGAATGGACTTGATCAGCACCGGACTACCACTCTAGGACCATCAAAGGAGAATGTACATGCATTTCAATGTGGCTTTCCTACCAGCCCGGTAAACTGGGCACAAAGGGCTCAGCAGGCAGCGCCCCAGTTTTATCGACCGCGCACAAGAAGCTACTTTCAACCATCATTACGCGGAGGCCAGGACAGCGCGTACGAAAGCAATCCTCCATCGCCCAAAGCCAAACTACTTACTAGACCCCCGCGCTCACGCTTGATAACCAACACACCTCTCCCACTAACAACGCGCCACAAAATCCAAGCGCTGTATGGCCTAGTCAAAAGCCTGCACTTGCAAGGATACCAGCAAATCCCACAATACGCACTCACATTCCCATTTGGCCCCGAGTGGTGTCACGAATGCTACCCGCCCACACGCAAAGATAGCCTCATCTGCGTGTATTGCGCAGCGAAGCACGACCGCCAACAAGAGGGCCGGGCCTTGACCAAAGACATCAAAAACGACCAAGCCAAAAGTAAACAGCAACCATACAAACCACCCGCGGGGTACAATCCACTTCCTTCCCGGATCCCCGTGCTGGCGGACAGTCGTACTGCATCCAGCCTTTTCGACACGAATGGCGCGTTTGTTCAGGAGGTGTGGAGGCGCAGACCGAATGTTTTGGTGAGCGGTCTGGCGGGTGAGGGGGTGGTGCGGAGGCTAGGGGGCCGTGAGGAGAAAGGGGGGCATGCAGTTGGAGAAGGAATTTGGATTCCGGGGCTGGGGGCGGATGGATTGGGGGAGATGGGGTAGCCCCTAGAAGGGAGGTGGTAACGAAGCGTGCGTTGAAGGGGATATGCTATATCGTAGCAGTATGAAGGAATCGCGTGCTGCGTATGTGCGCGACTGGTGTGTATTGCTCTTGTACGGACGCCCGCGTGCAAGATAACCACAACACGCACTACATATTGAACCGCGTCCTCTTCTTCTCCATCCGCCCCTTCCACTCCCATTCCTGCCCGCTCTGAAACTGGATCCCGCGATCTATCCGCCTCAACTTGAGCGTCATCCTCGGCCCAATCTCCTGCATGCCCACCTTGACATCTTCCACGCCCTTCATGGGCTTCCCATCCGCGCCGGTAATCGGTTTTTCAGACTCGCGCTTATCGCGAAACACGTAGCGATGGCGGCGCACGAAGATGTAGTCGCGCTGGTTGTGCAGCGTGAGGACCTGGCGGCCCTCGAGCTCGGGGGCAGCAGGGAAGAGGCCTTTGAAAAGGTGTGCGGTGAGGATGCCGAGGGGCGTTTTGAAGTTGTTGAGGATGAGCTCGGGGTAGTGGCCGGTGTCGTTTGCGTGGCGGGGCAGTTTCTTGCCCTCGATCCAGTTTGTAACGCTGAAGTGGAAGTGGGGGCCGTTGGGGAGGTGGATGATGTCTAGGCCGTCGGGCTTCTTCTCGTGCTCGGCTTGCATGAGGACGACGAGCGCGGTGTACTTGCGGTTAGAGGCAAACTGGGCAATTTCGCGCACCGAGTATTTGTGGGCGTGGAAGTTTGCGGTGCGGCGGATATATGTGCTGTTGGGGAAGAAGGATGTGAGGGTGTCGGCTTGGGCGTGAAGATTGGAGTTGATGGATGTTGTGATGAGGATTTTGGGCTCCGGGACAGGGTCGAAGAGCTGAGGAAACTTTTGCTTGAGGAATTCGGGAGAGAGTTCGAGATTTGTGGCAGTTGTGGTGGCTACAGAGCCGGACGGGCTTGAGGCGCGCTTGGTGGGCCGTTTTCGAGGTGAGTCTGAGTCTGTGTCTGAGTCTGATGGCGAGTCTGAATGGTCTGAGTCGCTGTCGAGCATGCTGTCTGCCTCTTCGTCCTCTTCGCTCTCTTCTTCGTCACTTTCGTCCCCTATCTCCTTTTCTAACTTCTTCAGCTTGGTCAGCACTCCCTCTTCTCCTTCCTCTGGCTCGGCCTCGGCCGCCTCTTGCTCCAGCTTCCGTCTCTTTGCCAGGCGCTCAACATCGACCGCCCAGCCCAATGCATCTTCCTCGTCGCCCACCGGATCGTCGTCCCACATTCGCTTGCTGTCGATTGTGGCGGGAACATTGGCGGCATGACGCTCCTCTCGCAGTGAAGGGTTCTTGTCTTCTTCGCGCCTGCGACGATGGCGCGCGTCGCGCTTCTCGGCTTCTCTGTTTTTTTTGATGTTGAGATAGGCGGCTTGTCGGCGCAATTTGTTCTTAGGCTTGAAGCCCGTGGGCGCAGTCTTGAAAGATGCCATGCTGTTGTTATATCGGGCGGAATGCGTGCTCTCAGGCTGTCCCCCAGAAACTTTTTGGTGGAGCGCGGCGATTTCTTCCTCCGGAAACTCTTGGCGCGCCGCATGTCAGGCCAGTCCCGTCACAGCCAACTTTGACTGGATAGAGTGGATTAGATTGCATTGCATCCAGTCACTCGTTGCATCATATAAAACCCCTCCTGTCAGTCACAGGAGAAGCTAGGTGTATGCGCCAGCTGTCGCGTTTGTTGCGCGCCAATTGCTTTTCGTCCCCTCTGCGTTCATGCAGACCCGTTTTTAGTGCCCCGCCTTCCCTAGGACATCCCACCAAGAGCTTTGCGACAACACCAGCCCGCCAGAGATACCAGGTCCCAACACGGAAAAAAGAAGCCGTCGTCATGGTTGGCGACATGACCACCTTCAAGGGCAAGCCCTTTGACCGGGCGTCGCTCGAGTCTCTTATGAAGGTATATATATATATACATTGTCTTGCTTCAGAGTCATACTAACCATGCCAGCGCCGACTGTTCTACACCCCTGCCTTCGACATCTATGGCGGTGTCTCCGGTCTCTACGACTATGGCCCACCTGGCTGTGCCCTTACCAATCACATTGTCGACGTATGGCGAAAACACTTCGTGCTGAAGGAGAACATGCTTGAGGGTAAAGTGCACGAGACGATGCGGAATAACAAGGCTGACTCGTCCTAGTGGACTGCACGATGCTCACGCCACACGAAGTCCTCAAAACCTCTGGCCATGTGGACAAGTTCGCCGATTGGATGTGCAAAGACCCAAAGACGGGTGAGATCTTCCGCGCAGATCATTTAGTTGAAGAGGTTCTCGAGGCCAGACTGAAGGGAGACAAGGAGGCGCGTGGCCAAAAAGTCGAGGCTGAGGAGGAGGACCCTAAGAAGAAAAAGAAGAAGGTCAAGAATATTGCTGCGGTCAAGCTGGACGATGCACTGGTGCAGGAAATCGAAGAGGTCCTCGCCAAAATCGATAACTACAGCGGTGAAGAGCTGGGGCAGCTCATGAAGAAGTACGATATCAAGAACCCCGCGACCAACGGCGAGCTCCTCCCACCCGTTGCCTTCAACTTGATGTTCCAAACCACAATCGGCCCCTCGTCGAATACGCCCGGCTACCTACGACCAGAGACCGCACAGGGCCAATTCGTAAATTTCCAAAAGCTGCTTGAGTTCAATCAGCAGCAGATGCCATTCGCCTCTGCCTCTATCGGCAAGTCGTTCCGAAACGAAATCTCTCCCCGATCCGGCCTCTTGCGTGTTCGGGAGTTCTTGATGGCCGAAATTGAGCATTTTGTAGACCCTGAGGGCGGCAAGAAGCACCCCCGGTTCGAGGATGTCAAAGACATCGAGCTTGAGCTCCTCAATCGTGACGTTCAGCTGGCTGGTAAAACACAGGTCGAGACTACCAAGATCGGCAAAGCGGTTGAGAGTGGTCTCGTGGACAATGAAACCCTAGGCTACTTCCTTGCGCGTATCCAGCAATTCCTTCTCAAAATTGGTGTCGACGCGAAGAAGATTCGTTTCCGGCAGCACATGGCCAACGAGATGGCCCATTATGCGGCAGACTGCTGGGATGCTGAGCTCCTTACTTCGTATGGCTGGATAGAATGTGTAGGCTGTGCTGATCGAAGTGCATACGACTTGTCGGTCCACATGAAGAAGACAGGCGCACCTCTTGTTGTTCGCGAGGCGAGGAAAGAGCCCCTGAAGATTGAAGAGTGGCAATGCGATCTTGATAAGAAGAAATTTGGGCCCAAGTTTAAGAAGGACGGCAAGACAGTAGAAGCGGCCATTGAGGCTCTCTCACAAGATCTGCGAGAGAAGTTGTCATTAGACCTAAATAAGGAGGGCAAGATCGTCATTGACGTTCCCGGCGTTGGTGACGGTAAGGTCGAAGTACCCAAAGAACTCATCACCATCGAGAAGCGCACAAGGGTAGAGAACGTACGAGAATATATTCCGAACGTCATTGAGCCATCGTTTGGTATTGGCCGTATAGTATATGTAAGTGTTGTATCCACGGTGTAAGCATGGTGCTGACGATGACAGGCTCTATGCGAGCACATTTACTGGACACGCGAACAGGACGAGGCTCGTGGTGTCTTGTCTTTCCCTCCTGTCGTCGCGCCGACCAAGGTTCTGATCGTACCTTTGAGCACACATGCCGACTTCAAACCATTTGTGCGAACACTAAGCGATAAGCTTCAAGAGGTTGGCGTCTCTACTCGGGTTGACGATTCGGGCGCCTCGATTGGCAAGCGATACTCGGTAGGCACCATCCATGGTTATATGTTGAGTCTGAGCTAATCTCTGCAGCGCAACGATGAACTCGGTACGCCATTGGGTGTTACGATTGACTTCCAGTCGGTCAAGGACAACACCTTCACATTGCGTGACCGCGACTCGACAGAGCAGGTGCGCGCTAGCCTCGACGAGATTACAAACGCCATCTCCAGCCTTGTAAATGGAAGAGAGAAGTGGTCAGATGTTGCGACACGACTGCCCAAGTTTGAGGGGCAAGAGGTGGAGTGATTGGTGGCAGCCTGCAGTCAAAGATAGACTAGTGTTCGGCACAACCAACGTGCAGCCTCACCAAAGAGCAGATAAATTGACGATCCAGGCCCTCCCCCTTTGTGTTGTACTACTCCCACTTAATCCTACTTTGTGTTCATATACACCTAGTTCGGCTAATCTATGCTCGTATTCCCCACTCCGGCTCTGTACCGGGTCTTGGCAGCTTGCCTCGGCATTGGTGGCATTCGCTGACGTGGTTCCGCGCCCGGCCGTGCCGGCGACACGGAAATGGGACGAACGTGCCAACCGATACTGACAGCAGGGAGGTGAGGCTTGGTTGCACCGACAGTTTGGTCGGGGATGCCGTCGGTGAGGATAAGATATATCAGCACTATTCAATATACAATCATCGCAGCTAAGGAGGATGGTTGGTATCACAGGAAGCATGCAGTCAGGTGAGAATGACACGTATTATCGGCAATGTAGGAGGATGCGAAGCAAAGGAGGGTGGCTGCTGCAGGAGAGCAATATCCTGACGATGGTTACATCAAACTCTGGATGGGTTGGGCTGTGGATCCTGAATCACACCAGTCTCCACATGCTGTCTCATATGGGATGATGGCAACCCGCGTTCCAAATGGTTCTAGGTATCTAAGTATCATCTCCCGAACGTCTTTCTTCTTGACTTGGACAGGCAGTTGGGCAGCCCGTTCCTGTTCCGAGGGTGTGGTTGAGCGGCGATCCGTCTGAAACCCCATGCCGTCCAACTGCTTTGCTTGATCCGACAGCATGGCTGCATCAGCCTGCAGCTCCCAAACAGTCCAGCACGCCATTCCATGAACTAAAACCTTCCCGGTCACCCACGTCCAATATGGGCGATACTAGAGAGCCGCAATACCTTTTTTTTTTTTTTTTTTTTTTGAATGTCACCCCTGTGCTAGCTTCGAAGAGGGTGTAGGTGCCCATCCAACAGACAGCCATGGAACTAGACTGCAAACACGCACCTTGCCGAGATTGCATTTCAGTCGTGCTTGGTCGAGGATAAGTTATCAGACCCGGGTTTGTCATCACTCCGCACGAGGCCTGACGGTGCAACCCTCACACGTCAGAATCCTGACTCCTCTTCAGTGTTTCGGAAGTCGTTCGAGCCTGGCGGCTTAGCCATTGCTCACCCGCCAAATCCAACCCCCCTTACAGCCTGCAGCTCAGGCCTCTTGGCTGCATCGCAGACTGTGTGCGCATACCAACGATCAAAGGAATTTGAATCACTACCTGCAAACCATCGGCGACCTGAGGGCACTTTACCTGGGATACCTGGCGCCACCAAATCAAGCGCTCGTCGCTTACACAAGAGGGTCCGTATCATCAAACCTTGTCATTGCTCTTCCCGGGCAATATGGATGTAGTGATTATCAAATCGACCACACACAGCTATATCACTATCCTCTGGTCGCCACTTGTTTGGACTTAGTGAGGCCTTGGGCAACCCTAGACTTGTTTCCCGGCACCATGGTTGAGGAAGCGCCACCACCCGGCGGCTCGGTAGCTGCTCACTCGGCTTCCCCACCAAAACGCTCACGGGCTGACTCGGGTAGCTCGACGTCTGTTGATTCTACGTAAGTTGCTGAAGACGGCTTGGAATAGTCTTTTTCTCTTGCATAGATGCAAGCCGGCCCGCTCTTCTGACCACTCCTGCAGTCGATCAGTACGGACATTAGCTCCAGGCGACCTCGAATATGTCCACGAAAATGGCCGCACTTATGGCAATCATACCTACTACATGCCCTGCGTGTACATGCCAAACGATGACTTCCGCCAACAGGATCTCTTGACCATCCAGCACCAGGTCTTTGTACATGCACTCAAGGGCAAACTCACAACTACTCGATTAATGCCCTCGACACGGAGAATACTCGACCTAGGCACGGGACCCGGGCATTGGGCCATCGCCATGAGTCTCCAGTACCCCCACGCAGAAGTCGTGGGCATCGACATGACAGAATGGGACCTGGATACCACCGAAGCTTCCCTCGGCGCCTCCAAAGTGCAATGGGAACTCGACGACCTGGACGTCTGGGGCCGCGACCCGGACATCGACACACTGACCTCCCGCCTCTCCCACTACGACTTCTTCACCGACACCACGCACCGCATCCCCATGGACTCACCTGCCCCAAACCCCGCAGAAACCTCGATCGAGTCCCTCGACAACCCGTACACCCTCGTCGTCCCTCCCACCCCCGGCTGGCACTTTAGCGACGCCTTTGAGCTCATCCACCTGCGCAACATGAAGGGCGCATTCACGCACTGGGCCCTCGTTTACGCCGAAATATACAAATCCCTCGCCCCCGGTGGATGGATCGAGGTCGCCGATTTCGACCTCGGGCAGCTGCCCCCACCGCCGCCACCGTCGTCACCCGCAGCAGCCGACGCGCCCACCCCAATGCCCACGCTGCGCAAACTGTACGCGGCCGCCATGCACGCCAGCTTCAGGTCGGGCTGCCCGCTCGGCCTGTTCTACATGCACCCGTCGTACCTGGAAGACGCAGGCTTCGAGGACGTACAAAGCACGCATGTCAACGTGCCCGTTGGCGCGTGGACCACGGACGAGGCGCAGAACTCGGTCGGCAAGAAGATGCTGGTGGTTGTGCTGGAGACGTTTGAAGCTGGGCTGCTGCGGCTGCTGACGCGGTGGGGGGATGGCGAGCGCGTGTGGAGCGCCGAGGAGATTGGGGCTGAGATGGCGGTTGCGCAGGCGGAGATTCTGGAATGGTGTGCGAGGGCGAAGAGGCGCGAGGTTGAAGGGTGGAGCGCGAGTTTTAAGTGGATTACCGGAAGGAAGAGTTGGCATGCGTAGGGGCTGAAGGGCGATTTGGCCTGCGTGGGTCGGGAGAGCGATTTTCGGATGTACATTTATTTGTTTATTTTGGCGGCATGGTGCTCCAGCGAAATGGCTTGTTTATCGTCGCCCCCTCACCCCTTCATCGCTAACGTCCTCCATCTCAAACCCCTCCTCCTCGTCCTTGACCCGCGCAAACCCCGCAGCCTCCTCCCCTCCATACCCGTACGGCGTCTCGCACCCGCGGCTCGCCAAGGCAGGATAATACCGCCGATAGGTGCCGTACGCCACGCCTAGCCCTAACCCACTGCCCACGGACACATCCCACACATCATGTCTGTAATCCTCGCACCGCGAGATGGCAATCAGCGCGGCACCCACCAGCGGCGCCAGCGCCAGGAGCACGCGCGCCAGATCCGCCCGCGGCCGATACACATGGCACTGGCCGGCAATCGCCAGCGCGAGATAGCCCAGCCCCGCAAAACTAAAGCTGCTATGCCCGCTGGGAAAACTGCGCCAGCCATCGTGAAGCACGTGGTGGTTTGTCTCGGTGCACACGTCAAATGTAACCAGCGTGTTAGCGGGCGTGCCTGGCGCAGGTTTACAGCGTGCGAGCAGATCCGGGCGCGGGCGCCCGACGGCGTTTTTGATCACGTCGGTCAGGAACAGGGTGAGGAGGATGGAGACGGACCAGCCAAGGATGGTGACATGGGCTTTTTGCAGGGGCGGGCGGGTGAGTAGGGCCCAGAGGATGAGGAGGGCGAAGGGCAGGGCGCCAGCGTAGATGAAGAGCCATGCTGCGGTGAATTAGTTCCACGTGCTGCGATTGGGGATCTAGGATAGGGGAGGACGGACAGACGGAGACGCGCTCTTTCTCGGCGTGCGGGTAGGCGATGGAGAGGTTGGAGAGGTAGAACATGCGGTGGAAGGGCTCGACGAAGAGCTGGATCTGGGGCTTTTGTTAGGGAGTATATCGGGCGATTGGAAAGGGGTCAAGTACGAGGATGAAGCCCGTGATGAGAATTGCTAGGCCCAGGTAGTCTGCGGCATAGGATCGCTGCACACCGGATTGCATGTCAGTTGGCCTGTCTTTAAGAGGGCACGCGAGCGGTGCATATGTACCTGCCAGAAGCGTGCCGCAGCACCAACTACGCCGGGCGAGTTTGTGAAGTCGGCTGCAAAGCGAGAGTTCGCATTGGCAGGCATGGTTTGGTGTTATTGGAGAGGAGGGTGAGGGTGCATTGTTGGTGGTCGACAGCGTGGTGGTGATGTTGGTGTGTGGTTTCGGAGGTGTGGTCCTGCTCCGCAATGCAGGGGTTACCTTACGCTAGCACTTCTGCCGTAGTAATTAGCTCTGGCAGACAGGTGCTTGCATGGGTTGCCCCTCTGACGAATCGAGTCTCGAGCTTTCTTTGAGTTCGACAGCTGTTGTAACCTATTCTGCCAACATGTAGGTATTGTGTCCAAGGCTGCGCTCCTTGGGCAACGCAATCCTAGGAACTGTACAACGTCACGTGGAGGTATCGCTTCGTACCCTCTGTAATGCAATATCCATGTTCAGATTTTAGAATATAGCATGGCTCTGGAGCTTCATATTACGGGAAGAAGTTCGACAGCTCAAGCTCTGACATACGCTCGGCCATGATCAATCACGTGCCGTGCCAGGAGGGGCGTTCAGCCTGGCGCGTCTGACACGTCCTTCACAAAACACTTTCTGCCGATTTTCGGTGCCGCTGCCTTGATCTCGTACTATCTAGGCCCCGGAGTTCACAGCTACTTGAAGAGCTAACAACAGTCCCCAAAGAAACCATAAAAGCCAATGGCCGATTTTGCCAGGCAATCATAGATCAGTGGGGGATTGGCTCTCTTTTGGTACTCGCCTCGTTTTCAACCGGATTGTGAGTTTCCGAGCGTCTCATGCCAGTAGGTTTACTTGCTAAGCACGTCTAGTTTTCCCAATCAGACCCTTCCTGACGACTACATGGATCTCATCGATGAGAAAGAGCGGACAGCTTTCGACCTCATCGCTGCCTTGAGCGTAGCAGCCACAGAGAAAGTGCTTTTCAATCAATAAATCTTTGTACCAGACATAAAACCTCCATGTCCGCTAGACGAATTTTGGAACTCAGAACACCCTATAGTAGCAATGCAGAGACCCTTGCTTGCTTCTGTACTTGATCACCTGGACATGGGGATCGATATTCCGGAAATCCAAAGCAAACATGGGATGCGATGCTCGAATATCTCAGAAATTATGCAAACTCTTGGAGTTTTGTATTTCTTTTCCATGAACAGGGGTGCAGAGTGAGTTCTAACTATTTTCTTTGCCTTTGGTTGCTAAATGTTCTCAGTATACAAAATATTCGAGTAAATAAATCGGCAAATATGCGAAGTTTATTCTTCCTCGTGTTACGAATGGGCACACTCCCAGGGACACGCCTTGTATCAGGCAATGTCTCAAAAAACATCGTCCCGGGGCGCCCCTCATTTTATGGACTTGATAAACCGATACCTGAGAAGCTACCAACAGATTTGCAGAAACTGATCCAAGAATCCAATTGTTGGAGAGATGATGTCAAGCGAGAAGACACGATGACGTGTTGTATTGGAGTAGTTTTTGAAAAAAAAAAGTTAAACTACAGTACCGTTTTAGTACGGGTGAAGGCGGAACCTCTAATATAATAGGATAACACATGTGTATCTCAGCTTTGAGGAAATAGCCGTGTGCGTCATTACAGGTGAGTTTCTCTCAAGTCATATCCGGAATGTTTGAACGTTTACAATCCTTGCTTTGAAAACTTTGTATAAATGTCTGCTAATTAACATTCGAGAAGCAAGTCGACTAACACACTCCACGAGAATCAATATCGTGAGCATCGCCGATTGCCTTGGCAATCCTGAGAGGAGTTGCGTCCGTGGGTTTACGAAGCTAGGGGCCAGCTTATAGTTTACTATGAGTAGGCCCATGCCAGTATGTACGTATTCAAGACATAACATATAACAATAATATAGTCAGTAGGTGGAAGGCAACATCCCCAATCTTCCTCCATCTACCACAATCACACTCCCATTCAGATACGCCCCAGCCCTACTCGCCATAAACAGCACCGCACCACCAACGTCCTCCTCCCTTCCGGTCCTCTCCGCTGGGATAACCGCCCCATCCACCCGACCCTCGCTTCCCCCAATCCCTTTAATGATCCCGTCCGCAAGCTCAGACGGCACCAACCCTGGCGCAAGCACATTGCACCTGATGCCAAACGGCCCAAACGCCGTCGCCATCATCTTCATCATATGCGTCACCCCCGCCTTACTACTGCTGTACGCAAACGACGCCCCAGCCAGCCGACTAAACCCAGCTATGCTGCTCGTCGCAATAATCTGGCTACGCACCTCCAACCCCTGCTTATTCCCCGCGTCCAGCAGTTCTAGAAACGCCAGCGCCGTGTAGTACACGGCCGTCACGTTGACCGCATATGTGTGCGTAAAGTCCTCCATGGGCGTGCGCAGCGCGTGCGCCGTATATTCCGCGACGGAGGGCGGCGCATTGGGCGTCGGCCTGAGGGGTCGCGGGCCCATGGTTCCGGCGTTTGCAATGACGAGGTTGACAAAGGGCGTTTCGGACCTAATGTGCGAGGCCATTTGGAGGAGGGAGTCTTGGCTTGTTACGTCGCCGGTTAGGGGGATGACGATGGAGGGGTTGATGGCTTGGGCGGCGTCGTGGAGGGGCGCGGCGCGCCGGCCGATGATGTATATGCGGTGAGCGCCGTTGAGCGCTAGGGCTTTGGCTAGCATGAAGCCGATGCCTGGGGAGTAAGTATGCGTGTGCGAGGTCTAGTCGTGAGGGTTACCTGTTCCGCCTCCTGTGATGACAGCGACGAGGCCATTGACGTTGAAGAGCGATTGCGCCGACATGTCAGCACTCATTGTTGTTTTTGGCTTGCCCGACATCTCTCTCGAGGTCATCAAGCTCCATGTCTTTGGGTCATGGGCAATGTTTGCTTTTTTTTTTTTTTAATATTCTACTGAAATCTGACAGTATGCTTTCTGCTACGGCCCCGCAGTCCGATCGGGAATTTGGCTTGTTACACGGCGTTAGTCGGCCGTGCACACCTCAACTCGGGATATGCCACCTCTTGGTAAGCTGAAAAAACGGAAAAATGACTCTCTTTATATCAATGCTAGATATATATATAATAGATGTTGCATTGTCAATCAATTTATGGAAATTTCAGGTTATGCCACGTAGACTTAGAGATACCTCCAAAAAAAAGGTTCTAGGTGGCTTGAATATCTTTTAGCTGGCGTGTGTTGAGTAGTTAACGTGCCATTTTTTTTCGGTGGACTAAGAGTGTGGTTGGATGAAAAATAGTGGGTATGGTGTGAGTTAAATCTGCTATATTCCTTCAACATCTACTACAGTTCTTAGGTCTATAATCAATAACCTAACCACGACTCGTAGAGCTTCACATATGTCTACTGCACTTGTAATTCATATACGGTCGCTTCTAGGTACATCAGACAGGACGTTTGAGTCAAGTGATCTCTGCCAAGAGGCGACTTGTCTGCCCCGTTCTTTTGTTGTAGAGTTTTGTATTTTTCGTCTTGATGATAATTTGCCATATTGAATCCACGAAGCTAGTAGAGCCTATGGTTGCCATAAGACCGGCGGTGGGGTTTAGTGTGATTAACAACTTACATCCTATATATCGTTCTTTAGGGAAGCTATCTGGCATACAAAATGTCTCGACATCTATTTGACTACAAGCTTCTAAAACCTGTGCGTTGCTCCAGTGCTATTCTGCTATATGCAGCGACTGATACACCGACTCTGTACAGGTAGCCAACATGGTTTCCGCTATGATAACTGAGCCTATAAGCGCCGAGAAGCATCTCGAAGAGGCCGACTGACAACTCGAGCGCCTATTTTCAGATGGTAAGTCACATCTCGCCTCAGGAGCGCACTACTTACTAGCAGTAAAGCCAAGCAACACACCATGTCATCGCTCCCAGAGTAAGTCAAGGGTGCCAGCATATTGTTGCTTGAAAAGCAAGATAGCTAAAACCGGATGTTGGGGTCTATGAGGCAGAGTAGTAGGGGGACCGCGTCGCGCAAAATACAAGTCAGGGGAACTATCTGGGAGACAAGCAGCTCGGATATGGGTTGTCTGGGGCATAAGAAAGAGGCTACTGATTGAGAGGCGGTGCTTGAGCAACTCGATAAGGATACATCCTCCATTGACGGCTCAGACGCATCGCAAGGGGAATTGAGTGCAGAGCTCTACGTCGAGGTTGGGGAGGCCAAGGAGAAGCATCAAGGGGCAAAGCGTAAGCCCTCGCCAGGCTCTGCCAAATCGGTCTTGGTACGGCAGAATAAGAAGCGCGGTAGGCGTTTCCAGGGCAAGAAGGCATGGAGGTAGAGGTACTTTGTAGGTCTCATGCAACCTAAACTCGGGGCTTTTGAGGCGAGAAGGAATGGTACTAACATGGGCATTGGAGGCATAGTCTAGACATTAATATTCCCAGAATTGACTATCATGCGCGATATTTTCTTCTTGTTGAATGATCCTTTGCACAGTTGAGTCAATGCATATTCAGCGGGTAGGTGTGTTAGTGTGTGTTAGGATGTTCATCATTTACTTTGACAAGCTTTTGAATCTGGTTGTCAATCATCATATAACGTCCATCTGTAAGAACTCAAATAAGCTGTCACGGAGGAATAATACACTCAGGAAGATCCTTCGCGGCGGTAATGATGTTATCTCGTCCAGCCCAGTATATTTTGAGTTCTTTATACGTTGGCTCCCGATCAACAGCCCCTGCCGCACCACTCAAGAGAGATGATGTAGCATAATCTACATCGAAACGATGAGTATGTGTTGTACGTACTTTAAATTTCAAAGAATGAAGACAATCACATCGGAGAATGTGCACAGGAGCCGCGGATAAAGTTGAGTGATAGCATGTTCACGTTTGGGCTTCTCCAGTGAGTCTGCTGCCCAGCCAAGATGCCAAAACTTGCTGCCTATTGATTTGACTGTCTCTCTGTTCCTGGGGACGGTTTTTGTCCTTTTCCTTGCATTTCCCCTCGAGCGCAGCTAATGCTTGTTCTAGGTACTGAGCGCCCACTAGTGTATTTTCGCCGCCCTTTGGTACTTCACGATCAGTCAGAAGCAGGGGATGCTGAATTCGATATGTGCTTGGTTCACTCTACAAATGTGTCACGGGTATTTTCCTTCTCCTTCATAAAGATGATATTTTTGGAATAACGTGGTTTACAAGCGAGCGCCGGGTACAAGCGAGCGCCGGGCCTCACCAACTTTGCGCACCCATCTTATCTCAACTCACAATGGCTCAACGCCACGCTACTCAGTTAACTTCAAATGAAGTAGATATCCAGCTTGCTATCTCATCTATTGAATCAAACCAAATTCAAGGCAATTGGCGCGCTGCTATAGTCTTCAACGTAGCTGAGAGAACTCTCCGCCGCCGACGCGATGGTATACCTGCACGACGCGATTGCCAGCCCAAGTCAAAGAAGCTCAGCCAGCTAGAGGAGGAGGTAATAGTCGAGTATATCCTCAATCTGGATTCTCGTGGTTTTGCCCCAACTCTGGCTGCTGTGCGTGAGATGGCTGATAAGCTACTCTCTCAGCGTGGAGGCAGCCCTGTCGGCATCCACTGGGCGCGCAACTTTGTCAAGCGTACAGACAGTCTTACAACGCGTTTCAATCGCCCATACGATAGGCAGCGAGCCTTATGTGAGGACCTGGCTACTATAAGTGGTTGGTTTGAGCGGGTGCAGCGTACAAAAGCTACGTATGGGATAGCTGATGAGGACGTCTACAACTTCGACGAGGCTGGCTTTATGATGGGCAAGATTACAACTCAGCTCGTTGTAACAGGGTCAGAGAGGAGAGGTAGGCCAAAGGCTATCCAGCCTGGCAA
>JALNQA010000058.1:0-187329 GCA_028456235.1 Ophiosphaerella narmari
GTACGCTTGAAGAGGTGCGCAAAGTTGGTTGGGTGCGCAACTCGCTTGCGTGCGCAACTCGCTTGCCAACCACGTTACTAAATTTATTTATCTAACCTTTTTAACAACTCTTATTTTACTATAATTATAGAATATTTCCTAAATAATAAAACTAAAATTTTAAATACTTTTATTTTATAATATAAAATAACTTCAGTATAGAAATATTATTTAATATAGTTAGTGGAAAAGGAGTTAAACCCCCTTAAAACTCCCAATTTCTTTTAATTTTCCTAACAAATCGCGGGCGTTGCGCCGACGTACACGGTATCGATCTTACCTCGGTTCATCGGATACATGCGTCCGCCTCAGCGTTTTGTATTGTCATAACACAAGATTCTACCTGGGCAATGACTAGAAAACCATTAATTATCACTAAAAGCACACTATTATTGACCCTCAACTACAGTTGGTTGGCGAGAGAGGTACCTAGTAATGTGGCTGGCTCAATATGAATTTCGGGTTCGGTGAACATATTCTTAACATTCATTCTACAAGTCTACTGCGCCCCGTGACCTTCCATTATCTAGTAGTCGACGATTGAATCTTGCTAGCCCCATCCCAGACAACCAGACTAAAGTGCAAATCTGAAATCCAGGCGCTTATTTCCATCTTTCTCCCGCGAAATAATATCAGCTTGGTACAATGTCTTTTCCTCCGAGGTCATTTCTGCCCACTTTTCTTGTTTCTCCCGGTTCAAGCGGACCAGAACTTGTCTTTGAACGAGGAAAGTGACGAGAGACAAAGCACAAATAGCGACTAGAACTGAGTTACCCTGTTTGTAATATGGCCCATCGTATTTGCGATAGACTTGGGAGCTAACAAGCGACCCAACCTGGACGATTACGTTGTACGTCGCCGCTGTTATGGCGCGTTTCTTAACATCGAAAGTATTTTCCGAGATCCAGGATGAGACAAGAGGATGGAAGTAGGGATACCCAGAGATGAGAGTGATGAGCGAAAATCGACCCCATTCGCGGCCACCGTCTGGAAGGGTCAGAAGCGCGATGAGCAGAGGCATGATCCAAAATTCGCCAAAAATGCAATGGAATGTCCGTTCGTTGAAGTAGTCACTCGAGTATGCCAACGCCAACATCGTGATAATTTGGAGGACGGCGGAAGGAACGGTAAGCATATTGGAGTTGAAGGTTGAGAAACCAATACGTTTGAGTGTCAGTGTCAAATAACCCTGCACCGGCGACGCTGGGATATACGCGATGAGGCCAATAAAATAGAGACCCCACATAGAAGAGTCACCCCAAGCTGCACGAATGTCCTTAAAAGTTGCCGGTTCTTTAAGCGCGGTGAGGCCCTTTGCTGGGTCATCTCGTAAAATTCGATTCACCATGATGACTTCTTCGCGTTCGGTGTACCAGCCGTGCCGCCAGAATACATTTTTTGTTGATGTGGGTGCCGCAGGCAGATAAAGATATGACAAGAAGGCGATGACAACAGTGAGAAGACCTTCGAGTAAGAAAAGCCAGAACCAGCCCGGTTTCTCGGCAACGCCACGCATCTGGAGGATTCCAGCAGCAAGCAGGGCGGAAATTACTCGTGCGACATTAAGCGTGGACCAGAAAGCCGCCAAACGTATTGACAACTCTTTGGATTTATAAAAGTATGTTGCGAAAAGTATAACCCCTGGGATAAAGCCACCCTCGCAAAGACCAATTGCTGCTCGCCCAAGGTAAAAAGATGTCCGGTCATGCATCCATGCCTGGGCCCATGACGCAGTACCCCAGGCCATCATCATGCTTGGCAGAATATACTTAAACCCATAGCGCTTGGTAAGGAATTGAACCGGAAACTCAGCCGCAAGGAAGCACAATAGCTGGATCGTCGTACCATTGTTGTAGTCGTCGGTGGTCAGCTTGAGATCTTTCAGCAGGTTGTCGGCAAGTGCGTTTGATAGATTGCCCCTGCTGAAGCTTAGAATCCCGAAGATGGCGCTTGTGGGTAAGCTTTGGGGGTGCTGGGATGTTTACCTATCGAGCTGTAGACCTTTCCTTGAAATTAGTGAAAGACAGTGAAAGGCTTGGGGAATACGAACCAAACATCATCAGACAGAGCCAGCTAAGAAGTTGCAGATCCGTCTTCAGGACAACGCAGCGTTCTTCTTCGGAAGTCCATGTAGCCTCAGGGTCAAATCGATGATGACCCTCGTAGGTCTCGTGTGGCAACACAATACCGGCGAGCTCCTGTCTTCCGACTTTCGTGGGTGCCCTCAACGAAGTTCCGTCTTGGCTGATCCCCACATGCGGAGCAGCTTCGATGTCCTGGCCCATCTTTATAATTGGTGGCTGGTGCAAGGGGGATGAGTGTCCGCTTGGCCGGTTGGAGGTGCCCAGAGACGGATAACCCAGGTATCAGGAAAGAGGGGTGCTACCTACCTACACTTCTAAACTATCGTCCATATCTCTGGATTTAATAATCAATGGGACAAATGTCGCAATTGCCGTGAATCTCGTCGCCATTCAAATCTTTCCTTACTGTAGTAGTTTCGCCGATCCCAAGATACCGAGGTGTTGGTGCACGAACTTCCCCGCTCCCGAGGCCAGGTCTAATAGGCCGGATACAAACAGCCAGAGTGCTCAGCATGCTTTTTTTGAATCGTGGATTCAAAGCAAAAACACGTTATCTACAGCAGAAGAGGTCGCTTGCTACAAAACTTTAACAGTTTTTGTAGCATTCAATTTCCATTATTCCTATATTTAAATGTAAACTTATAGGCTTGGGCTTTGTATTCACAGCGGTCCTTCATATATCGAGACGTATGTTTCCGACCTTTTTCTTAGAGTACCCGAACTGTTGTTACGTAATTATGTTAACTTGGCACCTCCAGCCCTGTGTGAACTAATACTGCAGCCTAGGCTCGTAACGAGTCACAGTCCCGATGACGTGCTCACCACGTGGCAGGACCGAGTACTTTGTTGGTATTTCTACGTTCAGCAAGCCATGAGATTCTACTTATGCACTGCGGCTGCTATTCCGGGAGTAAATCCTTGAGTTGAAGTTGTATTCGAGTATATTGAGCATAGTTTGGCCACCATAACAACCGTAGTGTAAATTCATTTTGGTCTACCATAACTCTACTATTTTGTCATGCCTTCTCTCCAATTTGCGCACACCGAGGGTGAGGATGGCTGCGTCGCAAAAGGTATTACCGGTGGCGACACGACTGCTCAATCAAAACTCCTACAACCGCTCGTGTATTTGGGGACACTGGAAGAATTCACGCATCAAGATCTAACGCCAGTGATCGGAAGGGAATTTGAGGGCCTCCAAGTAACCGATCTATTGAAAGGAAGTGATGAAACTATACGCGATCTTGCAGTAATCGGTATGCTTATCACGCTATACTTAGATGTCGCGACGCTGATCAAAGTCCGCAGTTTCACAACGTGGCGTTGTCTTCTTGCGAAATCAAACTGTGACGCCATCACAGATGAAAGATTTGATGATCCGGATCACCGAGCTATCTGGATGTGTACGCGCCGCTTGTTCTTTATTGTTACATTTCACTTTCAATACGTATCGAATATGAATACTGACGCTCCGTAGCCTGAAACATCTGGCCTTCATGTCCACCCTCTAACTGAAGAAGGCTCAGAATTGGGAGATCAGATATCTGTCATTAGTAGTGAAAAGCAAAAGAAGGGCGGTGGTCTTACACATCAACTTTCCGACGTCAGTCGCTTTGCTTCGGCTGGCTGGCATACTGATATATCTTTTGAACCCGTCCCATCAGATTATGCTATGTTGAAGATTCACACTCTTCCTCCAACTGGTGGTGATACGCTATGGGCATCTGGATATGAAATTTACGATCGTTTGTCTCCCGCCATGCAAAGATTCCTAGAAGGTCTTACGGCAACTCATGACGCGAAATTCTTTTTAGAGGAAGCTGAGAGGCTTGGAAATCCAATCAGGAAGGGCATACGGGGAAGTCCATTGAACTTCGGAGAAGCGTTGACCGCTATTCACCCGGTTATACGCACGAATCGTATGTGGTTGTCCTGTCACATGGGAACTAAGATTTTGATTTCTAACTCGTCTAATAGCTGTTACTGGCTGGAAATCCGTTTACGTCAACAAAGGCTTTACCAAACGTATTAACGGTATCACTAAAGATGAGTCAGACTTACTACTGAGCTATCTTTTCAATCTCGTCACACAAAATCACGACGCGCAAGTACGTTTCAAATGGCGCCCGAACGACCTGGCTATCTGGGATAATCGTAGCACGTGGCACTGCGCAACATATGACTACAATGATCCGCGAGCTGGTGACCGTGTCTGTAGCCTAGGTGAAGCGCCTTATTTGGGACTCAAAAGCCAAAGTCGGAAAGAGGCGATGGTGTCCATGTCATGACAACTTGTCGGCTAATACAACCCAATAGTAGCTCTAAGATAGCTAGGAGGTATCCCAAATAGTCAGCGTTAGTGATTCAGATGGCTTTTATAGCAAAAGCTAGCGTGAATCAGATACACAAAGTTAGTTGCCTAGAATAGCCGAGTTCTTCTCCAATGCGCGGAACCTCACAAGCGAAGAGAAAAATAACGAAAGCATGTTTTGTGCCACCTCCTGCTGTTTACCATCTTTAGCCACAACATGCCCTAGCTTTAATACTTTTTCATTGCGTACGTCGCACCTAAAAGGCCGGACCACAATAACATGGGGTACCCAGCGTAATTGGTATCTACTAGAGAGTGAAATCCACAAACGTGTTCTCCTATTCTTAGTTGTAACACACGTCTCGTTACATAGCTAAAATGTCTTTTAAACACAATAGTGCAATCATCAGATATACCACTGGTCTCTCGTGTAGCCCATGCACTCTGCGACGGACACGAATCTAGCTCCTCTTTTACTAAGCGACTCCAACAGAATTGGTACAAGAACAGCCATTGTGGTGTAAATCCTAGCGTGCATCAGCACAATTGACCCCATTACCGTAATCTTTGCAGGCCTTTTCGCAGCATTTATCCAGGAGTTTACCATCTCTACACTAGAGGCTACGGTCTCGTTTGTATTATACTTCCAGTCGAATGTGTCCAGAGACCAGGTTACTACCTTAAAGTCATGCGCACTCAAAAATTCCAGGCATTTTTTACCACACTCCCCATATGGCGGACGCAGAAACCTCGACCCGATCCCGAGAGTATGTTGTAGATAGTCATTCATCTTTTTCTATTCAATATTAGATGACTGTTGTGCAGTACTTTCGTTGAATCGTACTATGTTCTCGAGCGTTGCGGAATTTCCTACATCGTTCATATGCACATGATCCCATCTACCATAACTATCAGTAGCGATTTTAACTGGGTGTGTGTTAGGTACAGACGTGTGTGCGCCAATCTGGTGGCCGTTTTGGTGAATGTCGTGCAGGTGTGTTGCAAGATCCCATTCTTCAAATTGGTGTGGGCCATTTGGAAAAAAGGTTGCAGTAGCATTATAATCGCTCAACAACCTCAAGAGGTCAGGAAGCGTATCACCAGGATTATCATCGAAGGTGAGGGCAACCATATCGGGCGACTTACACCTGCCTTCACGGGGAATGTAAGATTAGCTCGGTTAAAACAAAAACTTAAGGGGGTAGCCTTACTATGCTTCAATTTCAGGGCTTCTGACTCCCGTAAAAATTGACCATTTCTGTAAATTTCACGTTGGAAGCCCCTAATGAGACTTGTTAGATAATAAATCGAGTATTAGGGTTAACAATTACTGTATACCATATTATCAAGATAAATACCACTATAGTTATTGAAAATCGCTTTGTTGATATTACTGAATTGAAGGTCAATCCCATGATGTAAAGCACCGTAAAAGGTTCTCCAGGCCACGAAAGGAAGGTAATACGAACCAGCGGGAGTCTGTGTTGTATAGTACGCCGAAACAGCACAGGCCCTCAATAAGAACGAGTGTGTCCACGAGCACACCTGGTAGATGAAATAGGGCCACGAATGTCATACGACATTCAATCAACCATGGTGCACTGCGGATGGTAATTCGGAGATTTTGTCGGCATTGGATGATAAGCAGGAGGTGAAACCGTATTTCTCCGCAATTAATGCGACCAAGTTGCCCAAGGCACACGTGTTGGCACCGCTGCTCATGCGGCATAACTAGTCGACGGAAATACCCGAACCTGCCGATCGGTCCAACTATGGAAGGTTGCATCCCGTAATCTCGGTCGTTCAGATGGGCCATGACAGGGCAACCCCTACAACACTCATTCGTTGAGTTGTCGACGATCCATTATTGCCATTCCAGTTGTAGGGTTGACTTCGAATACCCTATTCAAGAATCCGGGACGTAACCTGAAATGAAGTTTTTTATTCCCAGAGCAGAAAGGACAAGCGTTTAGAAGCAAATTGCAAAATCGTTGCGATAGAACTATGCACGTATTACTTATGCACGGAGATGAGACAAATTTGGGAAGATCTCAAGATCTTGAAGCAGTCCTGACACTATCTAGATTTTCGTTGCGTATAAGCTCCTTGTAAGCGTTTCGACTATCAGATTTAGTAGGAAAGCCTGGCCTCGATTGATTTTGCGATGTGAATTGACTTCTTGTCAACCATCCACGTAAGTTTATGGCCAAACCATATTGTTACTGGTATCAGAATGGAAAATGTAGCCACCCAGGAAAACCAAAGCGATGCAGTAGAACTAAACGAATTAATCCTTCCAAAGAAAGATAGTAATGGGTTCCTCCACATTTGGTAAACCATAATATGTGCCAAATAAATACCAAATGATACTTTCCCAAGGTATTGCGCCACACCTGTCCTCAAGATCGCTTTCATATACGAAGAGCCGCCGATGGAGATGACAAAGAATGACCCACCTACGCTCCGCCACATTTGAGCTACAGCTTCGTTGTCGGTTGACTTATTACTCCAAAGAGATTGCAGAAACCGATACTCTCGACTGAAGCAATTTCCGTGGGGCTGCTCCGGCAAACAAAGTAGGTATAAACCTGCAAGGAATAAGAGAGAATTGAATAACGTAAATATGGCTGGGAAGCGCCTCGCCAATTTCCTTTTCCCATCACAGCCTGAGGCTGATAGATGCATATCTAGAAATGCATTTGTTTCGGATATTGTTAACCCGGACATGAATGTAAACATTTGCCAGTCAAGATTCCAGAATCCGAACATTGTTAGTAGCAGCGCGATTGCCGGTTTCATGACTGGTCGTAAATTGGCGGTAGCGAGAATAATTAAGAAGACCATGTTGGAACCCATGTACTCCATGGGTATGGTCCATAGCTGACCGTTTATAGCTTTAGCTTTTCCTGCCATGAGTGGATTCATCGATTCCATCATATACGCTAAGAGTCCAGTTATATGACCCCGTACTCCAAGAGCAGATGCAGCAGCATGATCTGGCCAGTGGTACAAGCCGAGAATCAATGCAACACGAGCTATAACCTCCATGGTAAAAACGGGTATGTAGAGTCGGATACCTCGGCGAAACGCAGAAGAAGCTAGCGAGTCGAAGAACTTTTCGCGGGGAGCGTCATTTCGTAAGGACAATGGTCGTATAGATATAGAGTAGGCCGAGACAATAAAGAAGAGAATTACCATCCCTTGTCCAGCGAAAACAATTCGGAAAGGTGGAAGTTGGAAAAAATAGCGGTTTTCTTCGGGAGGGTCGGCGAGGTAGCCACGGAAACCAGTATTAAAATTCCCTTCGAAGAAGTGTGTAAAGGCTACGACTAAAGCAGCGATACCGCGCACACCGGTAAGCCAGTCTGTCTCTCCAGCACTTGCCACAAGAGATATTTGATCAGGCGAGATCAACGGCACTAGGACGAGTTAAATTTCAACTAACAATATTAGATTCGTGGTCGAACTTTTCGGCTTTGCCAGGTTGGAAAATGTCTCATATGTCTATCGGTGGTGCACCCTATGCGGTTGTCGAGTTGACAAGTTCGTTGACGTAGAGAAGACTGTGGTAGTCTTGAAGGATTGTAGTATGATTCAGAAGCAAGGTGTGGGAGGTGGTACTTAGATACGCGTTAGGATAGTTTCGCTTCGCAACGTAGATGGCGTACTAAGTAGACATCAATTCCCTGGCGCGAAGATAGCTTCTTGGCAGTCAATGGCCTCGGTGGCTCATGGGTCGGAATAATCGCTCCTTATATGTATCACGATACAAGCCTAGTTTTATTCCCAGTCTTCTAGCGTCCAATTACAGTACATCCGACTATCCTTAACCGGGTAGCAGTAGTGCCGAAGAAAAGCCAAAACCTGGGTGTGAGTATTCATTCCGGGTTTCACAAGTCTTCTACTATTTTGACGTAACATCTAAGTTAGTAGCAACAGCTCCCTAGTTATGATATCGGTGCGAAGTATCCTTCGTTCTACTATGAATGCAGCATACTAATATCGATCAATAGTCTGCTTCAAGCTAGCAGGGATATTCGACCACGCGTCTTGAAATCGCTGATAATTTAGATTCAAGCGTGTTAATACCCAGGATTCGTACTATCTGTCCAGCCTCTCTGCTAGAATTTTATAGCAATTTTTTTTACATCGAAATAATATGTCGCAAAATGCGCATTGTTCTAGCATCTAAAGCTCCGATATTGCAAGATGACCGGGATGCATAACATTTACGTGGCCAGTTCGCATACTTTATATCTAAGTATATAAACATTAGATCGAACAGAAAAAAGGGTTGGTTAAGAATGGCATCATGATAGAAATGAAAACGAATACTAATATCCGAGGGGTGGCGGTAACAAATGCACTAACATGACTCTTTCAAACACTATATCCAGTTTCGTCCTAATATGGTAAGATTCTGGGCGGAGTACCCGCATAAAGCGATGTGGGGAGATGGTTGTAGTAATAACTCCTTGACATTCTAACTACCGGAAAATCCGAACAGTAAACCTAAATCCAAGCCCAGTTGTTCTTGAGGGGGATAAAGTCACAAAGAGGGTAGCCTTACTCCGGCCGAAGTTTGGACCCAAACAATGGCCTGGGCTTCTAATACGCAATCATTTGACATCCGGCAACTGTCGGCATCACATCGGTTTTAAGTAGCGGGCCAAAATGTATTACTTATCCCAAGATAATACACATACACCTCCGCCGCAGTTCATTAGCTAGTTTGAATCGTATAGATTATTTGTTGCGAAACGCAGGACACGGAGCACGAATAGGAACCGATTCTTGGATTTATCTATCAAAATACTGGAGTATTGCATACGAGTGACAAGAGCAAGTGATTTGGTAAATTGTTATGCGGAGTTGTACGGGTGTAAC
The DNA here is from genome assembly GCA_028456235.1 of Ophiosphaerella narmari. NCBI lineage: Eukaryota > Fungi > Ascomycota > Dothideomycetes > Pleosporales > Phaeosphaeriaceae > Ophiosphaerella > Ophiosphaerella narmari. The sequence goes on from JALNQA010000058.1 coordinate 9,322, forward strand.
GCACCTCGAAGACTTGACGTCCATGTGAAGCTTGTACGTAGTACATGCATCACGGCCCAATTTAAATTAGAAGATTAGGCACAGTTACATCGTGAAGTCAACATAAACAAGCATCACTAAGCGAAGTATTCATCGATATAGAACAATTGGGTCAAGGCGGCCGCAGAGTTTTCAAGTGTAAATGTGCTACGTTTCACTAGAGCAACACCGTCAAAAACGTCCGATAGGTGCGTACGAAAAGCGCTCGAGACCGCTCTACCCGCCAAGCAGTAGCTGAGGCATTCATCGGAGTGTTTCCTTCCCCATATCGGGTTTCTGGGTCGGGGGAATGGGTGGAAAGGCGGACAAACGTGACCCAGAACTGTTTCAAGGTAAACATTTGCACCGCTACTCACGCCATACCAAGTACGCCAAGAAACTAAAGCGACGTACGCCCCAAAACGCACTATTTCAACCGAGAGAACAGTTATGGTTAGTTTGCCTGGGGTCAGGTGACGTCAACATGTATGTCTTCATGCGGCAACAGTGTATCCGTACACCCATCGAGGACGCCGTTACCAAAAGCCGGGAACGAAGTACTTAAGTCTAGTGGCACCGCAACGGCTAATATAATTTCTAGTCAATCCACTATTCTCAACACTTTTGTATTGCTACGGGTTCAAAGAGGCCAGCTGACACCGCCCTCAAACTTGATCGATTGATCCCTTGTGATGGTCAGAACAATTCTCCAAACCGAACACCATGGACACTCCAGCTGCACCCCCTCAACAGCTCCGTCTCGTTTCTGCTTTTTCTACACCTTTTATTTATCCTATATTGTCTCTTCTGTCTTTATTGCGTCCTCGACCAGCGCTTAAAACGTTAGCAGAGCGTAAAAATGAAACTCAAATAACTTCTTTTGTTTACATATCCATTGTTCAGAAGTTTTGTAATCTCTTAGGATGTCTTCTGGTTATTCCTGTTTTCTTGTATGCAATGATATTTTTCGGTAATGTCATGGTTACTGACGTTGCTATCTCGGTGCTTCTGGCGGAATATTCACACTGGTCGAATAATAGGGCACGCATGAGGGGTATGGACGGGGGTCAGCAAATCGAAAAGAAGAAAAACGCCCTCACTCTTGCTGAGGAGGGCAATTATTTCTACAAGAAGGCTGAAACATGCGTCCGCGAAAAGGATTGCATTGCATCCATCGTCGGATACCGCGAGGACCCCTCCATTTTCACTATCGCTCTCGAGAGCTATCTTAATGCCGACGGTTGTAGATTTTTGCTGGCCTGCGTTGATGGCAACGATCTACAAGATCAACAAATGGTTGGTGTCTTCCAGACGGTGTTTTCAACAAAATCGGCGATCTTACCTCTTTCTGTTCCATTTGCCGAAATTGCTCTTCAAATGGACGAGGCCCATCTGAATGGCGAAGAGGTCATTAGCAAATGCGTCGCTTTAGCAAAACAAATATTTTTGGATAACGATCTGCGCTTTGAGGGGCCAGACGCCGTCACTCGTCTTTGCGTAACGCAGCCGCACCTCCATAAAAAAGGCATCATGTTTACATCGTTCATTATTTCCTTGGCCCTTTCGGAAATTCTCGATATCGAGTTTTTGTGGACGTCGGATTCAGACAGTAGTGTTTACAAAGACACATTGAAAACGACATTTGCAACAATGGCAGGGGATGGAAAATGCGCAGGGGCGAGCACTTCACTCACGATCTACAATCGCAATGACTCGTTTATTACGAGATTTGGCAACACATTTTTCCTGAATTCGGGGCTATCGCGGTGCTTCTCGGCCGCAGTTGGCGCGAATGACTGCCAGAGTGGGCCATGCGCCGCATTCCGCATTAACTATTTACGGTCAGAAATTTTAGACTGGTACAAGCAGACCGTTTGGGGTCACTGGATGGTGAGGTTTCTTTCAAGGACACACTTATCCTCATATAATCGTATTTTGACAAAGCATTAGATCATCAACGAAGATCGCCATCTCACGACACGCTTACTCCTCCGCGGTCACAGATCCATATTCATCTCCGATGCCACCACATCGACCGAAACGCCGAGCACGCTACGTCGGTGGATTTTGCAACAAGTTCGCTGGGCACGCGCATCGCACATCGAGTCTTATGCTTACCCTTCGGTGTATATCCACCAATCACCACTGCTTCTCCTTGGAGCACTCCGTCGACAATTAGTGGCATTCTTTCATTTTGGAGAAGTATTCTGGTACCTGTTTTTTGGAGAGGTTCCAGTACCTTTGGGATGGAAAGACTATATATACCGAGTCTTATTAACGCTTGTATACCTCAAAATAAGAAACCCGACACACGCTACATGGGCTGAGTGGTTTATTTCTATTCCAAATGGACTATGTTTCCATATCGTATGCCCGGCCATCCAAGTTTGGAGCCTTTTTACCGCGTTTGCTGACAGCTGGGGAACGTCGAAAGGAGATAATAAAGAAGTACGGAACACATGGTGGAAAAGTCTGAAGGAGAAAATCTGGGAATCGGGTTTCTTTGTCCTCTGGATGGGCATCGTTGGCGGCGCGATTGGGAGATATCTAAGTTCGATGCTCGGATGGCAGCTACTGGGAGTATATTGGAGTATAGGAATCGGTATGACGGCAATGTGGGGCGGGTTCGGGTATTGGCTAGCGGTAGTAGCATAAAGAAAATAAGGTTGTATTCCGTGACACTAGCTTGTCGTCAAATTTACTAGCACCGCTCATTCTCTTCCAAACACCATTTTAGGATTTGGTAGCCAAATGGCGCAAATTTACAAACCGGTTAGTCAATTGCGCGGAACATCTTTCTTCATTCTCTGCCGCCTGTTTCAGTAGATGTGATGATATAGATGTTATTTGCAAACTTTTAGATAGTGGGGTGGGTAAGTGAGTTAACGTGGTTTACAGGCGGGTGCCGGGCCCCAAAACACACCAAAAAAGTTGAAAAACAGCCTCTTGAATCTCAGCAATAGCTTAGTAGAATGATCTAAAAATCTTGTATAAGCCTTATATACCTATCTCAAGACTAATCCTTAAGTTTAAAAAGAATATGTCAAGTTGTTTTTGAGATAAAGTAAGATAATCAATAAAGATAGAAAATTAGGGACTAAAATATTATATCTTAGGAACGATAGAACCTATAAAGCTAAGAATTCTAGGATAAACTTAGAATAAACATAAGAAGCTATATATAAGTTTTTAGAGTATTTTATACAGCTATAGTTAAGATTCAAGAGACTGTTTTTGGTGTGTTTTGGGGTCCGGCGCTTGCTTGTAAACCACGTTAGTATAAAAGATGCAAATAGTTATCTCCTTTAGACTTAGGTAGCTCTTCGGTTGCTATTAATTTTTGAAAAACAGGCAAATTTCTAGCACACCGAACAGGGCCCTAGATTCAGCCAGTCTTCCTCCCGAGTACTTATGGCACTAGCTACTTAGCGGCCGTCTAACAGAATGTCCGTTATAGAGAGTGTCACTCAAGAATACGAAATTGGGCTGGGGAAAATGGAATGGCCCGAGCGCAGGGTTCGGCCATCATACACAAGGGGCTATATGAATCTGATATTAGTCATTCGATTTCTGGTCGAAGGTGCGGCCCCGCCAGTCAGCTTCGTGTGATAACTAAATTTTTTTTGTCCGAGCTGAGCGAAAGGCGCATTTGCGAAGTGCTTATTGGCCTCAAGCGCGCCACAACTACACGCCAACCTCGCTTTGGATAAAGTCTCTTTTATTGAGTTAGTATTACATTACTCCTGAGATAAGATTGTACCAGTACATATAAAAGTCTAGTAGCCATACGTTTTGTTATATCGAGATCTGCGCTCTTATTACAACAAACCCATTTTGGTTCGATTAGCCGAATAATATTATCCACTTACTGGCATACTTTGAAATAACAATGGAAGTATACGCGAACCCTCAGTCAACAACCTACCTACTCTAGAAACCCTTTTAGTATTCGACCCAAAACAGTAACTTCCAAGCCGCCCCGGTCCCAAATTCTTTAGCGCCAATACTGGGTGCTATTTATATGCTCCTCGCAGTGTATCTTTTCAGCGCAATATGGAATATCCTGCTATATTTTGTCATGTTCACCACGCCTCTGTGTAATGGCCTGGCCTGGAACCTTATCTTGGCGGTATATTGGAATCCAGCAGATCCCTTCGCCGCTTACTCGAACTTGATGATTCGCCCGGCCCGTATGTGTCGACAAGGATACAAGTTCAAGGACAAATCAATTCCCTTAGGATTAGGCATCAGTACAATGTCTCTAATTATTGCTATAATGAACATTATTGGGGGAATCCTCGTACCGCCAATGTTGATCTTGGGGAACGTTGCATCAGTCAATCAGGAAGCGATTTGGCTACCTGTGGTCCCAGAGTTGGGAGAGATGTTCGGTCAATACTCGATACTATACAGTGGAGCCCCTATTAGGGCGCTTGGTAGTGCAGAAGCTTCAAGGTTACTCTACGCGACAAGGCCAGCGTTTATCAAGAAATCACTGACCATAGCGCGGAGAGCAACCCGGACTTTTCCATTACTTACAGCTACAACATCACCAGCGTTGAGCTTGGTTTACGCCAAATCTTGGCTTAACACACCCCGTTTAAGGTAAATGCTGGACAGTATGGATGGTTGCACCATTCTAACTTCGACACCTGAAAGGGACTACTACGGTCTTTGGAACTTGTCTGAGTATTTATTACCCGTTGAATCAAAGAACGGGCTACCCATATCCTCTCAACTTGGCTTGAGTGCTGCAATACACCCTCAACAAGCCAAATTACTCCTCGTCAATGTCTCTTTTGCATTGATCTACACCACAGCACACTTGCCATCCGAAACCGAAAGTAACGATACGATGTAAATCACTGAGGCAATGCCGGAAGTTAAATACTGGAATAAAAGTACCGCATTCCGAGTCAAAGCAGAAAGGCCTGCTCTTTCCTGCTGGCAAGCGTCTACGATTTGTGTCCACGGTAAATGTGGTGGTCCTGCTGAGCTTATAGGCAAGATCCTTCCTGGTCTGTTCATGATAATTTCGCAACTTAAAGTGCCCATGGTTTTATCTGTTGCGTCTCGAACTGAGCCTTTGGCACTTATGTCATTTTATAGTCTGCTACCAGGTCAAAGCGTGGATGCAGCATCTAGCACCACGTTCGCCGATATGGAGAGGTTAATCTTGGCCTCCTATCTTCTTTCTAGAAATCTCTTTCGCGACGCAACAATGACGGAACCATTCATTGGGTTTAAAAATGCAATGCTAGACGACAAAGGAAGATATTTACGCGGAGCAGGCGACTTCGTCTTAAGTTCCGGATCGGTGACAACTCTATTCACGCAAATTCTTATTACTCTTCCTGTTTTGACTCTCTTTATGCTTCTCCTCGGAATAGCCTTCAATAAATTTGCACACCCCAACCCAGACTCGCGTTTTCAAAGGCTGGAACGTGAACGCTTAATAAATTTAACTACTCCACACTTATATCGGGCTGCCAATAATACAAGAGACATCAATATCTCATCTTGGAAGTACGAGCGCCGACTACATCCGATACCAACGGGGAAGAAAGGCGAATTAGAGTTGTCGCTTCTATACTGCAGGAACCATGAGACATAGATATACGCCATAGTTATTTATAAATGCCGTAGTAGTTGACCGTAGTAAACGAATGTCGAATTAATTTTCGACTAAGCTATACGACCCGTTTGCACATTGTTCTATAAGCCTTCTAAGACTATGCCCAAACTTTATTATAATAACTTATTGTTATTCTTCTGGGTATATACTAGAATATACCTCGCATCCTTGCATTTATCATACAAGTGTATATAGATGGACATTACGCTAATAAGGCTTTACATGAGGCCACTCACGCGCACGTCTACTTAAAAACATCTATACTCAAGAAATGCGATGTATTATTTCTATTTTACACTCTCAGCGAATATGAAATGGAATTTTCAACAGTTGGTAATTAATAGTTACTAAATGATGCAAACTTTACTTAGCGACTGCTTATTTGTTACGAACCAAAAGGTTATTGTAACGTGGTTTACAAGCGAGCGGCCCACCTCGCCAGCTCTGCGCACCCGTCTTACCTCAACTCACAATAACTCAACGCTACGCTACTCAGTTGACTTGAGATGAGGCAGATATTCAGCTTGGTATCTTAGCTATAAATTCAAACCAAAGTTTGAGCGAGAGATTTGCTGCAAAAATATATAATGTGTCCCGAACCAGTCTCTAGAGACAACGCGCTGGTATCTCTACCTAACGCGATTGCCGGCCCAACTCAAGGAAGCTCAGCTAGCTAGAGGAAGAGGTAATAGCTAATTATATTCTCAATCTAGATTCTTGTAGTTTTGCCCTAACTCTAGCTGCTGTGCGTAAGATAGCTGGTAAGCTACCCACTCAGCGTAGAGGCAGCCCTGTTAGCATGCAACTTTATCAAGCGTACAGACAATGTTACGACGCATTTCAATTACCTATACGATAGTTAGCGAGCCTTGTAAGGACCTAGCCGCTATAAGTAGCTCCGTATGCCTATTCTAGCTACTCTAGCTCTACTAGAGGTTCTCTAAGTAGCTTGTACGCCAAGTAACGTATGTGAGCCGGAGGCTTAGTCGAAATTATACGTTAGCGCGTACGAAGGCATAAGAGCTTGACGCTAGCATCGATTATTAGCGTAATTAATTAACTTAAAAAGGGAGCTTATAGAATAATACCACTAGCTAAGTTAATGCACGGTCAGATCTCTAGTCTTGAAAGAGCTAATAAGGCAGCTACAAAGCGTAGATTACGAAAAAAAAGTAGATTTAGAAGTAAGGAGTCTTAACAAAGAAACAAGGAGAGGATATACTTGCTTAGAGAGAGGCTGTGCAGCGTCAAGTTAGTGAAAAGCGTCGAGATAGGGAGTGATCAGACCTAAATCACCAAGCTCGCGCGCGCTGCAAGAGGTCCAGAGAGACTAGGTACAACTCACGTACGTGTAAAAATGATGCAATAAATGCTGCTTAATTTAATATGTCAATATATCTACGCTACTCCACCGCGTTGTTGAGTTATATGCCTGAACAGGTGCGCAGAGCTGGCGAGGTGGACCGCTCGCTCGTATGGACCGCCCGCTTGTAAACCACGTTAGGCGACTTAGTCTTGTTTGGAGATTCCGGACTACAGCGCATTACTAACAGCTCTCGTCACCTATACTTTGAAACAGTCATATGTTGTATCGGAATCATAGATGAAATCAGTGACTCCGAGGAAGATAATGAGTTAGATGATCTTAGCCCAGAAGTGCATCATTAACCTAGGCACGTGGCTGATTTGTGATTTGCGATGAGCGAAATATGAAATATGAAATACTCAGATTCGCGGTTCGTGACTACGGATCAACGAATCGCTCTTCCATATAAATAGCCTGAATTCCTAGATAGAAACTCAGTAACGTAGTTGACAAGCGAGTGGGCGCTCTACGAAAAACTGTCGCAGACTGTACAAAGCCTTGGATTCATCTCGTACGAAACTGTTTAATCCATTACCTCTGGAGAATTGCTTCAAAGGTTAGAACCTGGATTGAACCCTAGATTACTAAATTTCTGTGAAGACCTAAAAATCGCACAGAGCTAGATTGGCCGAGATCTCTGCAGCGAGGATGTTTCTCAAGACAGAAATACGCAAACTCATATATAAACCGACAGTAACAAGTTTTCTAGAAATATTTATCGTGTGACATAGCCGGCCAACCCAGACGAGCATATAACGCTGGAGGCTCTCATCAATACGAAATCTATTTGCAACTATATACGCCATATTTGATAGGCCCTATCTAGTTGAAGAACAAGTTAATAGTGCGGGTGCCTATATAATTAGGGGAAAGCGAATGTTCGTAGTACCGGTCGTAGCCTGCATTATTCTCGCAGTCCTAGGCCTTACTATACGCCTCAACGCGTTTTCGTTTCACCTTACAAGAAATAAGTTGATTCTTCAAGAGGAGCTATTTAGTATATTAAACTACGCGGACCTTGTACACAAGAGTAAAGATATTGAGAAAATAGTAACTAAAATAGTAGAATATAATCTTGGTCCCAGAAGTACTAGGGAAAGGGTAAAGGAATTCCACAAAGTCGATCGTTATAAATAGGTCTAGTATAGTAATAATATACTGTATATAGTTATAGCTATTGAGGAATAGTATAATCAGTTTAAAGTCTTTATTTAACTTAACTAGGTTGATAAGACCCTATGTAAATTGCTTGAAAAACTCCCAAGTCTCAGTATGCGAGAAGGTCATACTCGCCCCGGAATCCTTCGGCTGTGGAGTATGCGGCCCATCGAACGCCACCCAAACGACTGGGTACTTCGAGTTGCATCCCTGATACACCGTCTTGATATGCTTGCCACTACCGGCGGCGGGCTCAGCCGGCGTCTGTGCAGTGCATCCGTTATTCTTGACAAAGCGGTCGCGCATCTGACGACCACCGGCAATAGGCAACACCTGGTCACTGACACCGTGCTGCCCGTAGTATGCAATGGGGTCGTTGCCACCGGAGCAGCCACTGATTTGAGGGTTTCCGGAGAGAGCAGCCACAGCGCGAAAGTCCTTTGCTAGCGAGCATGCAATAGCATATGACATGGCGCTGCCGTAGCTGAAGCCCGTCGAGAAGCGCAAATTCTCATCAATGCAAAGGTCGTTGTTAAGCGTCTGGACTAGCGTGCTGATAAAAGTGACGTCTTGTCCACCACTGTTCTGCCACCCGTTGCTGATACCATCCGGTGCGACATAGATAGCTCCAACCGTATCGTTGACCAGAGAGGGCATACCGTACCACGGCAGATAGCCGCCGGTTCCAACAGTCACTTGTTGCGCTGTACCCCCGAGGGCGTGGAGCGTGAAGATTAAACGGTAAGGGTGCTTGTTGTCGTAGTTATCCGGCAGCTTCACGTAGTAGGATCGTGCCCGGCCACCGACGGTTAAACTGAGTGGCTTCGTGCTGGCATCTGGACCGACGATGCTTGGTGCTTTTCCACAACCCGGGGAGGCCTTTGCGGCTAGGGCGCTGGTGAAAGCCGTACTGAAGAGTAAAGCGACGGATTGCCAATGCATATTGAGGAGGGATCAAGGACACAGGGATTTGGCCAGAAAATCAGAGCTGAGAATGGAATATTCACCTAATATTCTATGATAGTGAAGGGCTCAGCCTAAATACTACTGGTGAGCAAGGTAGTTGTGACAGGATGGGGTCATTGAGAATGGAATCAATACTGCCGTGTCAAGTATTTGAGGTGTAATGACTAGTGGTCGAAATATATTAAAACTCTTTCGGCTCTATACTTCCTAGTCGTACACTTTGCTGCTTGTGGATGTTGAAGTGCAGCGGTGATCCCGTTTTCGGATGCCGTTGTTGAGTGGGGATATACGGAATAAGTAGCAAAAATCGTGTAGTATCAGCGTAATTAGCCTCCAGATATATTGTTCAAGTTGGCTTCATGGTATGATATACAGGGCTCCTGCATTCACTTGAACTACAAACGGATATTGTGGGGTGTAGTATTATGAGAGCTTTGTTACCAGCTAGTGCGCAGTCCTCATCCAGAGAAAATCAATCGATAGTCGCACCCTTTTCAATAATATAGGCTGTGTGCCACCAGGCCGATTTTTATTTGACAATACTCCGATATGAAATTATGGCAAGCACGTAAATAGTGTTGGTCCGCAGGTTTTAGACGCCACACACGAGGTTATAGTATTGACTACGAACTATAGCGTGGATGTGGAGAACATTTATCAACTCTCCGAATTGATTTGGCAGCTAAATTTGGGTAGGTGGCCGGCATCTAAGTTCGGGTGTTATAAGTGGTCGGCAACTAAAGACGGATACACACTGCCTCAAGTAAAGACCCAAACCCCTGTCAAAGTTCGGTGGATCAATAGCTACTATCTACTCAGTGTAGTTATTGGCTAAACTCCATTGGCTAAACTCTGGGGGGGAGCAGTATCTTAGGCGAATAAATATACAATTTTCACAAGACAGGCTTATAATAGATTTAATTTCCATTAGGAACTGAGACAAAGTAGCGTGCGTTTACAACTCTAAGATACATGCTAAAATGCGCTCAACCTTCATTCTCTCTATAGGCCAATCAGCGACGGGCTCGCTTCTATTATGCCTACCTCGACTCGCCTCATCAAAACCCTTAGTCTCCTCATGTGAATGAAGGGCCGTTACGTAAACTTTAATACGCAAACACGCGGTAAGATTGTACTGTCGACTATGCGTGGGAAGGGCCGCGTCTAATCTTACAATTCCCTAACCTCTCCTCTCCATCATAGATCTCTTAACAACTAGATCTAGTTTTAATACTATGTATCTCTAAATCCTCTCTATTCTTTATAGTAGATATTTTTACATTCTATCCCCAGTCCCAAGTTCTAATATACAAATCCTGAGCCCGCGCCGTCGCACCGTTACATCTCGCTAGTTATATTAAGAAAGAACAAGCACGCGAAGTCTGCCGCGGTGCCGGCCTCGATTTCGCAAAATTCCAAGTAAGCAGACCAGCTATCACTCTTGCGAAGCATCTTTGAGGAAATATGACCTTCTCAGCCTAGGAACTCGCAAGATTCCACGGCCATCGCCTACAGGCCCGCCTTTTCCAGATCTAAAGCTCTATCATGGTTACTAGTGCAGTCGCTGTGAGTTTGTGCTCTCAAAAACAAAGTCAGCCCAGAGGTGCATGGAGCGACACTTCGGTGAGCACCGGTTGCTTCCACGGCGAAAAGGTTGACCGGGCGTTTAAGATGTCATTGACACAAGCCACGATGGAGAGATAGAGGAGCTGGAGAAGACACAAAATGCCACCATCCCAGCAGATAAAGACAGGTACGATTTCAACAAGTTATTAGACCGAGCAGGATGGGAACGGCATTTGAGGGGTTTGAAGAGGGACTGGCTGTTGACGATGGTGACTAAGCCCACACGCAAAGGACGTGCAAAGCCGCAGTCTCAAAGATGGCTGCAGAGCCACATACAATAGCTATTATTATAAGATTTTATAGTGGAGTAGTAACTAGAGGCTTGCGATTAATTTAGACTATCTGAGTTTTGCCGGGAGGCTGACGTTGCGGCCAGAGCGAGTAGTTTTGAGTAGAGTTGCTGATACAGCATTAACTACCTGTTTCATACGCTTGTTCTTCTGAGTAGATAAACCTAAAGCCTTTCTCTTCTACCTCTGGCTAGGTTGTATAGAATTTTTGGTGTTGGTAGCCACGCGCTAGGCTGCGCGCTAAGCTACCTTGTCTACACTCTCCTTCTCCCTTACTAACTTAGTTGCCTCTCGCGTAGGCTGTTGGGTTGGGTTGGGGTCGCACCGACCCCGGGTTGGGATTGGGTAGGGGTTGGGTTCGGGGCACCCATCTAGGTTGCCTTTGACGATACGTTTCATTTGTTATTCAGCATGTATCGTCAACTTGTAGTCAACCTGCATCGTCAACCCGCAGTCAACTGTTATAACTGGCTGTAATAAATACGTGATACTTATTGGTGAATATTCAACTTGACATATAAAACAATAAATTTCCAGTTACTCGGACCCAAGGTAAGCCGACTCAACCCCAACCCAACCCATACCCATTTGCTAGCCTATATTTATAAGTTAAGCCCCTACGGGCTAGCTGGCAGCTATATAAGTAGCCTAGCTCTCAAAGTACCATACAGACTTCAGGAGATTTGCACTTTCTGAAAAGAAGTGTAATCCTCCTATCCTTTACGGATCCATTAAGTCTTACAACTATACTTCCTCTAATCCTATTTTGAGTAACTTGTATTTTCTTTCTCTTTTTTACTATTACTACATATTCCCCTTTACTACTCCCCCTAGGCTATACTACTTTAGTAACGTAGTAGGTGTGCAAGCTATAAACGTGTAAGGTCGTAAACAGGACGGCAAGATAATCTGTAGGGGGTAGCGGGACGTTGGCTGTCGCGCAAGTCGGGGAAGCCTCTGGAGGCCAGCCTCCAAAATAAAGGCCCGCCCATAAACCACGAAACCGATCTCTCCATAACGCATTCCCTTGACCAATAATGATAGCACCAGAGCATGCCAAACCTTGAAGTATTATAACATTGGTATCGTTTTTCTTGAACATGAGCTGTTGGACTCTTTTGCACATACAGCTTTCTTCGCGAGATTTGCTACGCCTGCTTATCTTGAGGCAGGGTCCAAAGAGGTGTGTTGATTGCTGCGGTTGCGTTCCCGAAAGTGTTATCTGGGCCAAGTTCCCGCGTTCATGTAATCCGCTTTCCTCATACAACGATTGCGGCTTGGTGACTTCCATCGCTAGGTCGTCCTTTCCTTTAGGTAACGTTTTGAACCCGGAGCAGAGTCCGCGATCACTTCTGGTTGTATGGCTTCGTGGAATCGAACGCCGAAGAAAGTGATCGCGTTGATTTCGCGCATTAGTTTGGGCCATCCACCGCAAGTCTTCCTGAGCTCACCCCCGCTATCTGTGGATGTCTCTTGCGATTGACAATGTCAAGATATCCCCACCTGTATAAGCGGTTCAGTTCACCAAGCTTCAGTTCCTTGCTAGACTCACTCGTTATCTCCTCTTGAACGCCCTCCAAGCCTTCGAATATAGTGAAAAGCTCGCTGACGAGATGTTGGAAGAGTTTGTCCGTCACAGTGTCCTCGTTCATCCGTCTGTCCCTCCTGATCACAACATCTCGGTTCGAAAGCATTGCCTGGCGGACAGACAGCGGATCTTCTTGAACACTCGCCTGGAGGTTTATTGTAGGTCTTTTTTCTTTGGGTGGCGTGGTAGCGTTGCGATGCAGTGTTATATAGAGTATCGTGGTCTCAGCATTTGCAAGTCTTGCAAGATTATGAATATCTGCGCAGCGTCGCCAAGCATGTCCTCATAGAAATCCGATTTTTGATTGTGGTAGTATCCGTCCTTTTTCGCCGGCGTGAATTCAAGGCCCGCTGTGCCCCACTGCTGAGATCCGGAGGAAATGTTGGTAATAGAGATCGCTTGGAAAAATGAGGTGTGCTGGAATACCCAACAGATCGGTGGTCGTAATTAGTCGTCGCTGCATGACTCATTAGATCTATGCACTATAGACTGCGGTATTGAAATGTACTCGTAAGGAAGCCTCACCTAAATAGTTCTTGATTTGCGGGCACCAACCCAAGAAACAATTGGTTGACAACAGGTCGTCTTCCTCAAAAGTGTCGAAAAAAAGACGGTTCGGGCACATAACGCTCGGATCGCGATAATGTAATCGCTCTCTGCCCTGTTTCTGAACTAAATGCCATTGAATAGAGGTGCCTTTCTTATCCACTGGAACAAGCATAATCGAACGGCCTTTCAGCACGTAGCCACCGCAAAAGCGTGTAGCAAGAGGTAATTTTGCCAATGCCGCCATGATCACTAACGGAACGTAAAGGCCAACCTCTCCATTGTCCCTTTCTGAGGTGGGGAAACCGGTCGCAATAACCGAGTTCCCGACTAGGCCGTGCCAGCAGCTCTCAACAGCTTCCAATCCGATTGAAGATGCGTCATAGGTAATGTCAAACACCAGGCTGGGACATTCGACTTGCGGGTCGTTGACCTCAGAGAATGTTGTGTAACAAAATGCGAGCTGACCGGTTGAGGCACGGCAGGCAGCGCCGAGCCAAGCTAATTGCTGCGCAACGGTCACTATGAACTCCTCTGAGCCTAGAACTGTCAATATACGTTTGCCAGGGAAGAAACAAATATCGGAAGCTGTATACCAAGTTAGCGTAGACCTTGCCACAATAGAATAGTCTAACTTACACTGCCCGTCTCCCTCACTTTGGCCGATGGTGGAGCTTATTGTGTCAGCAAGACGATACGTGTACTTTGGCCAGAATTGACCAAGATATTTCTCGACAGTGGTTAGCTGGGCATTCACGGCTTCTCCAGTCAGAGCAGGCGTATGGCGAATTGATTGCATGCGGCCGGCCGGGTGTTGGTCCTTCAAGAGAGCGACTGAATCCCACTCTGTTCGAAATGATGCTCGAAAGACTCCATCCGTGACTCTTTCTGTCATCTCTAGTCGTCGTAGTGCTAGCATGACTCGGTGGCGTATCAGCTCCATTGTATTGCCAAAGTGTTGTCCCATAGCTTTTTGGGTGTTACGCGTCAGTGCGGAAAAAGCATCGTGTCGTGTTAAGTAGGGATAGACGTCCTGATCGTCTGGATTCGAGGTATTGGATGGATCCTTTGAGTGTTGAAGCGTGCTCTCTTCGTCTCCGCCCTGCTCAGTTGAGGAGATCGAGACATCGTTCAGGACACCATCTGAAAGATTACGATGGTCCAAGTCGAAATAAAAGACTGGAGGTTCGGGGTCGTCGAGCCTTGGTAGTTGGTTTTCGTCGGGATTTATTCCGTCATCATTACGACCTACTTCTCACTCGCTGCATTTTTCTTTCCAAGTCTGTTCTTCCAATCCGGCATTCTTGGCATGACGTGTAATAGTCGTGGATATTTTTCCAGTCATTTCCGAATTCTGAAGGTCACTCACAGCCTCCTGGAGCCTCGGCAATATATGCTATCTCTTAGTCGGCGGACGGCCTTAGAAGCCTGCCTCCGTCGCGAACGTCTCGCCGTGCCTTTCATGACTTCGTTCGCGTAAGCCTTGAGGAATGCGTTAAAAGATTGGCGAAAGGCTGAATTTTTCAAGAATCGGCTATGGGATAGTAGATGCTTGCTTGGTAGCCCTTCTAAGAGAGCAGCAGCAAATTCCTTAATGATAAGATCCCTGTAACCTGGATTAAGTAATACAGAGTCATCAGATATGGTTGACTGTCCATCGCCTACATCACCCACATCCTTTGGGAAAGGTGCCGGCCCATCCATCGTGAGCTCAGACTCTTCTATGATACCGTTCTGCGCCATCATAGCTTTGTCAAAAGGCGGCTTTGAACTCCTCGAATCTGATACAGTTGTTGGCCGTGTCGAATATGTTCTTCCAGTCGTTGAACTCTGGTATCCGTCCCGGGACATTCCAATTGAGGAAGCCACTTCTAGTGAGCTTCCTGGATTCTTATACTGTTCCCGCACGTAGTGCGTGTGCGGCTCGACCTTACCCTGCACCTTACAGAAAGAGCCCTTTACCTTATTGACGTTTATATCCACCTCACGGACATTCGACTCCATTGCCCAGCCCATTTCGACCATTCCTCTGGGTGTGCTTATGCCTTGAGAGCCAAACAGCCTTGAAGCTGCAGTAGTTCCAGGGGGCAGATTCCATGGATTCAGAGTCAGTGCCACCTTGGATGCGAATGTATCTGCCGAAGACCTGGCTTCTTCAGCTTCTCGCACTTTCTTCTCTTCGTTCTCGCGCTTCTGCTTCTCCGCGAACTCCTTCTCGCGCTCCTCTTCTTCGTGCTCGCATACTTTCATCCCTGTGATCACCTTGGCGAGCTCCCCTGTGATCACCTTATCGAGCTTCCCTTCTTCCTGTCATTTCTTTTGGGGAACCTGATCGGCCGCAGGCGTTTCCTGATCTAACCCTTCCCTAGCCCGCGCCCCGAAATTATTTTCTTCCTCGGTTATCCCGAGTATAGAGTATATATCTTTGGGAACGGGGGTGGGCAATTTAAATATCTTTTAGAATTCCTTGAGCTCGTATTTTATAACTTTAGCCGGGCTAGGCAGGCCCCTCTGTCGTCCCAACAGTCGCAACCTTTCTGCGGCTGAGAACGACCCGAGGCCTCTGATCATATCAAGCTTAGCGGCGTAGGCATCTCGCCTTGTCGACCCCGCCCCCTTGAGCGACGGGATGGGCTGTATTTCCATCGAGAAAGCGAATGGAGAAAGCGGTTAAGATAGATTTCGCTAAGGAGTACAAACATAAGAGTCGAAGCTTTCCGAACGTGTAAAGAACATCGGAACCGTCTACAGCGGCGCGCAACGCAGAGCGCAATGCGTGGTTTATAGTATTTCGCTTGCGCTAGTGACGAAGATGGCCGATCCGCTCCTACTGCACCCCCTGCTCTGAAGGCGATGAGTTATATCCAAGCAAAGTATCAGGTTGTTTTGTGTGTCGCCACCAGGCTAGCGAGCACCATGACGCTTCGAGCACGAGCGCTGGTATTGTCGGATTACGCGCAGACGAGACCAGGTACTCGGAATGGGGCCCACTGCGGGAACTAAAATGGTGTGTGGCTAGCCAGACACAACCTCTGCTCTGCACGGGACAGCTTCAACCCGATGGACATATATTGGAGTTGCACTGCTTTCCCAGAACAAACAATGGTTCACTTAAAGTGAGAAGAGAAAATGGTCAGATCAATCCAACCGCATGCCATTATTTAGAAGTATCTAAATTGTCACCTGCTTGCTGGAGAATCGACTTCATACGAGCATAAAGCTGCCGATCCTCCGTCAACCATCGTTTCCCTTCGGGAAAAACCACTTTCCGCAGCTCTTGAAGGCAAGGAATCAGCGGTACACAATATGTCGTAATGTTCTCCTCCACCTCCTTGGCAAACTTATCTTCCTCATCCACGGAGCCTTTCTTAATCTTTGCGAGGTTCTCAGTACTTTCAAAGTTCCAGGCCTGAAACTTTGACACACGACGGTGTCTACTTGGACCAGTGCAATGCATGCAAACCCAAAACAGCACCCAAAAGAACGACTCTAGGTCATGCATAAAGTTATGATATTCGCCGTAAAGCGCACCAATTGCCATAAAAACTTTTGTACCTGTTTTGCTTGGCGCCCCAGAAGCGCCCTTGCGATCAATCTTGATGGCAAGGTCGAGGTCGATCAAGAATCCGTCATTCTCCGCCATGTTCAACATGACATTCCCAACAGAGATATCTCGGTGGAGGATTTTGGCATCTAGGAGCGATTCGTGCCCTAACAGATCAGCCACAGCCATACAGCTTCGTGTCGCGCTCACCATTTATACTGCCAACCAGTCCGGTCAGGATGCCGCATGGAGAGCTCGCTTCGTAGATACTCTTCCCAACGTCTTGCATGATAAGACGACGGTGAACGCGGCTTCTTCGCCGGTATACTTCTGGCTTGACTGGAGAATCCGAACACGACCGTTTCGGAGGTGGCATCGATGCTTGGATACTGCTCAAAGACCTCTTCTGCGTCAAGGTCCTATTGCTGCTCCAGCTCCTGCCTCTACTTGCACTTGAAGCACTGGCTGCGCTCGGACTTGTAATGACCTCGCGATGTGCTGCCCGCCGTTGAAGTGGATTTCGGCCAACAATATCACTCAGTCCCTTCCGCACATTCATCAACACATCGTCTACTTCGCCATTGGTGACCACTGTCTCGTGATAATAATACCGCGCCACGTTCTTGACACCGCTTTCGGTTGCCTCTTTCAGCAGCAAGCCTTCTTCAGGCCGTTCCTCATACTCCCACGAGTCCTTGATTACAAGTTCGCGGCCCGGTTTGTCTCGAAGGGAGCCTTTCCAGCATGTCGTTGCCCGACCGACAACCGAGCGCTGTCGCTTCATAAGCTCCTCCAACCACACCCACTCCATTAGGCCATTCGATCGGATCTGCATGTATTTTTCGCCACCCCTCACTATAGAAGGGTCAAACCCTAGCTCTTCCTCCGACATCCACAAGCACCCCAAGACCACTGAAACAAACATTGCGCCGTCCCTGTTGATGTCGAATGATGTGGACCCAACCACTCCAAGTCGGTCAAATTCCCATAACCGCATCATTGATCCGCAAAGCGTAAACCCAAGTACGAACCGCCGCGTATCTTGTGCGCTGAATATCTCCCGGGCATATCTAACAAGATCGAGCCACGTGTTGCTGTGATTGTCCTCCCGTGGATTGCTCTTCAGCTCGCCGGGAATAAGAATGTGAGACCAGTCATAGCAGTCCCCATCATTATCCTCTACCTCATTGCTAGACTTGTACACTAGGCCGACGTCCAGCTTTCGCTTGCTGATTGACCCGGGGATGGGCTTGTTTGGGGCGGTAACGCATTGTCGACGCTTCGAAGGGTGAAAGTTGTGCTCGTTCGCGTAGTGTAAAAACAAATCGATATGACGTCGCAGAAATTGCAGTACCGCGGTCTCCTCGCATGATTCCGGCCATTCCTTCCAACCGACATCTTCCTGAAACACAGCCGCTCCTTCCTCTTTGCAACTCTGCAGAACTGCCGACGTCATCTCACCAAGCCTTGGAATCTGCCCAAAGGACGTGTCGAAAATGTCTGGGTGGTCAATCTTAAGATTGTTCTCCACTTCATCCCTAAGTATGGGGTCTACATTCCTCCTGAGGTCGGATGTATCCGTGAAACTACCCGTATTGAATGACCAGGGCGTCTGCTGAAACGACGCGGTGTGGGGAGGGCCAGATTGTGGAGGCGTCGAGGGTTTGTCAATAGCTGCGAGTGCCGATTGTGCGACGACATCGTATACACTTTTCCATACCCACTCATCCGCATCGTCGTTTAGGACCGTCTTTAGAAGGGGTACGAGACGTTTGACTTCGAATTTGTCGGAGCCAATAACGGTAGGGAATTGTAGAAGATCGCCAAATAAGTTTTTGCCGCCGCCCGTTGATGGTAGCGATCGAGATGCCGGAAGTGTTTGCAGCGCCGAAACAACGCTGAGACCAAGGTTCTGCATAACTGCACCTGTTAGATGCATGATATAAAACTGGCGCCAACTTACCTTCCTGGCCTAAGAGTTCTAGCGACTCTAAGGCATCTGGAACGCCCGCATCCTGGCATACCGATCTGAAAGAATCGCGAAAAGCGTCCAGTCCCTTCCCGATGGGCTTCGCGTTAGTTATCTCCAGTATAGACGCGTCCGCCATGTCTACATGGCGCAAAAGGACCTGCGCGCAGGCAGCTAGTAGGAAAGGTTATTACAGAAGAAAGCTTCCATAGAAATGCAATGACCAAGAAATTATCGCAGAGAGACACAATTTCGACTGTAATAGGGATAGAGGGCGTGTTGAGTTAGAGAATTGAAGAGGATTTGGAGGGAGAATCGCGCGACAACTTCGAGAGGCGCCAAGCCGGCAGCCCTGCGGACGCAGAGAATGTCGGCACAAATTTCACCGACAGCCGGCAAGGCTTGGAGTTCACTCAATATTTCGAATAATGGTTACTCCAAGAAATGTTGGAGCTCTAACCCATGACATAAGCTGGTTTAACATTGAACTTGTTCCTTATTGGCCAAAAGATTGCTCAGCATGAACGCACACATTATCGCTTGGCGGGTAAGTGAACCGTACCTTGCTAGTGTGTCGCTTCGTCCGCTCCAAGGCCTTAGTTATACAGAGCTTTGGCTCCCTGTGCGAACTTCTTGCTAGCGCGAGGGTCTGATTTCGGTGAAAGCAGTAGCTGCGTCTTACATCCTTAATGTGCGCCTTGAACCTTACAAATGAATTCGCTTCGCGACCACGTGCTTGTGGCGATGCTCCCTCGGCCTCACTACGCCATACTCTGCTCTGAGCTTAGTAGAATGATCTAAAAATCTTGTATAAGCCTTATATACCTATCTCAAGACTAATCCTTAAGTTTAAAAAGAATATGTCAAGTTGTTTTTGAGATAAAGTAAGATAATCAATAAAGATAGAAAATTAGGGACTAAAATATTATATCTTAGGAACGATAGAACCTATAAAGCTAAGAATTCTAGGATAGACTTAGAATAAGTATAAGAAGCTATATATAAGTTTTTAGAGTATTTTATACAGCTATAGTTAAGATTCAAGAGACTGTTTTTAGTGTGTTTGGGGGCCTGGCGCTCGCTTGTATTCGGCGCTTGCTTGTAAACTACGTTAGTATACTCTTAGCCCGCCTTCAGCACTCTCCTACAGCACGAGAAATGAAGCATCACGACGACAGAAAATAGACCCCATTAGAGTTCGCGGAAGTGAAGCCTACTATGCCGGGATTTAGCCGCCCACTAAGCTCTTTGGAAGCGTGCCGAAAGTTCGTGCAGCTGCAGGGACATGCCGCATACAATAAAGCGCCGAGGAACACTAAGCCTAATTCCGGGGTTTTACATGAGGATCCTTTACGCTATAGTCAATCCAAAGCTAACACGTAGCTTGGGCCCTATTACACCTCAGTTCCATCTCATCTCAGTTCTATCTCATCTCAGTTCTATCTCATCTCAGTTCTATCTCATCTCAGTTCCACCTCATCTCAGTTCCACCCCATCTTAGTTCCACCTCATCTCAGTTCCACCTCATCTTAGTTCCACCTCATCATTTCTATCTCATCTCGTTCGATCGATCTTGATCCCGTTGCTACTCCTATGGATCCCGCCAGGTTCGCCCCACGTATCGTCGAGACGGTTAAGCGATTGAGGAAGGAAGGCTTGGCGGCTCAGGATCAAAAGATCTTGCCGAATCGACTTACGCGTCTCTGGGTCAAACGTTAGGTCGCAAAAGAGTCACCAAAATCAAAGTGGCGAAACAATACTGCTCGTCAAGCATTTGGCGACGTACGGTACAAGAGCGCGCACCTCTTCTTCGTTCTGATCTTGCTCGTATCGCCAACAGAATGTGGGCAAAGGGCCTTTTGCGATAGGATCATCAAGCCACTTCTTAACTCAGAAAGCTACGATTCCTATAACTTCTCTTTGAGCCCACAGGATAAGAGGTTTCTTGAAAATACGGCAAAGACGAAAGGCTTTCTAGAGGAGCCCAATTTCATAGCTCTCATACAGGATTTGTTTCCCGAAGGTTGGTTGTTCTTTCTCTACAAATGACATGATACTGACTTTGGCGTGGCAGGCGACAGAAGTATGCAAACCGTCCGCTATTATCTGCGCTCATCACTTATCAAAAGCACAGCCTTCACGTATGCGTACTCTAAGATGCCAAGAAGCAATCTTCCATTGTTCCTATGAATATTAGCTGAGGCGATCGAGAAAAGCAACTTGTACTTGGGCGAGACACAACGAGGAGACAAAGAGACAAGTGTTGTAACTGTGCTCATACCCGTCAGCTACGTAGACTGCGCCTGTTCGATTACAGTCAGTCGCCAAGTTATAACGGAGGCGTTGGGGCAGCTTCGTCTTACCAAAGTATATGAACAGGGGTCAGCTCCTTTCAGCAATTGACAAAATAATACTGGGCAGC
Source organism: Ophiosphaerella narmari (assembly GCA_028456235.1). Lineage (NCBI taxonomy): Eukaryota > Fungi > Ascomycota > Dothideomycetes > Pleosporales > Phaeosphaeriaceae > Ophiosphaerella > Ophiosphaerella narmari. The sequence continues at coordinate 30,450 of JALNQA010000058.1, forward strand.
GCCTAGCACTTCGCAGCGATGTTTGGGAGGGACGTCAAACGTCTTTACCTCGTCTTTCCTATAGCCTTCGGTTACTGATGTGGAGTCCGCAGCTAAAACTCTCACAAAGCCATTTTTGAAGACTATTTTTCTTGGGTGGTCCACAGACCCCAACAATCCATCGCCTTGTTACCATGTGTTGTCAGTAGTCGTCGTCATCTCTGCTCTAGCTGTCTACTAGGACTATACTACCGTCAGCAGATTTCCAGAGTCTCATCAGCACACCTTGTGTAGATGTGCTGTATAATTGCTTACCCCACAACATTCCGTTGCGTTGGTGAAGTCGCGGTAGATATCGAAGGGTTGCAGCTGGGCGTGTTGGAGAGTAGGCTCTACGAAGGGCGTGTCACTTGCAAGTTTGCGCAGACTTAATGTTGTTGCGGACCACATTTTTATTCAGGTGCCCCACCATGACTAGGATGATATATTTCAAGTGATGCTCCAGAAGAGGTAGAGTGAATGAGGTCAGCGGGTAGCCTTCCTACCATTCTATTCAAGGGTCGTCATTCTCACTACGGATCACTCAATGGTTTATGTGCCACACCACATGACCCGATTTCTCCAATGCTGATCTGCGACGTACCAAACGGGAAAAAACATGACAAACAGCGAGAACCCAATTTTTGGAAAACCCATCCCAGCAGCATCAGAATACACCTGCCAGTGGCCGCAACAGTCTCCACAGGCCGTCACGCGTCCCTCCGCGTCGATTTGGCACCTGTAGGATCGCCTATTTGACCTTCATCTTGGACAACCCCCAAACTTATGCCAGTCACGTGATTAGCACACACTGAACGCTAGTGGCGCAGAGCTAGTAGGGCCCCCTGGCTCTTATCTGGAGATAATGAGTGGGCGCACCAAACAGGCCCTAAACCTCTGCATCCGGGCATAGCTGTAGATACTGCGACTGAAACCGAGTATGATCTAATCAATCGATCGTACCAAACCGGAAAAGTGATATCCCGATGGCTTACCCAACGAAATCCGCCAATAACCGCTAGGGTCTTAACCGTTCCGAGAGTTGTTGATAGCACCCTCTACCGCCCGTGTCCCTTCGGTGGCACATTGCGTAAATGAGGATCTATGATTGTCGGGTCGGGCTGATGCGAAGTGTTGTTTGACGTGTTCTTCCCTGCATCCCTACCCCGCTCACTTGTGCTCCTTGATACTGTCGAGCACGGCCGCAGAAGCAACAGCGGCATTCCCTTCGTTATGGAGATTCCTGCGGGTACAAAGCGGCTTGCAGACAGGATGATTCTCAGTGTCGATTTAGGCTTAGGACCATTGCGAGCTGCTCGGACCGACCCCCACCTAAACACCCGAACCACTACTGGAACTGGGCTTGCGCCTTTGCCATTATATCACAACTACTAAATTCCTCGGGCTTGCATATACACAGGGTAGTACTGATGTAGCATTGCCAGAAGTGAGCTGGGAATGAGATAAGACCAAAATGAGACGAGACCAAAATGAGACGAGACCAAAATGAGACGAGATCAAAATGAGAGTTACAGGTGTGAAGTGTAGATCGCCTACACCCCGCAGCATCCAAATAAGCTCTTAGGCGATATCGGAATAACATCCGCGTGCATAGTTTGGTGTCTTCCTGGGTCGGTAAGAGGAGCCCACGCCGCCCGTGGCCGCGTAAAACGAATGTCCGTATGCAAGCCTCGCGACATGTCCATAAATGCTAGAGGTTGTGATCTTCACGGAATAGGCAAAGGTTAAGTGAGGAATCGATATGTTCAGGTCTCAATCTAAGAGTTACCGTGATTTGGATTACAGAAAGAAGTGATGATCATGCAACCCAGAATGCGTAAACTCTACGCCGAGGGATTTCAATCTGCAGGCCTCTTTACACCCGCAGCATCTCCGCAATGAAGGGAATGCCGCTATTATTTCTGCGGCCGTGCTCGACAATGCCAGGGGGGTGCGGATGAGGGGAATAGGAATGCATGGAGCGTGGGAGAGGGGAGGGGTGTAGGGAGATACATATAGGGTTCGTGACCAAGGCGAGTTCTTCATCTTCTACTATCTAATTCACCCCTTCATCTACGCATCCCGCAAAGCATCACCCGCCTGGCACGCTTCTTCGTGACCACTTCAGGCTCGTCTTTCCTCATCCTTTTCTATCTCCCTCTGGCGGTAGCATAGCCCCCACTATCCGTCTGAAGTCGAGTCCCTTCCCTAGCAAGCGCCGTTTGCTACACCAAGGCGGATCGAAACTTTCACTTGTCCTTATACGCCGCAATAACACCAAGGTAAGGACATGCGGCACATGTTCCAAGACTGGGTATTCACGTTTTCGTAGGTACTATTTTCGCATCCAGAGGCTGGTCCATCATGTCCAACGATCAATCGAACCCCTCTGCCCCTGCCCCTACCCGGCCAAACACTCCCGATCAAACGGGCCAGCAGGGCAGTGCTCCCCAAACAATCAATGGGGAGACCGGGCATGGCAGTGGCGGAGCCCAGAATAGCCCTGGTAACGATACCTCACAACATCGTGCAGAGTGTACGACTCCGGCAAGCGACATATGCGAGCCAATGACTGCCGAGGAAACAGGGGTTTGATAGCTCGATTCTTTGAATTCGGAATGGCGAGCTTGCCAGACTTTATATAGCTATAGGCCCGGCAATTACAAATTGCTCCTCTAGATTACCTTATGTGATGGGAGGATCGAGCTCAGGAATGAGAGGGAGATATTCATTGATTACTATCTACACCGAGAGCCGGGCTACTTATATAGCTACGGCCGGCCCGTAGGAGCCTAGCTTACTGTAGGAGTCTGATACTTAGTACTGTAGCTCGTATCGGTAAGTAGCTTGCCGTAGTAGATTGAGCTCTTTGCAACACTTATCGTATTCAATAACCTTAAGTTACTAAGCAACCACCTTATCTACTAGAATTCATTCTTCCTGTAAGAGCTAACTACTTATCCCAAGATCAGCCCTTCAGCTATCCCAGGCATTGATAGTAACATAGAGCGCGGTGAATAGCGGCTATCCAGGAAGGTAGATCAGGCTGCGCTTGAAGTCTGTCTAGGCAGTCATATCAAATAACGTTAGATTAGGCTGCTAATTCACTATATATATATACCGCCCCGTAGAGGACAGATCTTGGAACAGCATGAAAGCTTGGTTGTGAGAAATGTCGGCTTGCACTAACCGGAGAGGTAGTACAGGCTTACATCCCAAGAATCAAAGGGAAAGGATACTATCGAATTAGATCCATGACGAATCGTAGATGATGTGGGGCTATTGTCGACCAATGGGTCCCTCTTCGCGACCGGAAATATTCCGCGTATCGCCAGTTCGTGCACGCCGTCGCTTCACAACAAGACAAACGACGCCGGTCACCTCATCCACCAATCCTCTCAATACAGCTGTATGAACGCGGTATCTCAATGAAGCGGGCGCTTGACGGTGTTGGCTCGATTGAGCTCATGGGGGGTAGTGTATGTTCACATAAACGCTGGGGGCTAGAGGACAATGAGGAGTCCTTTCCCGACGGCCTCGACTGTGCATCCGAGCACGACAAATCGAATACGCCGCCACTTACCCGAGAAACACTTGTGAAACTCGATGCAACTACACAATCGCAATCAGTGGAGGCCTCTGTAGTAGGCCGCGTGCAGTCTGTCTGCTACTGGGCTGACAAGTGTGAAAGCCGGAACGAATTCGAGATGCCGCTATCGCCGACACCTAGCGGCGCAAGCTGGAGAGGTAATCGACGCAGAACGGCAAAGGCTGCACAACGACAGCGCTCCTCCAGCCCGGTCAAGAAAGCAAATAGCCCGCGGTATCGTGCCATGAACATGGCAGATGCGAATTTATTTGTTGACCACCTGCCTGAGGCTCCCACACAGATAGCAGCACAGCTGGACCGCGTATTTAATAAGACAACACGGGCCATAGAGCGAAGAAAGACTGTTGATGGGCTGGCGAGGCAGTACTGCGAAGAATCGAGAGTATTGGCGAAGAAATGCGCCGGGGAGAATGAATGGAGGAGTCACCTGTTTCTGGGCCTGCTCTAGCCGCTGGACAAACTAGAACCGGAGACGCTGATGCTTAGCGCATCTGAGAAGCGTAGGTTCATGCTTCCAACCCTGTAGCGACTGCTCGAGTAGACACTGATCGACATCGTTGCATAGCATGGCTCCCGGAACTAAAGCCAACCGCTCTGTCATCCTTTTACCTTGTCCCTCGCCTTATAGTTCCTCCCTTTTCGCAGAACGTAGTGCAATCTTTGGACGTCACCGTCGCTAATACAGCCTCACCACACGCCTCATCGGCAACTTCTATCCTTCCCAACACCCCCGTGTTCAGCACGCCTTCTACCGCCCCTAGCGATGTCTCGTCAGAAAATCCAAATAGTCTGTCAACACCGAAACCGGATATCACATTAGGCCTCGCACACACGTCCTTTACTCCTATGCAGAAATCCGTCTTGATGCAGCTGCAAGATGAGAGCCACGTCCTGAGCGAACCGCACCAGGTGCAGATAGGTCTTCGCTTTCCCTTCCTTGTTGTTGAGAGCAAAGGTGGCGCTGCAGGTGGGAATATGGTCGGCGCGCAGAATCAAGCTGCGGTTGACGGAGCTTGTGCTCTCAATATCGTTGGAGATCTGGAATGTGTTGCTGCTCGGATGGAGTCACAGGCGCGCTACCCCCAGTCATATCAAGGAGGGATACTCGAGAAACAAGCTGCCGAAGACAAAACATCCACGGTCGTGTTCTCCGTGACCACCGAAGGTCCTTTGCACGAAATCTGGGTACACTACCGGGTCGACGAGGCATACCACATGACGTGCCATCGTGCGTGGCACACGACGCGACGCGAGGATGCAGAGGAATTTGTGCAGACATTAGCAGCGATTGTGGAATGGGGCAGAACGGAGTTTAGGGTTAAGGTGTTCGGCTTACTAGGACAAATCGAAAACGCCATGCTTGGAGGCATTCCGTTAAGAATAGATGAAAGCTACAGCAATGAGATTAGGTAGATATGTGCGACGCATAGAGAAAAAAAAATGCTGTATGATCAAATCCAAGCAACGCTCCACTAAGACGAGACAAAACTGCAGCTAGGCTATCGAGATATTTAATGAAAAAGCATAGATAATAGTGTTTAGCTATACCCGCCCGCTTGTGGATCCCGCTCTAGCTCCCGCAGTGGATCTTGATGGTGCCAGGATCCGATCCGATCCGATCGTTGTAGGAACGGTCTGTGCCTCAGGCTCTTAGCACCACCCGCTGATGCACCCTGGTCTGAGTAACAATGTCCCTAAGTACCTTTCAAGTACCATTGTTCGCCACGCGACATGCAGAGTAGATGATAACCGTAATACTGCTTCTCTTCTGACCGAAAATGGATGATGAAGCAAGCCGCAGCTCTCGCACTATGGACGAATAATGCTTACGCTATACAACCGCAGTAAACTATGCAAATACCTATATTCATCGCTTACTAGTAGGTACGGCACAAAAGCACCTCCATCATCGATATCTCGGGTGATCTGGTTGTACAGGGGTTATCGAAGATGGCAAAACATTTTTTGAGTCTTGACACAGGTGAACAGAGCGATAGTATAGGTAACAATTCGCCCCTACCAAAGTGAGCTATACGCGCTCGTGCTTGTGTCGGCTAGAGGTTGTGGCAACATGGGGGACGGTAGGGCCAAATTCATAACGTGCGACGAGTCCAAGTGGATTGGACTTGATCCACCGAACCAGTACCTTTGTCAAGTTCTGCTCTAAGGTCCCCTCAATCTTTGTAAGAGCTGTACCTCTTTGAGCTTCGTAGTGAGATAGTATCCCGAGCAAAATACTATATTTTATAAGCTAGTATACGTAAAAACTATTCTGGAAAGCGGCAGCAAAGGCATCGCAGCCTTCATCGTGAAAACAAATATCCTAGGCTTCTCCATCGCCCAAAGACTCGACAAACTCGGCACGCGCGGCTCCAACACCGGCAAACTCGTCTTCAAAGACGTCTTCGGCGCCGTAAACAGAGGCGTCAAGGTCCTAATGGAAGGCCTAGATCTCGAGCGGTTGGTTCTGAGCGCTGGTTCACTCAGGTACGTCTAATCCCACCTCTTATCCATCCCATCATACTAACAAGTATCCCAAACCCATACAAGCCCCCCCCCGACCTCGCCCTCCCCATACCCACACCCGCAAGCAATCCTCCCAACCAATCGCCCACAACCAACTCATCCAAGCCAAACTAGCAGATATCTACACAAAATTATGAGCTTCCTAATCCTTCGCCTACTCAGTAGCGCAAGCCATTGACAATGAGGGTCCCATTAAAACCGAAGATTGCGCCGGCGCGATATTTTACGCGGCGGAGTGTGCGACGGAGTGTGTGCCGGGTGCGATTCAGTTGACGGGGGGGACGGGGTATATAAATTAGGTGTCGGCGGGGAGGATTTCGAGGGATGTGAAGTTATATAAGATTAGAGCTGGGATGAGTAAGGTTAGGAGGATAGTGATTGGGAGGGCGTTTAATAGGATGTACGCGGAGAAGTGAGGTTTGGGGTTTTTTGAGGGTTGAGGTTGAAAGAGGAGGTGGGAGTTTATATTCTGGGGGAAATATCGTGACCTTGAAACTCGGAATTGGTGGGTGGTGCAAACTGCCGATGGTTAGAAGTCTCAACGGTCAGAAACTGTGCTACTTACCGTGAATATACTAAGGTGTGTAGACAACCTTGAAACACTCAAAAAGAGATTAAACTACCTATAGGTCCGAATGGGCGAGCCTGTTGTACCCCCTCCTCGAATCTTCCAAACAATATGTTTCCGTAGGATCTCTATAATACTTTGGTTTAAGTTTTTCTACAATGAAGGGGTCCCCTAGCACTTAGATTCCTATTTTATCGTCAATCGGGATCGACTTTTTCGTAGGCATAAGAAGGTTTGTAGTAAGAGAGGAACCAATCTTCTCTAGGTGGATCGTCTAGCTAGGCATGGCAATAGAGAGCTTTTTGATCCAGTCGGGCACCTGGTCTGAGCCGCCCAGAAACTCACCCCAGAAGCTCCGCTCCTTGGTATCTAGACTCATGCTCCAGTCACCCCGGTCAATGGAGCAATCAATCTTGATGGTGGAGTCGGTGAGAATGGTAAAGGTCTTGAGCGCCTTGTTAAGTGAGTGCGTCGCGGTCACGGTGCCATGCTGGTCCTCCACGTAAATCGGTTTCCTAACGCCAATATTGGACCAATCGCGATAGTTATAAGACCAATCAAAAGTGTACTTCTAAGTCTACTCTCCGTAACACTAGGCCTTGTAATCGACAGTCTGCACGCGGAGCATTAGTTTGAGGTGTTGTAAAGCATAGAGAAGGTCAGAGGAGTTTATTAGGATGAGTTTTCCAAACCTTTAAGCCGAGAGTCAATACCGAAAGTTCGGCATTGATTTCCGAGATTTGTATTCTTTCGACCGTGGTGCACCCTTGAATTTATTAGAGGCATCACGATGCACTTTCTTACCTGTGCCGACTCCTATCTATAGACTTCCCTTAGTAGTCTTCAGGGTGCTTGTGAGGTTCTTAGACTTTAGGGTTTAGTGCGATGACGGCTTTATGAATCATATTCTTACTGAGAGTGATGCTAGCTACCTGTTAGCTTGGGATCGGTGAGCACTTGAGGGTGTTGATCTATAAATTACGCCACGGCAGCCACAGGCGCTTCGCATCCCTTGTTGTTAGGGCACAGCTCTACTCCACTGCGCCAAACAACCTAAAAAGGGTACGAATAATCAATAACGTTGATTATTGGAGTAGAACAGTATATATCGTACAGGCTCGTGCCCTGCAACTAGCTCGAAGCTCTGCAGTTGGCTCGCAGCCTTACAATTATCTGGATGAAGATGCTCAACACACTCTCTAGAATACTATAATCAATATATAAGAGTACTATTATATTAGAGATATATTTCTAATATTTTATATAGAAAGTTCAACTTTAAATAACTAATTAAGTATTTCATATTAAGTATAACTGATATTTCCCATATTTAAATATATATTTAAATTTCTAGCTTCTAATTTAGTTTTATTATATAGTTGTTTTATAAAAAGTAAGAAATACTAAAATATTTTCGAGTTTAATATTTCTACCTATATTTAACAGTTTTTTTTAAAGAGAGAATTAGATAAATTTTTTTCTAATAGGAATTTGTAATATATATTAAAATTAAAATTTAATAGAATAAGTAGTTATTAGGATAGAGGGGGGAAAACGGCCATCAGGTGGGGCGGGCTGACAGGTGATGGGCCACACCATAGGCCAGCTGATAAATCACGGTACGCTTAGAGCTGAACAATTCAGCCTCATGGGTCCGTCCCACCTATTGACGCGCAACTAAGAGTGACGACGTCTACATCTTCTACATTTGGCACGTCTTATAACGCAATACACGTTTACAAAGCATCAAGCTTGAGCACCAATGGCCGAACCGACACGAGCCGCTCCCCGTAGCAACACCGAGCTGCACATCCCCGTTACGCTAGGTTCCACTCGGGCCCGTGAAGAATCATACGTCACGCAGCAAGGAGAAGAGTGGTCTTCGGATGCCCTGCGTGGGTACACTGCTTTGTCACGAGACGAGACAGCTGGACAAGATGAGGACTGGCAGCACTTGAACCAGGAACGCGGGCGAGAGGGCGTGGAGGCGCTCGACCCCTCCACACCGCGATCCTCGCAAGCTTCGAGAAGACAATCTCCCGCTAGCCACCACAGCAAGAGGAGTTCAAAGCGCAAATTGGACGACCGGGACGTGCTTCAGAGACGTGCGACTAGTCCGAACTTTGGCCTTCCTGTGAGCTTGTTCTAGATATAAAGTGAGCTAGTAAGACCTGCTTACACCATTAGTCGAACCGAAGTGCATACCCCGCCTTCGGTGTGCAGGGCCCATTGGGGCCTATTTTTAAACCAGTGGACCATGAGTTGGGAGGAAGCTGGACGAATTTGAATACCAACAATGCTTTCCCTCCTCCCAGGCCAGAACCCCAAGAGAGCTTTGAATTTACTACATGGACACCTACATATACATCTTATTACAATCCGGATGAGAATGGTATTACAAGCGGGTCCGCGCCAAAGTCTATGGACCATCGTGTCGCTCATTCGCATAGTTGGGTGCCAACATCGCCGCCACGGCCCGTAGCGCCTACCTCGACATTTTCAGCGTTTCCAATGATGCATCCCCAACAAGATACGAATACTATAAAAGATCAGCTAAACGCTCTAAGAGAGGAGAATGAACGCTTACGACGAGGAAACAAAGATACACAGTTCCCTACCCAACCTGCTGTATTTGCGTACACCGGCAGAATCTTCCATCAAGTTGGACAAACTATCTATTTAAGTGAACCTCGCTGGGAGCCTACTGAAGGAAGTGGCGTCTTATTGTTTGCAAGCAATCCGATTCGCAAGATTGAATACTATCTGGACCAGCACCCTGAAATCGCGTTCGCCATCTACAAAGAGTATGACCCAACACCGCCTGCAGATCGTACTAATATAGAGACCACGGACGGCGTCTACCGTTCTCCCAAGCCATCAACCGAGTATCTTAGACTCATTACTACAGCTATGCTAGACGCAATAGAGGAACTCATACGGCACCTACCCAAATTTGGAGATTACTTTCCATACTTCGAACCTGAGAAGCCCATTCTAGCACCATACCTCTTCATGTATTACAGCGCGCCTTTCATACCTGAAATTTTGCCGAAACTAGGCCAACTAAGTCAAAACTTGATCACACAATTGCAAGCAGCCATCAACAAAAGCCATGGCTACGAGTACAGATCAGCCAAGCTTCAAGCAGAGAAGGGAAAGGTAGCCCGCCATCTAGTCAAGTACCTAGTCCGTCCGGGAGACGTACTGATCAGGAACTATGGTAACGACAGTCTCCAGGCGTACATAGCAATGGATTGGATTGAGTCTCCCGAATTGAGTGATGAAGATTCGGAGTATGGTGGGGGTCAAGAACGCAGAAAAAGGATCCCGAGATATGGTCCGCTTGCAGGTCCCGCGGGCACTCGCGAGTTAACTACGTATAGATGGGAGGTACCAGTCTGGCGATGGGACTTCGATGGTGTTTTTGCCAAGGATGAAACCTCTCTTGTCATCTCTATGACCACAAGCTACGACGAAGAATCTGTATGGATTAAAACGCTGAGTGCTTTCCCCCTCAAGTATGCAGGCCCTGAAACACGTTCACTGCTCGAAAGACGGGGCAAAACTTTCTGGTCCATTCGACACCGGCGTTTCATCCTCTACACGCAATCCGGAAAGGAAGACCAACACAATGTAAGAGCAAGCTCTCTCTATGTTGATATACAACTAAATAAATTCCGGTAGATTGGAAATAGACACATGGTGGATACGGAAGCCTACAAAATGTTGTTCCCGACGTCATGTATCGCTCGTTCATGCCTCAAAGATGACGTTGGTGCATCAAAAATGGCCTCCGATTGCCCTCCTGATAGAGATGCATTACTACTGTTCCCCCCGACCATAATGGGCTACAATCTACAGGATAAAGCTTGGAAAACACTCTACGTCGATCGCATCACAGACGTAGTGTGGAACAAACAAGCATTCCGGGACCTCGTGGCTGAGCCCGAGACCAAAGAGCTAGTGCAGGCGCTCGTTATGAAGCAGATCGACACGAAGAAATCGACAGACTTCGTCACCGGAAAGGGAAACGGACTCATTATGCTCCTACATGGCGCTCCCGGAACGGGTAAAACCTTTACAGCTGAGGGTGTCGCTGAATTCGCGGAGAAGCCGTTACTGCGAGTAACGTGTGGCGATATAGGAACACTCGCCGATGTCGTCGACCAGCGCCTCCGCGCCACATTCAAATTGGGAAAGATGTGGGATTGCGGTATGTCTGCCAAAACCTCTCTAACATAGCATGTGCTAATCAAGCGCCTCAGTCGTGCTCTTAGATGAGGCCGATGTATTTCTAGAGGACCGCGATACGAAAGATCTCAACAGAAATGCCCTCGTCTCCGTTTTTCTTCGCGCGCTCGAATATTATGATGGGATTCTGATTTTAACTTCGAATCGTGTCGGAAACTGTACGTTACACCCCGACTCCTCGGTGCCACTGATTAGCATACGGCCAATGTCCGAGCTACAGCGCAAAGTGCTAGAACTAGTCTATGTAAAGTCTTGCTAACTCGTGTATCTTCCGTAGTTGACGAAGCTTTCAAATCCCGCATCCAACTCTCACTGCATTACGAGAACCTCGGCGAGGTACAGCGGAAAAAGATATGGCGCAACTTTCTGAACCGCCTGAAGATGCTTGAACATGAGTCCGAAGCCGATGTAGAAGATATTTCAGACCACATTTCAGACCTCAGCAAGAGAATTATGAATGGAAGAGAAATTCGCAACGCCATTACGATCGCAAGACAATTGGCCCAATTCAGAGGCCAGCGTTTCCAATACGCTCATCTCAAACATGCCATCGATGTGGGCAGCCGGTTCGGAGAGTATCTCCAGCATCTCCATATGAATTTGACAGATGATGCGATTAAACAGGAAAGCGGAGTTCGGTACTCGTACACCGCGGTTCCTGCTAACCTTGAATGAAGGACTAAGATCGATAATTGGGCCTCTTTCTGTCGGCAACCAAGTCTCCGAGTATAATTCGAAACCGAGAATAGACCTAGAGGGTTCGACCGAGTAAACGCTACCAGGCTTAGTTTTACTCAGAATACAGAACAACTTACATATGCGACTGGAACAACTCACTACGACGCCACGACCGACTCGTCAGAAGCGCGCAGCTCCTCCAGCCCTTCCAATCCCAGACTTTCACACAAGGCCGGCGCCGGTTCTGATGCCCAGCGTGCCGGAGGAACACGCAGACGAGGGTGCAGAAGATGCCGAGGACGCCGAGGTTGAGTCAGCTCACGAATCGACAACCCCGAAGCGCAGCCTAACCTTCCGTATGGCTGATCATCAAGCCGTTAAGAAGCCTGTGGTCCTGCAGACGGCGACATCAAGCACAGGCGTCCCGCAGGACGTGAGAACACTGTACAAAGCGATTCAAGCGCTGGCTCGGCGGTCGAAGTTTTTCTTTCTAAGACACTTCAAGACTTATAACTTCAAGATTTCAACCCGGACAAACACTACAGCTTCTTTACGGCATCACCAAGTGGATAGACAAACAACAAGCTAGGCCAGGCATGGCTTGAGCAGGTGTTTTAAAGGGAGAAGACAAAGGTGCGACAAGGGTGGCAGCTACTTATACTTGACGGCCATAGTTCACATGTATCGATGGAGTTTATCAACTCCTGCGATAAGAATTGTATACTACTAGCTATCTACTCGCCAAATTCAACTCACACGCTTCAGCCATTAGATGTCGCTATGTTTAGGCCTCTCTCTATGCCTACTTTTAGGAGCTGTATGCCCTTCTCTACAGCCGTCGGGGGCTCAGCTCGGTTACAAAAAAAGACTTCCTCTACATGTCCTAAAAGGCCTGGCACCTTGCCTTTAAAAAGGACGCTACTATCAAGGCTTTCAAGGTTACTGGTATCTCTCTACTCAACCCAAAAGCTATACTTAAAAGGTCGAAATTAGTTAAGCTAAACTAGCCCTCCTCATTAGGAAACTTCTTATCGGTATTAAGCACTTCTGAATGGCGCAAAATTGGGAGCCTGTTACTCCAGGCTGTGGAGGACATCTACAATTCCCGCCCAACAAAGCTGAGTCAATTTATCCGCTCGATCGCCGTCCAGAAACGACCGCTACAGCATGAAAACAACCATCTCAAAGAGGCTTGCCGTTCTGCTCGCGCAGCGGAGGAGCAACTCGAGCAGCGCATTAAACCGTCCCGAAAAAGTAGACAATAAAACCTTTATTCTCCTCCAGAGGTACCTAAGATTATAGAAGTTATTCAAGTTGGTTTTTCAAGCACAGGAGATGTTCTAGCGAGATCCCGCTCGCTACTATGCACACTCGTACAATATCGCCGCCACATCGCTATCACATAGAATTTATTGTTAAAAATAGTCTGTTATATACTTCTTAGCACCTCTTCTAGAAATCTCGTAATAATTCAACTTGTGTAGACCTCTACAGCCTCAAAAGTCATGGGGGTGGCATGCTAAAAAGCGTGCGCCGGGTGAGGCTGAGCGCGGGGTAATTGATCACGTACGGTAAGCAGCCTCAAGTCAAATAATCTACTCACATCAACTAAGGAAGTGCGCTCACGATGCAGTCCCAGAGGCAATGGTACCTTAGTGCGCAAGTCCCTTCATCATCTAACCCAGCGGAACAGGCGTTCAAAGAAGCAATTGCCGTCTTCAAATTAGACCCAAGAAACCTAGGCAAACTAGACAGGCTGCAGCATGTCCAACAGCTTGACGATCTGAAAAGCGTTCTCAACGATTCACGACTGAAATACGAGCAGCAGCATGAGAACGACAAAATCGCCAAATGGATTCGCAAGCTATCAGCCCGTATCTGTTATTATGGTGGGATATTCGATGTTTTGGTCCAGCATCACCCAGAATATATCGCCCTAGCGTGGGGAACTATGAAGTTCCTCTTTATCGTACGTAACTCTGCATGATGCTTCAAGAAGTGAGCTAATATGAGACCACCATAGTTGGTCGAAAATCACGGAAAGCAAATCCATATACTTGCCAAAGGTCTGGCGCAAATCGCAAATGTCTTGCCGCGGATCGAGCTTGCGAATATCCTATACCCTACGGACCGGATGCAATGTGCCGTATCCAACATTTATAGTAATATCATTCGATTCTTCCTAAGAGCAGAGCGGTGGTACCAACAGAGCAAACTACGACATGCATGGGAAGCTCTGATCCGGCCTGTCGAGCTTTACTACACTGACTTGATCAGCGACGTCGAAGAATGTACAAAGGAAATTGAGACTCTAGCCAAAGCAGGATCCCATGCGGAGCAGCGCGACATGCACTTAGAGATACAAGACTTGAGCAAAAGAGTGCAAAGCTCAGAAGACATGCTCCGAGAAGTGCGAGGCCTGTTAATATGTATGTGTGACCTTCAGCCTTCGTATATCTCCTTTGACGACGAATCTAGCGTATCAAGCGATCCAGACGAGCGCTAATCTGGATACCAACCAGCGCTTGTCTGATCTTCAACTAAACCAGATCCTGGATTTTCTTTCCAGCGCCAATGCGTTGGACCCGATTAAAACGCTTCAATTCCGACTATACATGAACACTCGGCCGAGGCGACGTCAGCCTCTGGCAGCAACGGGACAAAAGTTCTGGGTGGATCCAAAGTTTCACACGTGGGAGTCGTCACCATCACCGGCCCTTATCATGGTCAAAGGAAATTATACTAACCGACTTGAGATACAAAAATTCGCTGTCGACGTTATACGCGAGCTACGTGCGAAGAACATCCCAACACTTTGGGCTTTAAAGTCGGTCTCAGGACATGGTGTCGCTGCCGCATCGACTATAGATGTTGTCAAGAGCCTTGTGTGTCAGGCTATACAGCTCGACGCGTCGCTACACACAGAGACTTCACTTGCACTGAGCTGCGCTCAGTTCCGCACAGCCGAGACCTTGGAACAATGGCTGGACCTGTTAGCACGCACCATTGGGAATCTCCCTCAGTTATACATCATTGTTGATCTCGAGGTCATTGGAGATCCTTATGCTCGGGGTGTTTCGTGGCTCGCTGAGCTATCCGCTTTGTTCCAGCGGCACTCTTCTCGGAAATGGATACGCCGTCTCAAAATCTTACTTGTCAGTTACGGTTCTATAGTCGTGCAGCAAACAGAGTTGTCGCAGTTCCGTGATATTGTTGTATCTGCCCGGCAGCCTCAGAGGCATTATAAGTTCTGGCGTCACGGGCCTCCCGGACAACCTTGGATATTTCCAACAAGAAAGCCGCACGCACCGCGGATCAGCTACTGAAGAATTTTTTTCTGAGGACCTACAGTCATAATTTATTAGCCTTGTACTGTCAGGTACACAACAAGTATTGCTATAATCCGATGAAAATAATCTGCCGTAGCCAATGCTAAATATCTATGACCCACTCTTCTCCGAAAATTACCTTTGCATCGTCTCCTCGAAGCCTGATTTGCACAGCGCTTTCTTTCGTGGCGCAACAGACCTCCCTCCCTATAGCGCCAACGTCAAGACTTTATCGCTCCTAATTCTCGTATAATAGCCTTATTTGAGCCTCAAAACCTCCCTCTAATGCTTAGAAGCTATTATCAGCCTAGCGCGCGCTGTCGCGGGTAAATTCATGTAGGGTCACTATGTTAACTGGTACTTTCAACGAAAGCGGATCCCTAATCCCGGCCAATGCGAGATGACTCCGCACTTCTTACCTTATACATCCGCGGACATTTTATTGTAAGATATATGGCTGTGCAGATTACAACCCGACTCAGGATTAGGAACAGTGTTGAGACTTAAAGGACCTGGGGCTTGTTTAGTCAGACAATGCGTCTCAGCGACGGGACCGCTCGGCACAGCCATCGCACAACTTCTGCATCTTGCAAAGTATATAGGCAAGAGCGGCGGGAGCTATCTATAGGGCGTTCAAAGCTACTCCTAGAGTAGTACTTAATGTCAAAGCATACCTCTTACCTATTGAATAGCGGACTTAGAAATACAACACGGACATTACCATCAGACCTCTCTCGTGCAAGGACATTATAGATACAGCCACCCTAACCCCTATCCCCCAGGTGTTACAAGGAGCCCAATATATTACGGCAAGCTCCTTACCGATACAAGCTACGGTATTGGCTATCAACAGATCGGCCAGATCCCCACAGCAAGTTAAGCCCCCTACGGGTCAGCCAATAGTTACGTAAGGCGCCCAGCTCTTGACGTAGATATAAATCAATAACTACCTGAAAGTAATTCGATAGTAGACTATAGGGCTAGTTCTACAGGCTACACAGACTACAATTAGACATAAACCCCCTCGGTGTTGTAACCTACTATCGTATATTTTCTGACATATCTACCTTTATGCCTTCCTAATTTCTTGGCCTACAACACTAGCTAATGCCTGATTTGGGTCGAACGATTGGCGAGTGTTAGAACGCAGCTCTACTCCACTACGGTAAATAACTAAAAAGGCGAGAACAATCAACAGAAGTTGATTATCAGATTACCTCAGGGCCCCCTGAGTCTAGAGCCACTCCGGTTTGCGCAGCTACTGCGTAGCATAACAGCGGGGTCTACAGATCGACATCAGAATAAAGATTCTATAGGATAAGAATTATAAATCTCACGAAGCTGATTTTCCGGTATGTATAGCCAAACCGCCCTTGTAAATACGTCTAGTCGACAGTAGCCTGCCTAGAATACTCAAGAAATACTCAAGACATTGAAGGGCTCTCCTTTACCCAGGTACCACACGGTGTAAGGCTGAGGTGGTAAGACGACAAACAACAATCACCAACCAAACAAACCAGCGATCGACTAACCAGACCTTACTATCGGCTCTTTGCGCCGGCCGTATTTCGGAAGCTCAGCTAGTACGAAGCACTTGGCGGCTTACAGTCCATTATTTCCACAAGTCGACGCCACTGGCTGTTTATCGGCACTAGAAGCACGTGTTGAGGAAGATCCCTTGCCCCTAGTGACATGCCGCTAGTTTTGATACGCATGATGCACGCTCACTGATCTTACCTCACCCTCTATTACCTACCTATCTCTCAAAGTTTGACTTAAAGTTTTTAATCATTTAATCTTCTACGCATGTCATACGTCAGAAGATAGATGAAACAACCGGTTCATTCGATGCTCCGGTGGTACCATTCTGTTCTAGACGATTGGAAGGTGTTCCGCCGGCTGATGATTTGCACTAGGGATGTCGCAGACCCGTCATTAGTGCCGAGCCTGAGTCGCGCGCTTCGTCACAAGACTAGTCTGGTACCAAAACCTCGTGACGAATTGGGTAGCGCGAAACCTCCCATGCCTCCTCCAAGTCCATGCTATAAGCAGTTATACCCTTGCTTGCCATGTGTAGCACGTGGGTACCACCAAATCTTGCCTAAAGTCGAAGAGCTAGGGATGCGAAGCTAATTTGAATATTCCTTTGGCGATTGGAATTCAACGCACGCATTGGTACTTCTCTGATGATTGTTGATCGTAGCAAACTGCGATATCTGGGACCTAATTTCAACCTAACCATCCCGATAACAGGTAGAACTTTATGAACGCCACTACCCCCAAGTAAACAAAAGGTACGCAATCCCACGAGACGACTCGCTTTTTTGAAGGACGCCTCCACATATGCAACCTCTTATCACCCCACTAATCCTCTGAGACTGCAAGAAAGTAATATCACTGTACAACGCATATTAGCTACTGAGACTGGTTTCTCGTCTTCTCTTATTCCAATTTTTACACATCCAACATGCCTGAAGTGTGGGTAGAGTTTGGCGGGATACGAGTCGATATCAGCAAGCTCGACTTTAATGACCATTCGTCCCGCGTTGCCGAAGTCAAAACATCGAACACCATCATGATCGCCCTTGTTGTTTTTGTTGTCGGTCTTCGCCTGTTCACCCGGATACGATATGTAAAGCAAGTATTTGTCGAGGATGGTAAGCTGTCGCGAATGTCCGTTAAGTATTCAACAACTAACCTAGGCAGTTTTCATCATACTTGCGGCAGTTCTTACCATAGCTCTCGCCTCTACCTGTATCTCTGGTATGTAGGGCCTTATGTAGCCTAAGCAATGCTGATGATAATAGCCACGGACGAAGGACTTGGAACGCATGTGTAAGATTGCCTAGCGTACGAACCAGTTTGCTCCTGTTACCCACGTTGACCTTACAGATGGCTATTCCCTCTTGATTCGGTATTTCGACAAGTCAAAGCCTGCATTCTGGTAAGTACATTAAAGCCTAAGATTGACACGCAACTATCAAATATCTAATCATCCGCAGTATTTGTTCGTTAGTCAAATATTGTATGCCTTTGCAATCGCCTTGACGAAAGCCGCCATCATCTCATCGTACTTACGCCTCATTTCGGATCGAAACTTTTGCATTGTTCTTTATGCAACCGCATTCGTTACGTTTGGCCTATGGGTTTGTGGCGTTTTTGTCACCGTCTTCCAATGTCAACCGGTCTCAAGAGCTTGGAATTTCGAGGTTCAAAAGTCATGTGTCGACTACGTGACCTACTTGTATGTGGCTTCAGGGATCAACGTACTCACCGATGTTGTTCTCTGCCTTCTACCGATGCCACATTTTTGGTAAGCATTTTATTTGAAGTCCAAAGGAGTGTGTGACTAACACTCGTCATGAAGGAAGCTCAATATGCCGCGCAAACAGCGCGTAGTTCTTTGCATACTTTTCACCGGCGGTGGAGGGTGAGTATCAGCTACTGAGGAGCTTCATATGCATGAGTTGTCACTGAAACCGTCTAGAGCGTGTGTGGCATGCATTGTCCGAATGTTCTATCTCGGCAATCTTCGCATACTGGATGTGACCTGTGGGTGAAAACCATGATTTGGCGCTCCCCGCTTGTTTTTTTGTACTAACATGTCCCAGACCGGAGTGTTCCAGGTCTCAACCTGACTGTCATCGAATGTAGCCTTGGCATAATATGTGTTAGCATTCCCGCTCTTCGTCCACTAGCCGTAAAGCTCTTCCCACGCAGCTTTCGAACCATGAGTTCGTCTACGGATAGGCCAAAACCACAAGCAAGGAGTCTCCCTTTGAGCAATATATCGGTCGGACACACCGTGACTATTGTTTCCTCGGATAAGCCTATGGAAGGCGATGGACTTCGACGTCTTCCTTCTGTTGAAGCACTAAATCAAGCGGCTCAGAGAAAATGCTAGCTGGTCGAAGTATTAATATCTAGATAGTTAGGATAATTATGTGTGCTACAAATATAAACCTGATGATTCACCGCTGATTGCCAAATCTAGTTTTCAGCTCATCTCACGCCGGCACCAATCGCCAGTCTGATCTCGCGAAGTTGCACTCACAACCACAAATTCGCTTCGGTGGCTTCATGTTGGACGGAATGTAAGCAGCGACTAGAGGCTCCAAGACGGAATACTGGCACGCCCTGACGATCTTTGTGATGCTGCAACACACCATTGTCCGACGAAACCGTGAATAGCCGCCTCCCCGATACGCTATGCACAGAGACTGCTGACTATAATAGCTTCAACTCCGCGTAGTAAAGTAAACAATCTAGTTTGAACGTTTATACCTCAGCCTAACCCACCGCGGGGAGGCATCGCCGCTTGGGTATAGGGAGACACCAAAAGATATAGTGGTAACATGGTAGTGAATTCTTTTTCACTAAATTAGAGCTACGGAGGAAAAGCCCCGCAGTCACTATGTATGATGTACATGAAAATCTGTCTTCTTTTACTAGTCATTTCTCATCCTCCACAATACGATTATAGAAGTCGTTGAAGGTTTTGCAATGCCACTGAGCCTGGAATCTACAGGAGCCAGGCACCAACAGCTCCAGCGATGGCGACAAGGACGCCCTGGGCGCCAAGTCCGACCTTTGCGCCGGCGCCAGGAGTCTGAGATGCTGACGCACCCGGGGCGGTGGCATTGGCGGACCTCGTGGTGGTAGCGACGCGAGAAGTGGCGTTGGCACCAGCAGGCAGAGTTGAAGGCTTGGCGACACCGCTGGGGCAGTGCCAGTGGTCGTTGTGAGGCTCGCACGTGGTAGCAGAGACGGCATGATCATGATCGTCTTGTGGAGCACTGGAACCAGAAGTCATAGCTACAGAGGCGGTGACAGAAGTCTTTGCGCCGACTGAAGGAGGCGTAGTGGGCTTGGGAACGCCGGAGGGACAATGCCTTGGTCATGTTAGCGGTGGTCAAAACCACATGATGGCCTCTATTTACCAATGGTCATTATGGGGCTCGCAGACACCGCTCACAGTGGCAGAAACTGTGTCGACAGTCTGAGCCATGACAGCAGCAGCGGCCGCGAGGAGAATCAATGTGATCTTCATTTTGGAGTCGGACGGGCAACTGAAGCTGGTGTTGCGTGGTTGAGTGTAAGCCGCGGCGTCGTGTCGAGGGTAGGGAACAAAGCAAATACAAAAAAAAAAGAAGTTTATATCTTTTCCCAGGCTAGAGCCTTCACCTGTGGACGCGTGCGAGCCTGGCGTGGGCCAAGGCAATGGTACGATCTTGGCATGTCCATCGCGGTACTCACACACCCGCAACCTTGCTCTATGGCACGCATTTGACTGGCTATACAGCTACGCAGGCTTAGATAGTCTGGCAATTTGCGCTAGTAACGTGGGATTAACTGTTGGGCTGGAGAAATCTGCACTTGGCATACGGGTCGAGGTGAGGACTGGGTTGGGTTGGAGATGTAGCGCAAAGAAACCGAGCACGTACTCCATGGTACAAGGCTGTGGGAAATTCTCCATGTTTGGCTTGTGTGAAATCATCAGGCACAACAGCTCGTAAGTAACATAGAGACATCAACGGATACCTAAAGCCTCACTGACTAAGTTGCTGCCAGAGTTGGATTATCTGTTTCACGCTTGGTGTAATGTCGACTTCCACAACGCGAAAATGGGGCTTTTACAGATAATCGTAGCATTACCAGGATCTGCATATTTAGCTGATATTCTAACTGATTGGTCGTACAGGCTACGCAGGTGCCTTTTACAACCAGTTCCTCGGGTTCTAGGCCGGGAACGGTTACTGCAAGTGGGATCCTAGTGATTCAATATATAGCAACACATATATTCGCTTAAGTCATTGAAGAAGCGAATGACCTTGTTGCTAGGTCCAACATACGCGTGTTTGACTTCTTTCGTCAATGGTACTCTGAAAATTGGAAATTTACCCTGAACAAAGACGTGAAACTAGGCACAACATCATCAAGTAGGGAATGATACGACCTTTAGTACCCACGGCACATATTATCAAAAGGATAGCATGACGTGGTCGTTAGCATCTATTCACCTTGTACATACTATGTACTGCCCATCTAGGTAAGCTCGCGTTACTAGGGGGGACTATACATGTCGTTCGCTCGTTCCATCTAAGGTAGCGTTCATGCGGCCGGGTTACCATGAACATATTGAATGGCTATCCGACAAGACATAAAGCCCTGACTAGCATCCTCGCAATTATGCATTGAAATATTACAAAGACGGTATGAAACGAGGTGCATGCACATTTTTCACATCTCGATTTCCGGCTTGACTTGCATAGATAATAAACGGGCTACGTACTCGCTTATCAAGGTCTCGAAAAAATACCAGCTAAGAATGGCCATCCTACAGATGGAGCGCAAGGCTATTTGACGCCGAATAATGATGGCCCCTTCTTTTCTTCTCCTATAGCAAAGGATGAGAGAGTGGCGCACATGCGTTCGAGTTTACCGATGGTTTTTGCCTGCGGCGTTCTCTCTTTCGCCTGTTTCGATTGATGCGCTAACACGAGTAACGCTAGGCAATGAGTACGTCATACCACTGGATGAAAGCGTCAGCGATGCATTGCCCTAACTTTGCCATATGATATTTCATCACTAGTTAGGCATGGTGTGTGTTCCATAAGCCTCTTTTTTTATTTGTTCGCCTTCGCTGTGGGGTGTAGCCGAGGTAGTTAGGCCGAGGCACAATCGATTGCCTAGCTAGGTATGGAGCGCCAACACCTGTGAGATTGATTTACAACGACGCTGTCCTGCTGGTAATTTCTACCTGAGAAGATCTCATCTAGCCTCTACGAATTTCCGAATCATATCAAGCAATGCAAGATTTACGACTTGTCTCCTCCTCAAGATCCGGTTTCTTTCAAGCTCTACCGGTGATTCCCCCTCAATACACTTCACTGGACGAGTTATCACCGCAAGTTAAGCAGCAGTACAAAAATGCAGCTGAAGCTTCAGATGACCGAGTCATTACTAGAATAATTGACCTCTATCTCCCACCGAATTCGACCAAGGTCACAAAGCATGCGCACCACATCGCACGCCGATCTCTGGATCCCTCTATCCTTGTCCATGCCACGGATGCGGAAATAAACCACCCTGTCCTTCGCCCATTAACTACGTTTGGTGAAGAAAACAGAAACGATCCCCTCTGGACATCCACGGGATGGCAGAAACTAAAGGAGATCGGCTACGAGGAAGGAGTCGTGGCAGTCGCATACGACCAGTCACAAACTGCCTTCAATCGTCGGATTCATGCGTCCCTAATTAATCACATCTGGAGTTGTACAGGAACTATGACAGGCTGCCCAATGACTATGACTGACGGTGCAGCCACACTATTGGCTAGGCACGTGAACGATCCGGACCATGACCAACCAGGTCGCAGTCAAGTTTTTCAGGGTGCATACGAGAGATTGACGAGTCGTGATCCAAAGTTGGCATGGACTAGTGGACAGTGGATGACAGAGCGGGCCGGTGGAAGCGACGTTTCCAGGACAGAAACCATTGCGACTCGAATATCGGTCGAGGAGGCCGAACGTGAGGCTAACGCCGGGAGGTCCCTCGACGCTAGTGGCATGCCGCTTGGTCCTTGGATGATCAACGGATTTAAGTGGTTCAGCAGCGCTACTGATTCCGAAATGGCGGTGTTGCTAGCGCGAACGAGCAAAGGTGGACTGTCGGCCTTTTATATTCCAATGCGACGACAAATAGGCCGAAAACCACCTACAGCGGATATCACCAATGAGGAAGCGCTACCACAGACTGAGCTGAATGGTATTCGTCTTCAGCGGCTGAAGAACAAGCTTGGCACAAAATCTGTGCCTACCGCTGAACTTGAGCTTGAAGGCGCACGGGGTTGGTTGATTGGAACAGAGGGACAAGGTGTCAAAGAGATATCGGCCGTCCTCAACATAACCAGGCTCAGCACAGGAGCCGGAGGTGCTGCCAATTGGAGTCGAGGCCTTGCCATATGTCGTGCATACAGCAAGGTTCGTAGCGTCCGCGGCGGCCTTCTGGCAGAAAATCCAGCGCATCTACGTTGGATGGCGGACGAAACTGTGAAATACTGGGCTGCTGCTCACTTTGCTTTTCTGAGTATCGCCCTACAAGGCTCTCTAGAACAAGATTGGGCGAAGATGGTGGCCAATACAAAGGCCGCAAAACTTATACCGCAGGATAAGGCGCATGTCGCAACCCTTCTCAGACTCATATTGCCTGTTATGAAGGCGCAAGTTAGTGTTGCTTCCGTGCACGGCCTGAGGCAATGTATGGAATGCCTAGGAGGTGTGGGTTACTGCGAGAACAATGAAGACGGTGGGCTTTTGAACATTGCGAAAATTTACCGGGACAACCTAGTTAACCCAATTTGGGAAGGAACCGTCAGTGTGATGGCAGAAGACGTCGTGCGCGTACTATTCGACCAGCGGCTTGGGAGCGGCAACACGCTCGTCAACTTATTCGCGCCATGGGTACGCAGTGTGTTGGACAATTGCTCCCCCTCATTCCACCGGGAGGTACAACATATCGAGGGGCGACTACAAGTTCTTCTCTCTTTGTTCGATGGAGCGCAGAAGGGAGAGCTGTTGTATCGAGGCAGAGAACTCTTAGGGCACATTGAGTTTGTTGTCACCAGCCTGTGCCTCCTTTACGATGCATCAGTAAATCCAGAACCTATCGCTGAGGTGGTTGCGAGACGATGGGTCGGGTCTAAGGCTATCGTGACGCCACAAAGCCCTCAACCGGATTGGGCAGAAACTGTGAAGATTGATAAGATGATTTTCCTTGGTCGTGAGGGATTCCGCGATGCTTCCAAGCTGTAAATATGTTCCCATTTCATCGGGGCACAGCAGCCTTACCCGGAGCTCCTGAAAGAAGATGCAGATTTGGTGTTTCATTTTCCAATATTATATTAGAAATTCGACTTTGTATGCCACGTTTTCTTCTCGTGACACCTCTTTGAATTTGCCCAATCATAGCATGTTGGGGTGTGACAAGCCCACGTTAGCGTATTGGGCATGGCTCGCTTCCCCGCAATGTCCGACACCTTTCTCCGACAATGCCACTATGTATGAGCGCAATGGGTCTCCACTTAAAAGCCGGAAATAGACAAATTTTGAGTTTCAGATATGAGAGTTTTGAAAGAGAGTAACCGGTATGTTCTGCTAGAGCTAAACACATCAGGATTCAATATTTGATCTCGCACATGTTTTTCATCGCATGTTCATATTAGCTGTCAAGAAACGGGATTGTGAGAAATAGATACAGATTTATCATAACCACTCCCAACCTCAATCCGGTTACCTCGCGAAGGCTGACATGCATATGACAGGACGAGCCAGTCGAGTTAAACTGTCTCGTCATTTGTGCACTCACTACACTAACTTTAAAACGCGGCAATACAACTGGTGCCACGGTTCACCGATGTAAGATAAAACACTCGCTACACTAAGTGCTCCGGTCAGCCAATCAGCATATTCCGCGATGCATGGACGCAAGAGGAAAGCTAGACCTAATCGTGTCAAAGGTGAGCCAGCACTATGGATGGCTGTATTCCCCAAATCTTATTGGCATATTTCGGATTGAGAAGATAATTGCTATCGCCACAGCTGATGATTCTACATCAGATGTGTCACGTTGCATACTCCGAAGCCCACTAGCCACGCCAGTTCCATGTAATCGTTGTAACCTTGCCGGTCAAGGCTTTATCATGTCGAGCGACGTGGCATATATAAAACGACAGCTCGACCCCATCAATCTGCTTCCAGTCCACAATATCAAATCGAACTACCGGATCAGGATCCGAGAGAAAGTCAACATGACGACTAATCACAAGGATGGACTGGTGCCGGGTACAGAGGTCATGAACAATGATGGAACGGCGAAAAAAGCGCTAATTCCTCGGCCATCGTCTGATCCCCGGGATCCGTTGAATTGGTCGACATCATGGAAATGTGAGTTTCCAGCTGAAGTAACATTGGAGGTGACTAATATACCAGGGTAGTGATGGTCATGGCTAGCCAGTGGATTTTCACTTGGATTTCGGTTACCGGGGCGCTTTCAATCGCACCAATGTTCCCACTCCTCGGAAAAGAGTTTCATCTTAACAACAATCAACTCTCCATGCTGACTGGAATAACGGTTATCACACTTGGGTTCGCAAACTTCATTATTGTACCATTGAGCAATATCTTTGGACGTCGGGCTATCAGCTTGGTCTTCTCAGTCCTCATTATGTTGACTTGTATTTGGCAAGCCCTCGCTACTTCACATCGAAGTCTGCTTGTTGCTCGAGCTATGAACGGCCTGGTGTCTGCCACTAGTGAATCCATTCCCGTTCAGATGATCGCCGACGTGTTCTTTCTTCACGAACGAGGGCTATGGACTGGTGTTTACTTGTAAGCCTATAACTTTGGAGTCGATATTAGTGACTGATGATTTCTAGCACGGGCTACTTTCTAGGAGCATTCCTCGGTCCCGTAATGGCTGGCAATCTGGGAGGCCATTATGGGTGGAAATCGTTCTTCTGGCTAGAAACTGCGCTTTCAGCTTTTGCAATCGTGCTGATTGCAATCACTTTCCCAGAGACAAAGTATCATCGCAAGAACAAGGGCGGCGTTTCAATCAGCACTGCCGATGGTGAAACCGCACGTCAAGGAGAGAAGTTGACATCTGATGCTGCTGCTCAAAATTCGGAGAGCAGTTCAATCGATACCCCTTCCGTTATCAAAGGACGGCCTTCACGTGCTCAGTTCATGCCTTTTCAGAAACCAGATTCGCGCTGGAAGATGTTTATTGTTCGCGACACGTGGACACCCATCAAAGTGTTCTTCAACCCAATCATTCTCTGGGCTGGTCTCATGCTTGCGGGTCCCGCCGACCTCGTCCTTTTCTTCAACATCACCGAGTCTCCGGTCCTCGCCGCACCGCCGTATAATTTCAAGCCCCCTCAGGTTGGTTATACTAACTTTGCATTCGTTATCGGCGCACTCATTGGCCTTGCAACCGCAGGTCCCTACTCAGATTGGGTCGCTGCTCGTGCCACGCGCAAAAATGGTGGAATTCGCGAGGCTGAAATGCGCTTGCCTGCATTATGGGGTTACATGATTATAACGATGCTATCCCTTATCCTTGGTGGTTTGGCATATCAACAAAAGTGGGCATGGGGCCATATAGTAGTTTGGGGCTACGGACTGGCCGGTCTTTCCGTGACCACAGTCCCTACAATCTGCATTGCATACGCCATCGACTGCTACAAACCAATCTCCGGGGAAATCATGGTCGTTGCAACCGTTTGCAAGAACTTCATAGCATTTTCATACAGCTACTGGGTGTTCGATCTTGCACATGCAAGCAAAAATGGCTGGATCACGCCTGCGATGGTCATCTTTGCATGCACAGTTGGTCCAGCGGTGTTTGCGCTTCCGTTGTACTACGGGCTTGGGAAGAAGATCAGGAATTGGACGAAAGATTCGGATGTTCATCGTATGGAGGAGATCATCTAATGTTGCTATCTCGCCAACGGTAGAGAGATGTTACGTCCCAGAAAAGATTGTGCATTGAGCGAAGGGATGTCCGGGATATTGGCTTGCATGCAGGTGCTCGGCATCGCGTGTGTCTATTATAGTTTGGGGTTGAATGTACCGCAAGCCGTATGAGATTTTTGTCCATTAGGTGAATATCAGCCACTGAGCACAATACCCTCAAAGCAGTAAAATGGGTACCATGAACAGTGGATGGCAGGGTAGAATGGCGTTGCTATCTCGTCGGTGGCATTCGCGTGTATTCCGCTGTTAGTAAAAGGCAACCACATATTTAAATAACAAATGTCCTTGCTGCATCTATACTTACTTTGAGATCCATATAGGTCATGTCTACCAGTTTCTTCAATGGCCGTCGTAACATGCAAAGGCCTTTTGCCATCCCTGTGGCTCTATTTTTGATAGCCCTATCTAGGAATGATGTTGAAGGGAGATGACTGGTATCCGTGGATGTATTGAATTTTGGCTAGAAGGCATTCATGGTCCCAGCTACTTCATGCACCAAACCGCGCCAAGCAATTGCGTCATCGACACTCGTAGACGTCAACCAAATCATGATACGCCAACACAATAATAGCATCCACTCAACATGTCGATATCAACTGTTTCTAACAAAGTCGCCATTATTACGGGCTGCAGTAGCGGAATAGGCCTTGCGACAGCACGCCTATTTCTGGAGCGCCAAGCTCTCGTTTTTGGTATCGACGTTGGCGCAAATCCCCAGAAGCTTGCTGATGCGCACAACACATTCACTTTCCACCAAACCAATCTTACGGAGCCTAGGGCTGTACATGAAGCAGTCTCAATATGCCACCAACAATTCGGCAGAGTTGATGTCCTCGTCAATTGCGCGGGTGTGAGCGATGGCTGGAGTAGTGCTGACACACTGCATGAAGATGAATGGGAGAGTGTCATGGCTATCAACCTTACGGTGCCTATTCGGCTGATGAAGGCTGTTTTGCCATTCATGAAAGATCAGAAGAGCGGGTCGATCGTCAATGTAGCGAGTAGGGCAGGAATCTCCGGCGCTACGTCAGGTATCGCATACACGGCAAGCAAACATGGGCTCGTAGGTTTGTGATTCTGAGGTATGGACAAAACCTGACGAGGAAATAGATTGGCGCGACAAAGAATGTGGCTTGGCGTTTTCACGAAGAAGGCATTCGTTGTAATGCGGTATTACCTGGAGGTGTTGCAACAGACATAGCGTCTTCCGTACGGATGGAACACTTTGACTCAGCTGGCTTCAATTCCTTCTTGTAGGCCCGCTCCACCATAAGTCGGGTTGACACTAACTATCACAGTCCTGTTGTACAGATGCACGTTTCAAAGGACACTGAAGGTAACCCTGTCCCCGTGATTGGAGTCGACGATGTTGCACGAGGTATAGCCTTCCTAGCTTCCGACGAGGCAAAGATGATCAGTGGTGCGATGATTCCAATCGACAACGCATGGTCAACGATCTAGCGACTAGTATTAGTGACCACCTCACCTGCCTTCTGCACTTGAGATATTGTTTATGACAATGAGTTATAATATTTTCGACGTCCTTGTTTGCTGCTAAGTAGTTTGCCTGTGGGCTCTGTGGCCACGGCAACTTTGCAGAGCTTCGAATTGTCGGCATTCATAGGCTAAACTCCAGTCTGTTTCCAGCATAATCCCGAGCAAAGAATCGAGTTGGATATTCTACGCCTTCAGCACCACTGTTTCTCTCGCCGGGTTTGTCTGCCTCTTTCGGCGCGGATGCCCCTCCAAGTATAGAGTGCTCCCAAATCTTTTTCTGCAAAGCGACCAATTCTTCGACACCACCAAGTTTAAAACATGGATGTCGGGATGATTTATCCTGGAAATTCTCGGATTTTGTTGCAATATGTACTTGCTGCCCAGAAGTGCCGATATCGAACCAAGCGAGCGTGTCGCGCTGAAGTTGCGGAACCGGTCGAGATTGTAGGCCGAGGGTATTGCCGTAGAACTCGTTCGCGAGATGGAGTGTGTCAGGCGGAACCACCAGATTGACGTGGTGAATACCAAGAATCATTTCTGCTTCGTGTCAAGGAACTCTGGGATTAGTTTGTCAAGTACCAGTAGGTGTGTTATGGTGCGATCTACAGATTGGGAGGTTTGATCGCGGGGATCTGCAGCTGGACCCCGCCATGCCAAAAACATATCACGTAGTTGGAGAGCAACGAGCGCCCACAAGCGGAGCAAGTATTATTACAGCATTGGAACAGGAATCATCTTGCTTTGGGCTACTTGAGTCAAGATGGTCTAGGCTCAAGAGACCCAACAAAGAAATGCTCGGAACAACTAACGTCCAGCATGACCCTCGTGATCCGGAACGCTGGCGGTCGTGCGTTGGCTGAACTCTCCTCCCCACCATCACCGACTCTAGATAGCCACATGAGCACCGGTTCATCCAGGACACCGCGACCCTTCAGCCGGTTGAGTTTTCCACTATTTAGGAACAGGAACCCTGCAGCCCTCGCCGAATAGCATACGGCTGAATCTTTGAGGCTTTACTTGAATCAATGCCTATTTAGAGATTGAAAGCTGGCTTTGTTCAGCTTCGCAGCCACAGTCTTGGCTCCAGCCCTGGCGCTTGGCAAAGTGAACCTAGTTCTGCTTCCCTGGCCCAGAGCGATTACCTAGACTACCATCACCTGCTTGTGGAAATTGAAAGGTAAATGAGATATCACCTAAAAATGGCCCGCTTCAGAAGATTCAACAACATGTGCCCCAGCTTGGAAGTCCCACGCTAGCCTGGAAAACTCACTAGGTACTTTGGATCATTTCACCCTTTCCATAAAACACGCTCATAGATAGCCCAGAAATAGATTAACAATCGCGCTATCTTATTGCAGTCTTTTGCCTAGATTCTTGCCTCAATGTGACCTCCGCCTTCACAACACCCAAGATTCCGATGCCCTGCTGCCTTGGCTTCCCAATATTGTATAGCTAAGCCATGTTTAGCCAAGCCGCTACTATGTAGCCTCTCCAGCGATATTGCTGGCAGTGCAAAGAGCTGATACCAGCCCGCAGCTGTCAACGAGCATTCCGGAATTGACCCACCAACCAATCGCCGGTGGGAAAACGTGACTAGCACAGTATCATAGCTTGTATTATGGTCGTTATGGATTTCGCTGCGCCTTTTGCTACGGCTGAAAACTAATGGGTATAGAAGATCAAGACCAACTGTATATATAATTAAGGTAGGTTGTGACTTGATCGAAAGATATCCAGACAACAGCTCAAATAAGCAATATAAGTTCTAAATTACTCGACACAAGCTCAAATACCAAGTCAGGTCTTCTACTACAGTTTTTACGGTCTTCACGTCATTTCAAATTCTACCTCATCCCTAGATCAAACAACTACAGAGTAGGATGCAATATTTCATCTCTTTAGCCTTTACATGGGCTCTACTTGGTACTGCCAATGCTGTGCCCACACTCTCCGAGAGATCGTCTATACAATGCCCTGGTCAATCTTATCTTACGCCGGAAATCAATTGCCCTAGCGGCTTCTTTGGTTGTGTGCCATACGAGAAAAGCTCTGAGATATGTAACGGCCGGAAAAGGTTCTTCAACGACTGCACTGCGGCACCGGGACTTGGATCATTTCATCTTTGTCATTCATGGGGTTTCGTAACCTTCATTGGCTGCACTACCAATTCGAACATATGCTCAACGTCGACACCAGCTACAAACCCACCGCCAATTCCTGGTACCCCGCCACCAACGAACAACAGCCCTCCACCACAATCCGGAAAGTGCCCAGTTGGAACGCGGTATGCAGCAAAAGGGGAATGTTCCAGCGGATTCGTGGGCTGTACCAGGGTAAGCCCTGAAATTTGTCCTGGATCTCAAAGGTTTTGGGGCAGCTGTCCACCAAATCACGGCAACTACTACAACTGTGCAAATGGCTTCACTGGATGTACTACCGATATCAATGTGTGTGGTTAACTATGCAAAACATAGTATTTGTATTACGGAGGCCGATAAGGATGTAGAAGGCATGTTTTAATTACTTCATAGAGACATTTATTTTAAACTAGCATATGTATGAGATATTATTTTGTTTGTTGAGTTAAATGAAAGTCTTTCTATCTAACAACATAGCATTGTTCCACTCTTTTCCGTACAACTGTGGCTAGTAAAGTTGTTTTCTCGTCCATAAGCTATCCTAGGGACCTTACACTATCTTGCCCCTCCTTTGATTGTCTACGTTACTTGAATATTTAGGCTACATTAATATAAAAGCGGAGTTATCACCAATTTATATCATATTTTTTTTTTCGCAAGTAACCCAGACTGAATATGAGGTATATGTTGACTTGACCATAAAAGGGGATTCCTAGGATAAAATAGTGATAGCTAACAGAACACGAGTAGAAAATCGGTTCACGTGCGACCTAGAGAAACGATATTCCCCCCTACTCTACTTGTTCCAATTGGTACATACGTAGTACCCGGGAAAGTGAATATCTCTGGCATGGTTATCATCACTGTCTAGTGCACGGTTACGAATGCGCAAACTCAGGAACAGGTTAGGGTGACGCAGAGAAATGTCATTTTAGGGAAATCTTAAATTGAGTAATATTTGCGAGAAGCCAACGGGGAGTGCATTGGGGGATGTGACCTGGATTTATCGTATGCATAGCAAGTTTACCAATGGACTGGCGGTGGTGCTATACATTATGTGGAGGAGAGACGGAGTCGAGCGTTCAATTTAACTCTCGAATGTCGTCACGTCATAGGCGATGCTAGGAAAAGGACTGGAATTGAATCTGGAGAAGGAATAACATTGACTCGTATATGGTGTCCAAGCAGGATAACGTAATGACCCAGACACGAAAACTGAAAGAATACTTGACAATGACGGCGCTCGCCCTACACACAACTCGCACCAAAAGAAATTACAGGTATATCGCTACGTTATTGATGCACTAACATTGCTCTTTCGGATCTCAACGGTGGTACTATCCCGGTCTCATCCAATCAATACGTCTTTACCTGCTCCAGTTCAGCTCAAGCCACACCCAATACACTCATAGCGATTCTGGTCGGGCGCTGGTATTCAACATCCCAATATCCCCACTGTCTGTTCATGTTGACCATTCCAAAAGTACAGCCACCAGTGATATTTCCATTGTTGGTATATGTGAGCCAGGTGAGTTGATCCCCTAAAGTTGTTCTGACCAAGATCCATATTCCAGTGGCAAGGGCCGGAAGGGCGAGTGCAATAAATATCGCAGTGGCGCTGGCTCGGAGTTTATCTATGACGTGGTGGCGGCCATTCTGCTTAAACGCTACCATGGCGGTGCATACAAGGAATTGAAAGCCCACTATGAAGGTATGAATAATCTGGACATGGTTGACATCGAGCTTCTTAATGGGCATAATACTCGAGGAGTTCTGGAGCCATTTCAGACAGGTCTGCGGCATAGACGCAATCGATGTTGGCGTGTTGATTGAGCTGGGAACCTGGAAATAGGTTGGGTGTCTCTCACTGCTTGTCCAAGAGTATGAGAAATGAGTCCCAGCAATAGCAAGGGACATACACCACTGTACGATAGTAATGAGTCCGAACAAAGCCGATGCTCCAATGGTCTTCATATCGCGCGAGGAAGTAGCTTTAGCATCTTGTTGGTATTGGGGATGTGCGCGTTTAGAACCAAGTAGCCGAATAAGCCAAAAGTAATTGAATGGTATGAGCCATAGGATGACGCTGAAACTGGAGTCAGTAAAAGACTACTACTAATCGTAGGAGAATGCGGACGAACCTGAACCAGAAAAATCGCTTCGAGTTGGAAAACCCAATACAAACCTGAACAAACCAGAACCCTATTCGGCCAAGATCAATGGGTAACTGTATCCAGAATGTGATGGGGAGTTTCGTGTCCTGTGCCAACGGGCTACTCTCAATCTTCCTAGCGGTCCACCAAAGGCCAACGAAGCTCAATAGCAGGCTTGCAAACTGCATCGTAAAGGTAGGCCACCAAGGAATGAACGCGTAGGCTGTCGGCAACGTCGGTATCATGATCGGGGCGGTGCTCATGTATTTGCAAAAGTTCGATTGTCCCCACACCCATTTGCTCAATACCAGAGCAGCAGCGGCACCACCGCTTCCCACAGTAGTGCGTCCTCCACTACTACTGCTGCCACCGCCACCTCCCCTACCACCACCTCTTGGGGCCCGGGGAACGATTGATCCGCTCGCAGAGGCATTCTGTGGACAAGAGTGAAGGCGAGTATTCTTGAAAAGCTCAAAGTCGGTGTAGCTGGATTGGTCGATGGTGCTGTTGTCCAAGCCATAGACCACGATCGTATGTAAGAGTTGAACGACGAGAAGATATAGCAATGGGGTTGCTAGTAGTCGAGATGATTTCGCCATCGCTGCGGGAAGGAAAATGTTTGCTGTCAGACTCGTTGTTCGGCTTTAACTCAATGAAACAGCACAAAGCAGTAGGCACATTGATATTTGGACGGGGGGCGGTCTAGTTTTCAATCTCAAGTTGGGCGAAGATTCCGCCGGCATGACTATTGCCACAGCCTCACGAGGCTAACGAGGCTACTGAGGCTGCACAAGCGCCACTAGTAGTAGGGCTCAGGGGTAGAAACGAATTATGTTGGGTGCAGGAGCCAACGAACCGATCTTTCTCAATGTGGCTGTGATGCATGCATTTCAGCTCGCTTCTGAAACCGATGTTATTGGCCGGTACGACCAAGCATCTCGCTTATCTGTGAATCAAAAGTGGGCGAGACCAACATTACGCGACAATAGTTGGCGGCATTCTGCCCAGCACAGAGTAGATTGCAAGTTAGCTGCACAACTCTTTGTTGTTGCGAAATTATGTTGGCTTGTCGCATTCTATACGAAAATGGTCCGATCCATACGCTGCTCATCGACTTCTCAACTACCCAACCACAGGCAAACCAACCGTGAAGCCGTTCAATACTGAGGCTTCAAAACATGAATCTTTTAAGGACTGCATGCCAAGAACAACCAAGTCTTTGTAGTTTAGAAAAGAAGTCTTTTACTGGTTTAGAGCCTTCATGTATTGATTTCCTTTGTCTACCCTTGGTATCCGATCTCAATACTCTAGTAATAGACTGCGTACAGATCGGGGAGCCCGATTCGGATGAACAGACATGATTACATTCGGCAACCTATAAGACCAGAGTGTCAACGACCTGAACATCTATTGGTTATATCCATGTAACGCATACATATATACTAATGAAGAACGCCTGACCTATGGCGACTGGGGGCTTGGGGATTTGGAACGCTGAACAACTTGGTCGGGGCTACAATACGGTTCCCTAGCTCTACCACTACTCTAAAATAACTGAATCTTTTCACGACATTGGTGTTCGTCTTCTCAGAATGGTTTCAGCAAATCCAGATCATGCGTCTGAACTTGCCAGCTATCAGCCTTGTAGCCACTTGTGAAATAGCTTGCAGCATTGGTGTCGTTCTTGAAAGTCCACAGCAGCCAATTAAGGATCACCTTTCCAAATCTACCACCATTAGCGTCATTAAGGGTACCGCCGTGTCCGACTGGAATGTTGCCTTTCCAGGACGGCACACCAGGCGCAAGGTTCTTAAAGTCACGTTCCCCCTGGAGTACAAGTTAGTGTCATGTTAAAAATTACCGTGAGTGTACTCGTGAAATGGGTAATACGCGCAATCGAAGCACAAGAAAACTTACGTTAGCATAAGCAATATCACCACTGCCACCTAATACAAAAAGGACTGGTTTCCTCCATGCTGAAGCTGCGCTCTGATTAGACAAAAGCCCGGAGCTAATCACACCAATCGTATCGACACGGGTATCCCAGATGTTATCCATAGCCTGGACGCCGCCGCACGAGAAACCCGCTGCCATGATCTTGCTTGGATCAACATTCGCATAGTCTCCAGTACCAGCAACTTTGGTGGCCCAGTCAATCGCAGCTTTCATGGTTTGTGCTGTGGATGTTCCTCCGCCGTTTGGAGCACCCTCAGCAATGGCCAAAAACCCGTAGCTGGCGACTTGTTGCAATAGAGCTTGGTTCGATCGACCTTGGTTACTGCAAGCTCCGTTGCCCCAAACAAGTACTGGAAGCTTTACGTTGGCGGTGTTCTTCGTTGGGTAGTAGATTGTATGGTCGCGGAGCCCGCTGTCGGTCTTGTATGTGCCAGGTCCATATGGGCCGGCTCCACTCCCTCCCTATTCTATTTGTCAGGCTAGTCTGTCAGCAGTTGTGGTATTCCGAAAGAACTCACGTTTTGTCGTGGCTCGACATTGAGCGGAGACGCGATAGCGCCGTCGAAGGAAAACGCCGCGGCGGCGAGAGCAATGACGTACTTCATTCTCTAGGGTTTATGATAAAATAGCGGGAACAAATGTCCTCTAGGTTTGGCAATAGAATTTTCCTTTCAATACTGGCTCTATATATGTATTTTTATCTGATTAAATCGACCTTGCACTGAGAAGATATTAGGTATGCTTGCTCTACTTAATTTATCGTGGACAATCACAAGATTTGACCGAATGCCTAAAGTTCTTGATTGGGTATGCCTGGGTTTTTACATATTACCGCCAATAGGACTAGGTACTTTCCTCAATTTAAGAAATACCCAGAGTGCAACGTGAGTTTGTCCAAGGATACACAACCACATCTGGGCTTGGGCAGTTGCATGATCCACTTTTTATCGGTAATTGTAGGGATGGTTTGGTGCTAATGTTTCAAGCTCAATATGGGCCATCTTGGCAATGTTTCTAGCTCAGAAGTTAGCCACCGGATGGGAAACAATTGTATCTCGCGCATATGACTAAATGCGGGGAACGATCTCGCGTATCGTAGTTCGGATATTATTGTTGGAGGAATAATTCCGAATGCACGGAAAGAAAATGTGGAAGTGCATGGGATGACAATGTCGGTGGGGAATCAGTGTGGGGAAGCTCGGTGGGGAACACGAAACGATACTCCCGAGGTTTTAAATATGAGAGTTAGTACGCTTATATCGCCGACAAACTGATCACCCTATTTCCTCTTTTGATTAGCGCCGTATCCTGGTTTGTAAGCAAAATAACGCCCGGCTCAACTTCGGCTCAGTCGCTGCTCAGGCCGCACCGCCACTGCTCAGGACGCTCACTTTCAACTCACCCTTCTATCCAAACTCCGTTAGCCAGTCCAATTATAGAGGATAATGGAAAATCCTTGTCATGGCTTTTTGTCAACTCTACGCGAAAGACAGTTTCAGGGGTGAGCTGGCCATGAAGCCCAGAAATGAGCCACATGATGAAGGTGGCAGCAGTGGCCCATATCTGGTCCATATCGATACCCCGGTTTTAGTCCAATACGGTAAATGGACCTATAGCTAACTCCTAGTTAACCTGCCCAAGAGCTCAACATCTCTTAAGAATTCTAATCACTCACTCCATATGCCAACATGAACAGTGCAACCGAAGAAGTACTCAACCTACTCTTCCATACTCGAAAGGTGCAGACTACTAATGGGTTCTGGCTGACCATCAAGAGACAGACGGAACACGAAATTAGATACATTGAAGTCTTTATCTGGGGATTAGGCATGCCAAATGAAGATGACTTTGTAACGCCTACTGTGGTTGAGGGCGACTTTGATATGACATCGGTCACTTAGAGGAATTTCAAGTTATATATGTCTTGGCGCTTTGTGTCTCCAATATGACAATCGCATGTGAGCTTCCTACAGAATGATACAAAAGATCACTAATTTGGGCTCGGTCCCACAACTCCAATACATTCATTGCTACCGCATCTTTTCGTTGTGTCTTGGCCTTCTAACTAACCGTTAATGGCCCCTCAGGTAGACAATCTAGAAAATCAGGAACTATATCTTCATAGGCAGCCCGGCCGGTTTCTTCAAACTCATGAGGAGTCATTTTAACTAAAAAGATATCTCTAGAATATTGACGGTGAATGCCATCTTCGACATCGCCGATATCGCGTATCCGGGCAGAGGGACGTTCTCGTGCGGCAGTCAAGGTAATTTTACAGGACATCAAGAGGCAAATATAATTTACAGCCCAATGCTGCTATTGCGAGGGTATCTATACTTCCATATTGTTGTTGACTTTCGTTGTGTTGGAAACGTTTGGTGGCGTCCCGCCACGCAGGGACGGACGTTATGTGTTCTCACCTATACAGTACAGTACAGTAACGTACTGTAGTAATTGAAACGCATTCAATTTAGTGGCCCGAATCTAGGACTTTTTATCACGTGGATCGTTGGTCTGTTTTTGGGCCAAAAAAAAGATGCCCAGTTCTGGGAAGGTTTGTGTGCCTGAAAATGGGCCACCAAATGATTATATAAGAACCCCATGTGGCTCTGCGTTATTCTTCAGAATTCAAACAATAACTATGCAAAACAACGGCAAACTGCTGAGCGAAAAAGTACTCGATGATTATTTCTAGCAATACGAAGATTAGGCCACGGGAGAAGATCAGGATGAAGTCCCTATACTAGAAGAGGAAGACTTTCATATGATATGTGACATCATCGATGATCTCTTCGAGCATGTCTTTTGTCAAAAGAACACAATTGCCGACCTGGTTGAAATAGGTCGTTTAATAAAGGCTCTTGGAGGTACTCCCAGGAAGGACGTTGATAGCCTTAGAAAGCTAAAGAGGAAGGCCACTAGGAGAGTTGAGGAGGAGGACGGTTCTCGGGTGAAGAGGCGAAGGAAGCATACATCTCGTAAATAGATATTGCAACTTCGGCCGATGTAATCAAGCTTTACATTAATCAGATAACTTCACAATGTATTCCATCTATCGCCCCCCAATTATAACACCAAAGTATCGTGAGATCAAAGCAAAGATATCGGCACATGGTTGAACCACAACGCATGGAGAAGTTCATTGCGATCATGCTCGAATGGGTCCAACAAATTCGACCATGACACTGCTGAGCAAACCGCGACATGGTTCACCTGCCCTCCAAGGCCTATGGCGTATTGTCAGATTGTTGACGCAGATGGAGCTTACGAGCTGGCTGGCTCGCGCGATCTGGATGGCGATTGAGATGGCGATGGCGATCGATCTGGCACGCGCGTGCACGTGCGCCTACGCACTAAAACGGCGCCCCAAACAGTATCCTAAACGGCAGCCCTCTGGGCACGGGCTGGATCGGCGGAACTCATGAGGGATAAAAGGGAGCAGCCGGCACGCAGATGGATAGACGGAGGCATCAATCAATCTTAATTCTCACCTGAACTCACATGCATCACTTTGTGACTAGATATTCTAACACGTATCTCAACCAATTGGACGAACCTAGAACAGGTCCATGGAGGTTGCGTGGGTTGTCTATCGGTAGTGGATTGATCGGAAGCTGTAAGTTACGTGGGTCTGAAGTGAATCAGCACATGGTGGGCCGCGTTCCTCTTTTAATCCTACCCATTCTCCCCATACCACACTCCGCGGTTGTGAGAAGCTACTAAGCCTTTCACCCCATCTCCAAGCCGTGCCATCGTATCCACAGTTCAAACTTTGGAGGGCATCGATCGCTTGATCTGGCCCTGCGACCATTCGTTGCTCATAGACGAATAGCTGGAAAAGATATAAGACCATACTTCACAATGGAGTGAACGCCGATTATAAGATCAGCCTGGACCGTCTCCGAGGCCAAGAATAGCATGTTCTTGAACGGCTTGGGACCGGTGTTGTGATACTAGGTTATCTGAACAGCACCGATCACGTCATGTAAGTTCCTAGTTGCTGTCACTCCTCGTTCCTCTCTGTGTGAGCGGCTGGAACTCAGCGAAGCCTAATTAGCGCGCCATGTGGGCGGAAATTATGTTACCTTGCAAGCAACCGGTATCAAGCACACATCTGGCTTGTTGCGGTCCGTCGACGGCCGAGCCAGGGCACGGAAAAACGGAGACAGTGAGGATGAATGGCGCCTCTTTGTGGTCGAACATCCGGACCGTCAGCTTAGGAAGGTATCCTAGTAGATTGATGCTCACCTCTTCCTCATCCTGCGGCTCTATAGCCACCATCGATCCTGCTAATCTCTCCTGCAGAGCTTTTGGGCCTAACATCACACCCTTCGGTGCATCCCACCACGATATTTTGACAGTGGCAATCTGGCTGCGTCACCGTTTGAAGGCCGACCGGGCGTTGTTTAGCTCAGGGATCTCTTCCGGCTCCACTGGAATCTCTGCCCATGCCTCCTGGCAAAGCTCATCGGCGTCTGGCCGTTTCTCTGCATCATTCTCAAAGGTATCTCACTCCAACGGGATGTACTGAGGTAAACTCGATAGACGCGGCTCCTTCGCAAGTCCATCTATCTCGGTTTTCAAACGACCAGTCATGGCCATGAAACCATAACTTGTTCCGAAGCTCGCGTACTTCTCGCCGTAGATCGTGTTCTTGCCTGTCCCAAGCTGTGGCGCAAGGTACCTGCCACGTGCGGCGAGAAGCTCTGGGAATATGCAACTGAGCGAGAATATATCCGACTTCTTGTTACGTGATTGATTCTGAATAAGCTCTGGCGCCGCGTAAGAGTATGTATACTTTGGTCTAGAGCTCCAGGTTGTACCGGAGTCGGACAAGGTGGGGTTGTACTCGAGCGAAACGCCGAAATCGGCGTAGAGCAGTCTTCCGTTGTAGATGAGAATATTCGCAAGCTTGACGTCTTTATGCCGTACTGAGTGGCGATGGATGAAGTCCAGCCCGTGCATCAGGTCACGAAAAGCCATCTCTAGAAATTTCAGTGTTATGATTTCAGAGTCAGTCGCAAACTGGTCTCGAAGCTTGGATTTGAAACAGCCTCCCGTGGCGACTGGCTTCATTACGAGGCGAAACTGGCGCGCAATGTCATCCCGATGCCATCAGACGAGGCGGACTGTGTATGGGTTCTTTGCACCGGCAACCTTCGACAGGTTGCCCATAATCTTGACTTCCCTCAGAAAGGTGGCTGTCTTTGCTCAATATTCTTTCTCGCCATAGCGGAAGATGTACGTTTTCGGAGCATAGAATTTCTTGTCGACCGTATCCTGCACCTCATCGACCAGAGCCTGGCCCCCGAAGCCCAGGGACCTCTTCTCGACATACCGGGTCTTAGGATCGAGGTCTCCTATAAGATGTACCAAGCACGTATATTGCCAATTAGTAATGATGTATATTGTAGTGTAGTGGGGCCGTACGTGGTCGGGGGGTCCTAGGTCGGCTATGCGGCTCTGCGAGGGTCCGGGTGAAGGTAGATAGAGGAGATAGCGGCCGATACCAACTCGCCATGTAGGAACTCAACTGATATATTTTCGACTCAACGCGCCGACTGCGGGTCGCCACCTGCCTCCTACTTCAACGTGTATCCTAGTATGCCACAATATATAGAAGATATTCAGGTTATCATACGTTTGTATTGCTTTCTGAGCACCTTCTCGCAGCGTTTCTACCTTTTCCGGATTGGAAATAAGTATAGTTTTCTCTTCTGCTTTCAAAGCTCTCTTCTGAACCATTGGCTCTTGCATCGCAATATATACTTTCTCTGCAATTTCCGTAGACTTTTGGATGCATATCGCAAGCTTTTCTGCCCTGGGTCGGCACTGCCACCCTCGGTTTGACCGAGCTTGATGGCTGTCAGCAAGTCGAGAAAGCGACTGATATCAGCGATAATATTCGAGAGGTCTATGTCATACTCTGGCGCGGTAGTCGTGAATCCATATGGGTCCTTGAGTTGCGATAAGATCTAGAGCGCAAATTCGTGGAATTGGACGACGTCCGCGACGGCACCAATCAGCGGGAGACAATCCATCATAGACCATGTAAGCGCCTCCCGAGGTCCTTCCTATTGCACTCGGCAACCACAGAAGAGACTATTTCGACGCCATTGCGCAATAACCGGGAGTATTGAGGAAGCAATTGGAATGGTGCCTACTGATAGGCTGGACGAACGAAGCGCAATACCCCAGGAAAACTAGGGTATGGGAGAACATGTAAAAGGTCCGCGGCATAGAGATATACTGCCTGTTCGGTACTCTGATAAATGAAATGACTTTCAGGTTGGTCGCTGGATTTAATATCTCCATCTATGTAGCATAACTGGTGTGGCTCGGTCGAGGCACAATGCCTGTGCAAAGCCAAAGCAGCTTGCATGCTCGAAGCGAAGAGTACTAGAATACTCACTATCGTTGGAATTATCGTTGAATAAAATACAAGGAGCGTTTTCCAACTCTGTCCTAGTCTCGCGAGCCGAAGTTCATTCCCAAACTTACCCCGGCGGCCCCAATATAAACCCCAAAGAACAAAGCCACAATAGCGGAAGGAGAGACCGAGTTCAATGAGGAAGACAGCCTATCCTCCTACTCTAGCATGACGTTAGTTCGAAGTGTTTGTCTCTATCTCCGAGGCCTCATGATCACATGGTGAATCATAGACGCGCAAGTATTCTGAGGCCAAGGAAACGGCGCCCAGACTGAGTCCTCTGGGCTGGTTTGAGCTTCTGAATCTCATCATCCTTGACCCCATTGGTCTTTAGAGCTTCCTTCAATTCCTGAATCTTCTTGTTGTGCTCCTCGATACCCTGTTCCGTTTCCCGGTTCTCGGTCTGCTTGGCGGAATGTTTGACTCCTTCAGGTAAGAGCTCTGCCCTGAGTATGTCATACAATTCAAGCTTCCACTCAGCGATCTTGAGATCCTTCTCTTTAGCTTTGCAGTCGGGATGGTTCTCGCCCTTCTCATTCTTAGCAACCTGCCACTCCGTCTTTAGACGTTTTGTCGCCCCTTTAAGTTCTTCGCGTTCAGGGTCGTAGTAGACGGTCAGCTATCCGTAGGCGAGCTTGTGTGGGAGATATGTGCTTACTAGGTTGTGCTTGGTTGTTTCTGGTCATGAAGTTTGGTGGAGCGATAAGCCCATGCTTCACAATAGAGGATGAACCCACGACAAGGTCTACTGGCGCTGTCTCAGACACAAGGAACCTCATGTTCCTAAAGACCTGCGGGCTACTGTTGTGGAACCAAGTTATATGGAGCGCTCCTATCACTGTATGGATGTTTCCGGTTGCCACAGTGCCGCCATTGTTTTCCGATTGGGTCAGGGCCTCGAATGTCGTGTATCCTATAGTCTCCGCGAACTTCACTGAAATAATGTTTCCTTGGGCGCATCCGGTATCGAAGAAGCACTTGGCTGTCTGACGCTGAGTCACGTTGGATTTCGGGCATGGAAACACGGATACCGAGGGACAGAAAGGATGATCGGGAACCTGGATTGTCAACGTCAAATTCCTGAAGTGTGCCGGGCCTAGCTCACTAGCTCCTCTGGTGGTATGACTATATCCACTTTCGCCATCAATTTGTGCTTGACAGATTTGAGGAATCCACAGGCTCCCTTGATGCAATCCCACCAAGTTAGATTATCGACTGGTACCAAGGTGTGGCGGCGCTTGATAGCCGCCTTTCTTCTCTCTTCGAGCTCGGCATCCAGATTGTCTTCGATAATAGTGCGCATGGATGGTGCAAGCGAAGCGGAGCGCGAATGCCGATGCTCCCCGTTTGGACTGCCATACGAGACCGACAGGTATCGATTATCCTCCATGTCCTGGCTCCTTCCTGTTAGGTGTCAGCCTCAGCACAATTCACGGCTCTTAGTTGTGTGAGAATACCACGTAAATCCGAATTTTCCATAGAAAGTATACGTTCAAGCCTCCAAATAAATGGCAGGATAAATAAGGCTGAAGAGAGACAGGCTGACCTGTCTAGGACGGCCGGGTGGGAGGACAGGGCTTTTATCTTCACCCCACCATCTAGGCAACCTCTCCAGCTGCTCAGCTCTGGAATTGAGCCTCCCTTAGCCCCCCCAACGGAGGGGTCACCGGAAGAGGAGGCGCTAATGCGACAGCAGCGGTATGTAATGGCGAGTTGTCCTGCTTATCGAGCGATCGCGGGCCGTGCGAACGACTGCAGGGTTCTTGTGCACACCTGACGCAGGTATTGCAGGTCTGTGGGGCGTGCTCCAGGCTGGTTCCCATCGCTTGATAGCCAGTATTGGCTGATGGGTAGTCGGGTCTGCCAGTCATGGTTCAGATTCAGTCGTGATGTGCTAGGGTGATGTCCGCCTGGAAGGCGGAGCAGACCAGAACATAAGATGGCGGTCCCCCTCTTCCCTTCTTTATCCTTCCATCAACTACGGCTTATACCCTTTGCCCTCATATCCTGGATCCGGACACGATCTCGTTATTCTCGCTAAATGGCGCAGCCTTCTCTCGCCCCGCACCCCGCACCGGGCCAGATCGTCCTTCATTCGATAGAAGTCATGAAAAACGGCATCAGGAGTTGAACAGGTTGAAGTTCAGTACGGTTTGCCGTCGATCCTGTTTGCTTATACACCAAACCAATGAGAAGGTTGTCTGCGATGATGTACTTGAAGGACGCGCACGTGCCCGATGAACGACTACCAACTTAGGGTTGGAGGCGCAGTGTCAGCTCATGCAGCCGAGCTCACTTCGCCATGCAAGTCGCCACACCCTGCCGCTCTTGCAGTTTGACCGGTCAGACAACTGGGTATGCATGCTGACGTCTTCCGGGGTTGGCGCATGCTGTGGCCGAGGTTGGGATACCTACTTCGAGCCGGGAGGAGGCTGAACGACGTGAGTAATCCCTACTTTTGTATTCAGTGAATACTTACCGGCAGTTGAATAGCTATGACGGCTTGTCAGAACCTCGTCACAAAGGTTTCCGACGTAGTCACAGCCAACGTCGCGGACCTGAATCCAAGGGCCTTTGTTGTTATGACTTGTCGCATCCTCCACCCCCAAACCAGCCAACCAGAGGACAAAGACGTGGGAAAATCGCATCGAGAGTGTTGGCATCATGAGGCGCCATAATCTCTTTATAAGGAGGCATGGTATAACGCGAGGGTTGAGAGGAGTGTCCCTCTGAGAAGGCTGAGGCGAAGAAGGTCGGGAGGAAGGCCTCCATAGGCACCAGAATGCGTCCGCTTTATGGAACCATCCTACCTCCGCAGGCTCCGTGGGCCCAGCATGCAGCCGCAAGGCAAGTTGGCGGTGTGCAGCAGACCCCCCGCTCCACTTGCAGGCTTGACGGCTATCCAGACGAATCAGCGTACTTAAAGATTCGGAGCAGAACTCGAAACATGCAATCGGAAGGAGTCAGGTCATAT
Source organism: Ophiosphaerella narmari (assembly GCA_028456235.1). Taxonomy (NCBI): domain Eukaryota; kingdom Fungi; phylum Ascomycota; class Dothideomycetes; order Pleosporales; family Phaeosphaeriaceae; genus Ophiosphaerella; species Ophiosphaerella narmari. The sequence continues at coordinate 74,115 of JALNQA010000058.1, forward strand.
GCGTGGCGAGGAAAACAAGATTCCATCAATCGAAACTCGTCCGGCTGAAGCGTAACGTCGGTCTCGCCCCCCACTCGCACCTGCCCTGGCCGCCCGAGCGGAAAGCAGCTCCGCCCCAAGATCTTTCAATTTGATGGTGTTGGCACAGCCCCTCTACGGCAAAATATGGAAAGATAAGCAGCGCGATCCCCGCTTGCTTCTCTCCCGCGTTCAATCCGCTGATGTTCGAATCTCGTCAAAGCCCAGCCGCCACAAAAATGACGGCCGAAGACATACCCAGATCACCCGTTAGCGCAATCACCAACATCTCAGCCTCGGAGACTGTGGTGGGTCCATCGTCCAACCAAGCAACGCCGAGACCTGAACACATCGCTCACTTCAGGACGGAAAGCGTGGGCAGCTCCCTCCCAAGCCACGACAATCCGGCCGAAAAAAACCAGCTGAAGCAGCCAGATATCCCTTTAATCGGTGAGCCAGCTCAAGCTCAAGCTCAAGCTCAATCGAAGGAATCCGATATCTCGTTTAACGATGAGCCAATTCAGGGTTGGCCTCGATTGGCCCTGCTAATGGCCAAGAACCCCGATCTTGCCGCCTTTTCGCGATTTAGAGACCTAAACGTCAAAAGTCTGCTCTATTTTCAGGCTCAACTGGCACTTTTACGAAAAAAACTCCATGATCTCGAATACGAAGATAGTGCGAGGAACCTAGAATCATCCTGGGCAGAACGTGCAGACGAGCTTGTGGAATCAGACTCAGTCCAGTTCAGGACTGTGAAAGAGATGAGATCCGTATTGAAAGAGTATAGTAAGCAATTCTGAATGCAGGAAATGTGGATTTGGGTGCTAACCAAGAGGCAGATGAAGCATTACTTCAGTACCAGCAGATATGCGCACTCCCTCACGCTGAGCCATACAACATGCGAACTCTGCGCCAATGGATAAGGAATGAACATCAAGGTAACTTCAGCATTCAGGGAAGATATGGCTTGGAAAACACTTGGGGTGACCTGTATCATCCATCTCTGGATGTATGGAATCCCCACAAGCAATTGAAGCACCTCTGGACTCGCCTTTTCTGGGCAAGTACCCCGGAGAAAGATGATCTCGATCTGGTTGCCACGGCGCGCCAGAACAAGATTGATGGGTTAACGCGATGGATCGTATGTGATCTGATGACATCCTGGAAAGACTGGCGCGAATACCGCAAGAATAAGAAGCCGAAAAGGAAAACTGATATTGAAAATAACTCGACTGCTTCTAGAGCGTCCAATCACGTCGTGAATCCCGAAAATTGGCTTGAAAAGGTAGCGAAAGAAGATACGCTCGAAACCTGGAATAATAACGTACCTCTGCGGATCACATCTGGGATCTCGACCATTATCGCGTGCTTACTACCAGTCGTGGCCATCACCATCCTTTCCCAGCTCCATGGTCTCAGGAACCTGCTACTATGCTTGGCTGGCTTCGCCCTCCTCTTCGCCGTGGTGCTGATTTTCCTCACTCAAGGGACTAGCTCAAGGACGGAAATCTTTGCCGCCACTGCTGCGTAAGTCTTGATATCCGGTCATTCTTCCAAGCTTTTTCTGACGTTACACCCAGATTTTCGGCCGTGATGGTAGTCTTTATCTCGGTTCCACCAGCACCCATCACTAACATTGTAATGGCTCCTGGTTCACCGACCCCATCGGTTTCGCCGAGCCTGGCCCCAGCATTGTCTTAAGTTGGCTTCCCAGTTGAGGGGTTAAAGCGGAGGCTCTCGCTACGTCAGAATGTAATCCGTAACAGCGCGATCTCGGCGTTTCGTACCCTTCCCTTGTTTTCCTTCCCGTATTATAGTAGAGAGCTGAAATGAGGAGTTTTGGGTAGCCATGAATTATGTATGCTCTTTGTCGGATGTGTCCCTCTGCTTTCGGACCTCCCTCGGTCCCTCAGCTTGTGTGATCTTCCCAACTTTCCGGATGAGCTTGTCAAGCTACCATATCATCTGTGCCCCACAGTACTGGGTTCTCGGCTGAGCGAAGAAGACTGTTAGAAATGAAGGACGACGAAGTTGGAGACCAGTGAGTAGATTGATTGATTAGTTGATGTGATGATGACATGTGGCTGAGGGAAACGCCAAGCAAGCGAAACGCGCTAGTCCTAATACATTTCCGTAAACGCCTACCTCCGACTACCACTCCTGGTTCTGCATCGACATAATTATAGTCGTTTCAACAAAGGGTCGATGTAGTAAACCTAATTTTAGTCACTGTTGTTTTCTTTCCAATATTACTTAAAAGACAGTTCTTCATCTTTAGCTACGTCGCCACACATGCTCTCGCACCATATGGGATCGCTCTCAGATATGCGTTGTCCCACCCGTGAGATTGCCTTCACACATGCATAATGATTTCCAGTGACTTAGCCGCATTATATTGTAATCCTTGCCAAATCGACAAGCCGCCCTTAACAGGCTAACAGTCTAGATCGTCACCAACCTCCGTTTTACCCACCACTACATCAACGATTCTTCCGGGTCAATATCGTCAATATCATCAAACATTATAAAAATCTACGAATTTCGCCGTATTTACGCTTTAGCTTACTACTATCAGCAAGAAAAACGCTTCAACGTCTCCCCAGTGAGACCCAGCTTCAAGAGAAATCACTTGGCCACGCTGCAATCGTCTCTGCCTGCGTCAGGGACCTGACCAATTTGCATGAATTTTCGTATTAGCGATCCTAGGCCACTTGTTATCGTATCCCCGCTGATCACCTTGCGTCGAACGTTAACTAACGTTGTGGCTAACAGAAACACCCTTCGTATTCCGCATCTGTCTGACTGGATGAGACGTAACCTAACCTAGTCCGAACTATATTGTGGTCCATATGCGCCGATTTCCCCTGCATGGCTAATTGCGAACTAATTCTTCTTTGCAGCTTGCTCGCATGAATGGTCGCCACGCAGCTAGCCTATGCTATAGCCTCCAGCATGAAGACTGGGCGGAAAAGCCCTCGCGGATTTGCCGAAAGGATTCATCGAGCGGCCTCGAGCTATCCTGATTCTCGCCTAGCAGCATGGCAAAGATTCATGCGAGGAGCTTCGTAGGCGGACTCGCGATTGGGCGCAACCCGACTTCAACTCTCCCTAGTCCATACGACAGGCTACAGCATGAACTCCTAGCGAATGTGCCCCCGCAGACTTGTTAATAGGACGTGTCAGCACGCAGTCTCGAGCTCTTATCATCCTAGCTAGACTGTAGCGAAGTCTGCCTCATCGACGCATCCCTTATTTCGCGTGTCCAATCCCGAATCAAGGCCTCTCACTGTAGCCCGCTCGCATGAATTTATGCTGCGCTAGCGAGGGCCATGTATATTGAGGCGGCCTAGTTAGATGGCTCGAGGGATTGATCATTGATAGTGTGCTCTGGAACCTGCTACGTATTACTGGTCTGATGGCACCACGATAGAACTTCGGAAGACGCTGCCACTAGGTTCCATCCATCAATCTATGTCCTTTATTGCGTCACCTCGCTGATGAGCATCAAGCAACTCCTATCATGGTTTAGGTTGATGCCGTATATCCTGACATATTCTAAAAAGAATTTCAAATATGTTATTCATTCAACATCCGTAGATACGGCACTCGATTCACTCTCAATCAACACACAATTCTCTAGTGCTAAATCCTCTATTCTATACAATTGAATAACTTTATAGGAACCTATTGGTAGTGGGCGAGGCGTCAAAACATATATAATCTCTATCAATAATTAGATCTTTTACTTCCTCATCTCTATCTTGCAATAAAGGTTAGTCTAAATCACTCGACTTTCTGTGAAAACGCTAGTAATTAAATACAAGTGTAAAAATGCAATAGAGATTATAATTAGATGGTTAAAGTACGTGTAATTGTAGTCTCCATAGACTCCCGAAGTCGCGGCTGAAATTGAAAAGAGCGCCACTAGTGGCTAAAGACCCTTGTAGGTTAAGAACCGTATCCTCGTCCAGACTGTTTTTCCGGCACTTTTGAAAGGAAAGTATAAACGAGCTTAAGAGCCGCCAGAAACTGAGCCACACGTCAAGAACTAGGCCACTGAACAGGGGAGTGGCCCGAATCTGGGACGCCAGTTATCCCAGATTCGGGCCAATACTTGGCTTGCTCAGGCTTGCATAGCCACATGCCCAGATTACTTAGTTACTGCTCAGTTTTAAATCCTTGTATGCTCAGGTTCGAAAGCGGAAATGGACTTTGGTGAGGTCAGTCACATGAATATTTTTAGAAATTGACGTAAGTATCTAGGTTTGGACGGCCGTAGCATTGTCAAGTGGAGCACTGATAATAGAGGTTGCTGCACAGTTGCACGACCGATGTAGGAGCTAGGGCTAGATAGGCTGCTACAGTGTCATTTCCATGCGGCTATCAAATCATTTTTATACACTGCGACCGTATTTGTGTCTTCATTGCCGGAATATTCGGCTATCCTTGAGTAGATTGATACATAAAGCCGGTGAAGTAGTATAATACATTGAGATAAGACGATAATTGCTTGGGTGTGTTCTTGAAAATCAAAGTAGGGCCGTGGTTGGTTCGAAGTAGGACCGCAATTGATCGAGACCGGAACAAGCCCTTACAAGTTACAACGCATCAAGGTGTGATTATCACGAGACGAACAAGGATCACGAACAGATCGAAGAACCGCTTCACTACAAGTCGGACCGCGACCGGTTGAAGAAGGGCCGCAATAGATAGGAGAAAAAACTAACAGATGACAGTCAGGCCTTCAATTCCATCCGGAATAGTTTACAGCCGAGCCTAGGATATCTCGGCTTATGCTATCCTGCAAACCGAATATAATGGGGGCTAAGAATATCATCTCGGGTAAAACACGCGTACAAAGAACACAAGAGCTGAAGACAACGCTAAATATTGGAAAGAATTGATGATGCGATTCAGGGACTTTTCGCCCGACTATCTAGGTAAAATTTCGGAGGATGGTGACGCAAACCTACGCCGAGACGGCTATGACACCGCGCCGGCAACTGTTCCTTAGTATAACTAATTTCTCATACGAAAGGTAATGGTTCAATAAGTCAATGCTTGATTATCTTAGTAAGCTGGTAACTTAACCTGGCTCTTTAGGCCTATCCTTTAAGTCGATTTCGGAGTTTTACGATGCGCTATCATATCTTTTAGCGTACCATATCAACGTCTCTATAGTCGGTTCCGTGGAATTACGTATCAACGAAAAACACTAGTGAAGAGCCTGAAGCTTACTACCGGTATAGGCGAAAATCAGACGATCTTATACTATACTCTTGGGTTACGAAATACGTTTACCACTCTCGTGCGTGAATACTAAGATAGGCAGAACCGGCACAGGTAGAAGGACAGGCTCGGATCGAGGTTGAACCGAACTCGAAGGCAGCCCCGCTCCTCTCTCCAGCTGGTAACCATTTCTCCGCAGTTACACTGCTTAGTTGCATATCTATCTCTCTTACGAGATACCCAAGTTCTTCCTGTTGTAGAATCCACGTTTTTTGCGGGGACCTAGAATGGATTTTCCAACGATCATATTATCTTCCTTACAAGAATCCCTGCAAACAATTCATCATCTCCTGTGCCTGAAAGTCGATCAAGAAGTGTACTCCGTTACCTCCCGTCCTCTCCGGGACGGCCCCGAAATCGCTATCCAACCCTAATTAAAATAACCTAGATTATAACAAAACTTTTATCGATTATCGCAATTATGAGATATGAGAGAAGACATTTCGATATAGTAAGAGGACCGTCTACAGCGGCGAAATTCTGTGAATTTATCGCGATTGTGTGTTAAAGATGTAGGATCCGCATGTTCATGTTCTATACTAGCGCGATGCTATAAGATTTGGTATGCTTATATCTATATATAGGAATTCAGCTTGGGTATAGATACAAAAGAAAAACGAGCCACGTACCAGATGACTAGAATACTGCCTGACAGTCAGGATACTTCAAGGCTCCGATGGCTCCAACGGAATCCAATGGGAATTGCTCGCCCAGCATGACCTGATGACAGTGCAAAGTATGATAGTAGTCGTTCAGGTGGCTGTCGACATATTTCTGGATCGTAAAAGCCCGATGCATCTGTCGCCACATGTACATACAATGCACGAGATGATATTCTTGTGTGACATACAGATCATACTCTCCTGTAAGAGCTGCCTCTCTAGACATTTCAGACGTTCCGTTATGGTACTGAAAGAACTTCCAATCTTTCTCTGCCAAGAATTCTGTCATGATTTGTTCGTCATAGCATTCTGGTAACTGCCATGCGAAGCTTAATATGTCGAATTTGCATCCTCGTCGCCGGGCCTCGATCGGTGTGGATCCACAGTTCGTCCATGACTGGGCGTGAGATAACGGAGCGTAAGGAGACACACCTTTCGCTGCAGATGACTCAGAAGGTTTGCATGACTGAGGCGAGTGCGTAAGAATCCACAGAATTGCGATGATTAGAGATGTTGTAATGGTCCAGCCTATACCTAAGATGAGTGCAGTGCGTAGGGTGAAGTATCCATACAGAGGCCTCCGAGCTCCCAAAGTCTTGTCTTCCTGAGGCGATACCACGGGACTATACTCATAGCTTCCTTTCCTAGGCATGATAATATAATCCTCTTCAAAAAATGAAGCGCATTTACAACGGTCTAGTTGCAGCAATGTGGCAAAATTTCTCTTAAATAAGAGAATGAGGAGTTCAAGGCGAGATTCGGTCGAGATACTTTTACCAATTGCGGGATCGTGGCGAATTCAAGTAAGATAAGAGCGCCGATTATGTTACCCCGCTGTTCACATGTTCACTCAAGCATGGTAATACTCTCCACAGTCATATCTCGATCCGATACGGTCCTATTGTATCCAATGTAGTCGCAGATAAACCGACCAATGCTAGAGCTTAGCCCACTAGCCAAAGAAGGACGGCCAAAGCGCTCAGGTTATACTTCGGTTAGTAGTAATAGAGGTTACACTTCGGATAGTAGTGATGAAGGTTACACTTCGGTTAGTTGTGATAGGGATTTGTGAAACTCTAGAATGCAACCCAACTCGGTCCGCTCCAGCCGCAACAACCTCCCGAGGTCCGGCCGCTCTACTAATCCACCCCAGATTGTCGCTTCTCTCGCGGTGTATTTAATGCTTGATTAGGGTCAGGGCGTTTACAATGGTCTAGTCCCGAAAAGGAAAGTATTTTCCCAGAAGCCTAGCCAATCTGCCAAGCTAGAAGCAAAGGGCAGAAACCCACGATATCTGCCTGTTGCTGTACAACCTAAATATTGCTAGATGGCAATCTTACAGATTTATTTCTAGCTAGAAACTCGTTTGAACCCCTTCTACTAGGACAATGAGATCAATGCAGAGGAAAAATATAATCGTTTTTATTGTTACAATCGGCGTTCTTGCATATCTGTGCGCAAAGGAACGGAATAGCGATTTTCCTCGCAGCTATTACAAAACAAGTCTACGACCTTTCCTTACTGCGACCCCCACTGCACCCGCCAATAGGTATTCTACATGCTTAAGTCAAGAGTTTGATATACTATCCCAAAGAAATCGCGGTTGGCTGGAACCTGAATGGGAGTGGGCCCGTAACATTAGCATTGTGTACACATGGGTAGTAGGTATTCTCATAGAATCACAAGCTTTAGCAGCTTACTTACTTTCTGTAGAATGGTTCACTGGCAGACTACAAAGCGCTACGGCAGAAATTTGGGGGTTCAGCGTCGGTCGGTAGTGCGAGAGATAGAGACAACAATGAGCTATTATACTCGATAAGATCGATCTCGAGGTATCTACCATGGCATAGTGGCATGATATACATCGTTACCCCAGGACATTATCCCTCTTGGTTAAATTCCTCTCACCCGCGGTCAGGACCTCCACTCTACCAACCTTTATACCTTACTGACTGAGCATACAGCATTCAGCTTGTATCTCAGGACAATATAATTCCTTTTGAAGATCAACCGACATTCAATTCGAATGCTGTTGAGCAGCACCTCCACAAGATAGTCAATATATCCAACCAGTTCCTACTTTGGAATGATGACTGTTTTGTTTGCTCGTACACGCATCCCTCGGAATTCTTTACGGTTAACGAAGGTGTGAAGTTCTTTACCACTGATCGCGCTATTGTAGGGAAGATTGATGATTGGAGGTCTCTTCGCAAGCAGCCTACACGTTATATAATGAAGGCAGCACTATTTAGGAGCATTGACTTGTTAGAAAAGACTTTTGGCATGATGGCATTGCAGAATCAACAACCACTCATTCTGCAGCATGCACCGTATTCCCTCCATCGCAAAGCATTACTCGGGATGCAGACACAATGGGTTGAGGCTTTTCGGATTACTAGCAGAAACAAATTTCGGTCCTTAGACGATGTCTTGACTCCGGTTAGTCCAACTCCTAAAAATTTGTTACTATGATCGACATGTATACTTGGCTAAACATTTTGAAAGTACATGCATTTTGGCTATGTCGTGTATAGCCAACGCGATGTATCGGAGTTAGAATACGAGCTGGTCGCGGCAACGGAAACAGAGCAGATCAGCAGCTTTATCAAAATCGGAGATCATAACGCCTCATATCTATCTCAAGAGTTTATTAATTTGGGAAGTAAAAAGCGATTGAAATTCTTCACTTTGAATGACGAAATAGCGGGCACAGCACCTCAACCATTGTTGGCACAGATGCAGTCCTTTCTTGTAAGTAATAGATAAGTATTTGTATGAGGGTGGGGTTAATAAGCTACTTAGAACTCAACCTTTGGATCATTCAAAAGCCCATATGAAAAGGTGTAGGCACAGTCAAATCCGTATTACCCTGCCATGCTGCACCCTTGTAGTATAGCCTCGAAATCTCTAGAATAGTACCTCGGAGCTATAGCTTGACAATACGAAGTAAAGGCTCCATGCATAGTAACACTAAACAGTCTTAGCCTCATCCAGCAACCCAGCCGTTAAGAGGAGTGAGACTACCAAGCCGAACAGTGGAATGGTAACAGGCGGAGACAGGCGATACAAAGAGCAAGATATAGTAGTCAGCATATTTGATCGAGCGAGTCGTAACTTCGGCGCGAATCAAGTCTTTTTCTGATATACTGCGCGATGCTTCAGCTAGCTTCGAGTTTCCTTTTACACGCCGCTGATAAATAGTTTATGTATCCTAATTGTTACACGAGTGTTGATATCGCACATCTTAGATTATGAAATACCTGGGGTGGTCCACCCACTAACTAAAGCTAGTAATCTGCGAGCGAGCTTTCAGGGCCTTCGCTGTAATAGCAGAAGTCTAGAAGCACGAAGTTAATTGTGTCGCATTAAATTAAAGCATTTATTCTGTCCCCTCTTCAAAACACTATAAGCAGCACCGGATAGGAAGAAGTACCGCGCCGGAGCGAAAATAACCGAATCGGATTTGAAAAGGTGCTACTACATCGGATCGGAGAATTACTGTACCAATTAGAGAAGGTTCATACCACATCGGATTGGTGAACCAATCGGTTCGAAGAAGATCCATACCGTACTAAAGGCCAAGTACCGCGCCGGAGCGAAAATTACCGAATCGGATTTGAAAAGGCGCTACTACATCGGATCGGAGAATTACTGTATCAATTAGAGAAGGCTCATACCACATCGGATCGGTGAACCAATCGGTTCGAAGAATATCCATACCGTACCGAAGGACATACACTTGGTTTTGCCAACTGATAGAAGTTATATAACCTGGAAATGCATTCTGTCTCTACTACCAACTCCCTTGAGCTATCCATATCTTCACCTAGCTTTCCAAGATTCCCCTGACTCGTTTTAACTACCCGCAACAACCATACTCCAATATGCAGTTCAATATTCTTGTCATAGCCGCCGCTATTATGAGCTGTGCTGTCGCAGCTCCAACTGTGCTTGTCGAGGTAAGATAATACTGAAAATATCTAATAGTTCTATATTAACAGACACAGCGTGTAAGTCTATAATTTTTAGAGAATAGTAGTAAGGTAATCCTAAGTATTGTAGGATCCAGAGCCTCAGGCTGTAAGTACTTACGAAAAGCTCAACAAGGGCATACTACTTACTATAGACATAAATATACTAAAGATTTATTAGGGAGTAAGTATTCCATTCTAGTTATACAGGAACATACTTCTTTCTGTAGATATATAGCTATTAACACTTAAACAGAGCGTAAGTATCCAAACCGAGCTATTCGAGAGTATTCTATTACTTACTGCTTCCTAAATAGGGAGTAAGTACCTAACCTTAGCCTGACTTTGTCGTACTACTATTGTTAATATAGAGGTACTAACAACACTTACTGTAGCCTGTAAGGCCAATACTATACCCTGGAACTTTGTATAGCTGATCAGTATTCTAGTTATAATTATACCGCCAATCCGTCTAGTTAGCTAAAGGCGTACTATGTGCTACTCGTTGTATGGAGTTCTCATAAGAGTTTAAGCTCGGCCGGTAGTATTTAGTATCAATTAAATACTTTAGTTACCACAGGGATATAAGAAAAGCCACTGAAATACGCTTCAATAGATATATATCCCTCTACGTTGAGAAAATCTCTTAGTTAGGCCGGGATATGAAGAAATACCAAAAATAGAAAACTAAAAGCCAAACTTTATTTAGCATTATGAGCATAGTGCTGTTGAAAACCACTGCCTTTGGCAGCGCTGCTAATGCTACTCCTCAGCACCACCAATTCGAGTTGTTAGAAGGTACGGTCAAGTACCTCGGTTTCTCTCAATATATGTAGAAATGAATCACGTCGAGGAATGAAGAACATCTATCACAACAAGCTACAATGCTGACGACACATGCACTACAGATCATACAGATGCGCACGCAGGTTTGCGCGTTTCTCGTTACCTAGCCCTATGATTATGGCCAACTAGAGGCAGACAGGTTGCAGCCACTACCAAGGCAGATGAGCACGTCTTACAACACCGGTCAACGAGCAATCCATCTCAAATACAATTTCCTCGGTCTGCAATCGTCGTATTCGTGATATGCAGTGTCGTAAATTGTGCCGGGTATGAGGGGTCACCAGCGCTATGTCTAATACGTGTTCACTAGTTCAGCTCGTCGCTTGTTTCTTGACTAAATAAAGGCCGGCCCCATCACGCAGCTCTTTGTCCGACATTCTCGTATTAGCAGCATCGTCCTACAACTTGTATTTCCATAACAAAACGTCGAAAATCTCGCAAACTTTTTCTCTCCGCATAAGACTCCAAAATCCTTAGCATAGCATGCGCATCCATTCTACGCAATCGTGTCTGCCTGAACTAAAACTCGTATAGTTCAGCCCTCTTAGCATCCTCGTGCCACCAACATCAAGCCATAAGTCTTGGACTTTCTGCTTTTGGTATGACAACAGATGTCCTTTCCAGCTTCATCTGACAGACAGATATCTCCCATTCTTATAATGATAAATACTGACGCTCGTCAGGTAGAGAGATAACTCAAGACCATGATCCCTTATTATCCATTCAATAATTTGCCAATCTTAGTGACTTAATCACTATTTATTTCTCCCAATGCCTCCAACAACCACCATGAAGGCATACACACATACCCGCGCTGGTGCCGCAAAGGATGTACTCACTCGCTCCGCAGTGCCAAAACCCACAATAACATCTCCTACCCAAGTGCTGGTTCGAATATCACATTGCTCATTGAATCCCGCAGGAAGTATTGCTATGCAACTTTTACCATTCATATTCCGTGCCTCACCAGCAATTCCAGAAATGGATTTCTCGGGCACAATTGTGGAAGTGGGGACCGAAGTTCCGGAGAGCCGCAACCTAAAACCAGACACGGATGTCTTTGGCTCTATACCACTGGGTCAACACATCAAGAGCACATGTGGCGCACTTGCACAATACGTTGTCGTGGACCACACGTCTCTCGTTCGAAAACCAGATTCCGCGGAGTTGAGGGAAGTATGCGGCCTTGGCATAGCGGGCGCTACAGCGCTCGATCTCATTAAATATGCAGATCTCAAGGCTGGCGATTCGGTCCTGATCAACGGCGCGGGTGGCGGTATTGGGCACTTGGCTATGCAAATGTGCCAGGCCATCGTAGGCCCATCTGGGCGCGTCGTAGCCATCTGTTCGCGACGTGGTTTTGATTGGGTTCGGGCACTTGGTACGAACGATGGGCACAATGAAGGCGAAGAAGGTGCAAACCGAGCCAAGATCCTGCAGTTCCAGGTCATTGATCGCGAACAAGTGGATCTAATCCCACATCTCACCACATCATTTGGGGGAGAAGGGCCGAAATTCGATGCGGTCATCGACGCGGTTGCTACTCAAGAAATGTTTAACAATTGTCCAGCTTTCCTGAAAGGGGGAAAGCCATATGTGAGCGTTGGGCCAAAGGCATACAGCTATACATATCTTGGTATTTTTAGTACCATTGGCAAAATGGCAACAAATGCGCTTTGGCCACAGAAACTAGGGGGGACACCGAGACCTTATAGGCAAGTAAATGCAGCATCAAATCCGGAATCTTTGGAAGAACTGGCAGGTATGGTTGAAAATGGTACGCTCAAAGTTCATATCGGAATGCTTGTATCGTGGGACAACATAGCGCCGGTAAGTGACTATTCGCATGCTTATATCAGTAGTGCTAAATGTGTGCAGGCCTACCATCAACTGTTGGTTGGACATGCGAGCGGCAAGATAGTAGTTGCCGTTGACGACAAACACCATCCACAGTGTTGACTGCTTCTATTCCAGTAAGAGGGCGCCTCAAGGATGAGAAACCGTGTGCTTTGAATATTCCATATACGTATGACTCACAAAGCACTTTTGCAATCGATTTCAAAATTACATCCGCTCATTCCGGTATCCAACCTCTCCTATTTGTCCTCATTCCATCGTGGCTCCTTGCATAGTTTGTGAGGTGATGAATGAATTTAACCCAGTATAAGATGAACGAGGGTTCAGTACGTACTATCTATGCACACGCTCGAAATCAATCGTGCGAAAGCAACGATGGCTAGCTACGGTGGCACGGTCAGGGGATTTCGGCTAGGGTCCCGGGTGGTCGGTTCATGGGGGCACTGTGGCTGACGCATAGGTAGCGCATAACCCTAACCCCTCCCACAGATCTAGACTCGTCCCTGGCGATCATTCTCGGTGCCATAGCGTCTATTCTGGGCCACCTTAGTAAGTCATCACATCGCGATCCCCGGAGGTTGAAGGAACAATATGCATTTCATCTAGGAAAGGTACCAGCTCACCTCCATGTTGGCGATTTATAAGGTCTGGGGACTGACTGAAGGTGCGATTATGTGCCTGTTCTTGAATGCAGAACGAGCTGAACCGCAAAAACAACCACAAAAACATCATATCTGAGTGGGATGCTGCTAGAGGCATCGGCGAGGCAGATCTCGGCTAGACCTGTTAGGTAGTGTCAATATTCTCCAATCAGAGTCTCGAGCCTCATGGGCGTATATCTCTCTAACTATAAGATGAACTGTAGCTGCTTGTCAACCCGTTTTTCCAGGTTTCAATAGCTGAGGGAATTGCGATAGGAACAAAACGACATTTCATGAAGTGGTTGCTGCCAGCCTTGCCACAATTACTATGCGTGCATCCCTTCGTTAGGTATATACAATGTTGTTCACAGCAGATTGTGAACAATGCAATTCCCTATCTGGCCAGTCACTATTCTTGTGTCTCCGGCTAATTCACAGCAAATCAACATATTCGCTCGATGTGGTCCGGAGTTCGGATTGATATGCAAAAGAAGTAGGTTCGGTGATTGTTATAGCCAGTACTTATGTAGGTGCATCGATCTCACAAAAATATACTACTTACAAAACTCAACCACCAGACTGCGGCTCGACAGACGCATGCAAGATATAATCAGGGTGTCAATCTGGTTGGGATACGTGCGAAGGTTGCAATGTATTTCTCCCCTTTTTTTGAATCACCTGCTTACATGCCTTCAGACTCATCATCATCTTCAAAGTTAAGCTCCGTCTCCACGTGAGGGGTGTCGACCCGGGCTTCACCCTCCGCACTATTTTCCACTCAGCGGATAATATCTAACGCCCGTTGTGGTAAAGGAGGCAGTAACCAGACATGCCTTGGATCCCGTTAGGGAAATTGCTGTTCATAGTATAGTTATGTGCGATTTCAATTGTAGGCTTTTAGGAGACGCCCTTATCTTCGGAGCCACTCAGTCTTTAGTTGCTGGTTCAAATGTATCTCTGAACGCGACATATTCTGAAATATCAACGGAGTCTAAGGTTGAGCTATCAGATACATGGAAGACATCATTGAGCGAGATCTTAGCATCAAGTACTATCTCCTTAGAGACAGTCACAACGTCCTTCCTATTCCGGGGCACTAGTTCCTTTATGACACTACCCACCACTTCGACCAGTTCTTCAATATGCTTCAGCTCCTCTACAACATCGGATGCGAATTGTAAGACGAAGTCTCGTTGTAGCCGAGCCCAGGATTGCCCTCCACCAACCAACTTCATTGTATCGCCTTCAAATATAAATTACAACTTACCAATTGTGTCTGTAACAGGGCTCCCCTACCCAAACATGTCCGTACCTATGAATAATCTGATGATGGGAAATGAATACGTCTTGAAATTTTACGGGTCGCAGGCATTCGATAGTCGTCATAGTCGCCGGTGACCCACTAACTGAGCAGGGCAACCTTGGGATTCGGTACGAGCAGCTGTTGTAATCTCACTGCATCCATAGACGACGTTCTTGTATTGGCATACTGCGTAGGATTTTACTGGAGCATGGCATTCACCAGACAAGGGCCCTTCAATCATACTAACGCATCGACCCGCCCCAAGTCGCCTTCCATCATCTATCGCCCAATCATCCCCAATCCCAATCTAGTTTTCATGGTCGTGCGCCTTGTCGGCATCTGGAGTATTGCACCAGAGGGTGCATCGATGAATTACGTCCCACTTGTCTCTCGCTGCACGTGTCGGGAAGAGCGGAAGTTACAATCGATTCAAAGTCAGCCGCGCAATGCAGCTTTCAAAGGAAATTTTGCGGACTACGATCTTGCATGGGAAAACCCTAATCATGGGGCAGATTAGCTAAGAGAACTGGAAGAATCAAGTCATCCTAGTGAACTATACGGGCAAATATCTATCGGGTCATACAAGTAATAGCGGCTCTGTGTTAGTAGCATTCGTTCGGTTTTGCGCACATTGATCTTTACTGCCCTCACGATAGTGTGCTTCATGGTCCTTCACCAGCTATTTACGGGACAATATCAGATTTAGTCTCGCTTGCTCCATATAGTAGTGGTATGCATCGCCCTTCTCCTTCCGGACTTGTACCCGTTCGCATGCTAATAGTATGATCTGGCGAGTCTTCCGGGTCCTATCCAACCCGTACTATCACCGTTAAACTTGATGTCCTACAAATGCCACGATCAAGCGCCTTCACGGCTTTAACAACAATGATGCGAAATTCGACTACCGTCTACCCCAGGACGGCCTCCGGTATCTTATGGATTGACTCTATCTGCTAGCAGAATTATATTGGTGATATAAAACAGAATTTCTTCCCCCCCCTGCTCGGCTTGATGATGTGTCATTCACAGGCATCAGGAGTGGTGGTGGGCTTGTTCAATAGATTCCAAGTAAGCCCCCAGTTGAGTTAAAGGTATTTTCTCTTACACAATTATGTGGATATTTGGGATGGTCTGTCCAAATATATTATCACAGCATCCTCTGACGTCACTTAGACGTTGTGCCGAGCATAATACATCTCTTTTTTGTTCCTGAAACCATGTCTCTCGTCCTCGTGGTCATTTGGCTCAACGGTCCATGCCACCGCGTCAAAGCACATCTCACACAGCTCACTGCTCCTCCCATGTCAGATTGAACCTCCCTGGCGCATTCTGATAGTTACGCAGAGCCTTGATGACATCATCAGCACTCAATGCCTCAACGACAATGCCCGCACTCCCCTTTCCCACGAAGCCGCTCGTCACAGCATTCTTGATCCATTCAATCAGTCCAGTCCAGTAGTCGTCAACATTCAGCACAATAACAGGCATGCTGTGTATGCCAAGCTGATTCCATGTCGTAATCTCCATCAACTCTTCAAAAGTGCCATAGCCACCACTCAAGGCAACAAAGCCACCGCCGTGCCCGCCCTCGATGACCTCTTTAGCCATGAGCTGTTTGCGTGTATGCATGTCCTTGACAATGGTTGTGCGGCCGTAGATAGACTCGTCAATAGTGTGGGACTTGGAGTCTGTGGGGTCGCGGTTTTGCTCGAAGCGAACGAGAGGCTGAGGAATTATGCCGTGAACACTGGCGGGGCCGGAGAGAGAGACGAGAGTCCGAGCAACTTCACCCATGAGGCCGACTGTTCCACCACCATAGACGAGCTTGGTGTTGGAGGCGTGTAGGGCTTGGGCGAGCGAACGGGCTGCGGCCATGTGGACGGGAGATGTGCCTTCGGAGGCGCCGCAACTATGGGAAATTAGTATATACTGAGAGACAATGGTTTGGGGAGAGGACGAGCGTACAATACGCAGACTACAGGCTGCTTTGCAGTCTCATTGCTCACGGCGGTAGTACTAGTGGTCATGGTGATGACGACGGCTTGATAGTCTTGGAAGCGAGAAGTTGAAGTCGAAATGGCAGACAAGGGGATGAAGGAAAGTAGATAGAGAAGAAGACGAAGGTGAGTGGTAGAAGAAAAAAAAAAAAAAAAAAGAAACAAGTCGAGAAGAGAGTTACGGACCGAAAATGCTATCGTGCGTTCATCGTAGTGAGTCAATTAGGCCCCCCACATGCAGGTGAAAGAGTGTTCCGAGTCGCTCAGCGAGTAGCTATCGGAATGCCTTTCACCCTTCGTCACTGAGCTGGCCAGGCCCAAGCCCGTTTCATGCCTAGGGCCTTGGCATCTCCGTGATTTCTCCGCCGCTCTTCGCCATCGCCGCGCGGTTTCTATCGCGGCCACGTCTGTCGTATCATCCTTCTTCACCTCAGCCTTCGTCAATCCCTCCAGACGAAACAGCCACCTCGGCTAAACCTGCAGCCATGTCCCAAGCTGCACCGCCTGCTCAGCAGGAAGCTGCGGGCAGCACGAGCGTGAGTGGCGCACCCATCCAACCTATGCCGAGATGATGTAAAAAGTAGCTAATGCCGCGTCCACAGATATTCCGCTCGCTCGCCCAAAGCGTTGGCATTTTCCTCCTTATCCAGGGTGGCATGAAGTTTTTCCTCAACTCTGGAGCCAAGACACCTGCCACCACGGATCCGTCGCAGGCAAGCTCCGTCGTCAACAGCGGCGCAGGCGCAGGCGCCAATGCCGTGATTCCTAACTGGGAGCATCGTCCGCGCTCCCTCGAGCCCGGCGTCGAGTATAGCTATCTTCCATACAATGTTGCGCCCATGTGGCCTCCCGGCATCGAGCTCGACATCCTCATGTATATTTCGCCGTCAAACGCCGCCCCTCCTTTCAAGTCGATGCCAAAGGATTCGCTGCTGATTGAAGAGAGGAACTTTAAATTCGGAGACTACACGCAGAAGAGAGAAATCCAGACCGAGTTCAAGGTACCCAAGGAAGTGCAACTCAATGCGACCTTGAACGCGCATTTCTACGTTGGTCAGAGTGGCAGTGTGCTCGATCCCACTCAAGCTGGCTACGATCCGGTGAAGGCCTATCACGTCGTTCGCCCATTATCGAACTACCATGCGAAGAAGAAGATTGCGAAGACAAGGAACTTGCTGAGCGATATGCCCACCAAGGAAGAAAAGTCAGAAGAGGATAAAAAGGCGCCAAAGGTCATTGCCAACTACTACCATCCCAACTTCACCATCTCCTTCATCCCGGACGCAGGTCAATTCCCCTACCTTCAAATGCACCCCGGCCCTAGAAAGTTCATCCAGCTTGACGCCACTGGTGCACGAGACGCTTCTGGTCAAAATGGATGGTACTATCCCATTCTTTTCACGAATACCTTCTGGCAATTGAAGAAAGACATGATCGAGCTCAATGACACAGTCAAGACGCTGCCTCTGAACGTCGACCTCAACAATCTTGCTCACTGGAAATTTAACATTTTCGCTGCTCTGGACGAGAACATCAAAGGTAATGCGGCGGCTGCCGCCGCTGGCCAGTCTACCCCTGGTGGCGGCGATGGTTCAGAAATGGAAATGTTCAAGGAGATCCTAATCGACAGCAATTCATATCTCCTTGCGGTAACTGCCGTTGTTTCCGTCTTTCACATGATCTTCGAGATGCTTGCATTCAAGAACGACGTCCAACATTGGCGTAAGAAGAAGGACAACGTTGGAACCTCGGTCCGGACCATCCTCGCCAACGTCTTTATGCAAGCTGTTATCTTCCTGTACCTCATGGATAACAACGAAAACACGTCCTGGATGATTCTCTTTGGCCAAGGCATGGGCATCGCGATCGAAGCGTGGAAAATCACAAAGACGGTCAACGTACGCGTCCGGCCCTCGGCGCCAGGTTCCCTATTGCCATACTCCATCCAATTCGAAGACAAGCACGTGCTATCCGAGACAGAGAAGAAGACGGAAGAGTACGACGAGATTGCCTTCCGTTATCTGTACATGGTTGCCGTCCCTCTCCTCGTCGCCTACGCCATCTACTCCCTCATGTACGACACGCACAAATCATGGTACTCATTCATCATCACGACGCTCGTGGGCTCCGTCTATGCCTACGGCTTCCTAATGATGGTGCCATCCCTGTACATCAACTACCGTCTCAAATCCGTCGCCCACATGCCTGGCCGCGCCATGACCTACAAGTTCCTCAACACCTTCATCGACGACCTATTTGCCTTCACAATCAAAATGCCCACTCTGCATCGCCTCGCCACCCTCCGTGACGATGTCATCTTCTTCGTGTATCTGTACCAGACGTACAAGTATAAGGTCGATTACACTCGCGTCAACGAGTTTGGACAAGGTGGCGATGACGAGGAAACGGAAGAGAAGGATGCGAATAAGCCGCTGAGCGCGGCGCCAGATGCGGATAAGGGCTCGAAGGTCCCGGATGAGGCGAAGGTGCAAGCGAAGAAGGAGGGTGCGCAGACGACGTCAAGTTCAACAAAGGGCGGAGCGAAGCAGAGGAAAAAGTAGACGAGCTTGGGAATATGGGGGGAGGGCTGGGGGGGGGTGTGAAGTGTACCCGCGTGCAGAATTGGCATTTTGAGTATGTTGGTATTTAGCTCTTGAAAGAGGGAGAACAATGATATCCTACGCATATTCTTTGCTATCCGATTGGTAGACTTTGATGAAAACACGCTTGGCCTGTGCAAATCGCCTCACTATGCAGCCGGAGTAAGGCATCCATATCGGTCCTTAATCTTTACATCAACAGTGGCCCCTGTACTCTATCAAGCCCGAAATCGCACAATTGAATTTTGTAGTCTTCAATAATGATATCGGGAAAAAGCAGCAATGTCTAGATTGTCAGAATGGGGACTTACATTACCCATTGAAACCAATGACGTCCACCAATCCTTTTCGCAATGTAAAAGTCTCGCCGACTGGAGGCGCTGATGCAACAATCGACGCACATCGCCACACGAGCCGCAAGAAGTGTTGTATATCCTTACCCTACTTGGAGCTGTAGAGAAGTGCACAATGTATACACATGACTCGCTTACTCCTCATGGTATTAACAAGCTAACATATTGCGAACCACCGAGCTTCGACAAGTGAGTCACCACAGGTGTAGGGCTAGGTCTTGCAGCGAGTACAATGTTTGACCAATATGATTCAATACCTATGACTCAAAACGCGTCAACGTCTATCATCAGTCAACATGCCTCCCCATGTTCTCAACCCCTCGACCACATCACAACCTCACAGCTTCTCTCATCAGACTCAAAATCGCAAACTTTTCGCTACTTTCATGATCAAAGACTACAAAAGGGTACTAGAAGGTGAGGAAAACCGCTAGTAGTGTACACGCGATGGAAATTGCAGAAATGGGGCTCGAAACTTTCAAGTCGTACGGTCTCTTGTGATGGAAATAACTAGTAGTAGAGCTGCCACAACGCCTTGTAAATGCTGGAAGCCCCGATCCGAAGACGGTCAAGGTGCTGTGGAAATGCTTACAAAAGTGCAAGAAGACAGGAGCAAAAACGTGGAAAGGAGGCTGTTGCTAGTGTGCGCTAGAAGGAAATGAGGTCCTGGTCACAGAGCGTTGATGGGCTAGGCCTGCAACGGTCTAACGAAATTTGTATGGCTGTAGAACGAGTTTAGAATCCTGGAAGCTGAAATCCGAAGCCTGGGACAGCTGGAGGTACGGCAACAACGGGTTCTGGTCTTGGAGAAATGTGGCGAGGGTCGTTAGCTGGCCGACGTTCCTGTTTGCGGAACTTCTCGAACGCAGAGGGAGGGTGGTCCCTGGGATTACCTCCACCATTGCCATTGCCATTGCTATTGCCATTGCCGTTGCTGTTGCCATTGAATCCGTTACGGCCGCCACGTGGCACGTCAGTAGGAACACGTCGGCTTATGGCTATCATACGTTAGTAAGGACACTTGTCATGCCGAATTGCTACCAACCTTTCGAGGACACGCCAGCGCCAATCTCGATGTCGGGCTCTTCAATGACCATTCCGCCCTCAAGCGGTCTGCCACCTGTTCCGCCGTGTTCAGCCGTCAATGCCCATTTTCGATCAGCGTCAGTAAGCCTAGAAATAGGAATGATACTGATGCCCGTCTGATAGTCACTGCAGTCACGAGGTCCAAAACCAACCCCCCAGCGAGTCTAAAAGATGTCAGCGGATACCCACCGATGAGGCAAGATGGTGTGCCTACCTGGCGTGCCTTGGACTGTGCGGCAGGGTCTTGCAGACCGTCCATACCTTCCTTCGCATGAACAGCATCGGGACGAGTCAACATTTTGACAAAGGCGTGACGCTTATCTAGATTGACAATGCATGTCTGTACTTGGCCAAAGCGGCTGAAGATGCTTCGAATCTCACCCTCAGTACCTCCAGCACCGCCTACGAATAAAGTACGACTGAGAACTTTGATGTTGTCTCGCGGCAGGGTGTTATCCCATTCAATATACTTTGAATTACCATACGAGTTTCTAGGTGGACTAGGCTGGCGCCTAGGAGGCGAGCGCTGACGATAGTCATTGCGATCATTACGGCCGCCACGCTGCTTACCGCGGCCACGGCTGCGCTCATTGCGGCTAGTCGCGTTGCTCTCAGGACCTGCATTAGGTTCATACACACCATATGTGGGACTTGCCCGGCGATTTGTGTCAGGTGGCGATCTACGAGGTGGAGAATGCCGACGCTGGTAGTCAGGCGATCTGCTACGGTCTCGATATCTATTCTCATTTTGATCAAATCGTTCTGGTTGTGCATCGTAATATGCAGCGCTTTGTGCTGGCGGCTGAGCTTGGGGCACAGTCGTTGGCTGCATCGGGGGCATGGGAACTCCGTTTTGTGCGGCAGCCATTGCATTTAGTACTTGTATAGCCTGATCAGGCGGAATCAATCCAGCGCTCATGGCTTGCAAGATCTGACTTGTTAACGGGTTTGGTTCACCGGGCAGCGATAGCAGAGGGTTATGCCCTGGGGCCGCAGGAGGTGGCGGTGGCACAAATCCTGGTGGCGGTGGTGGTACCATATTTTGAGGAAATGAAAGGGACGGGGCAGTTGGGGGCATAGAGTTAGTCTGCGCAGTGTGCTGCTGCGGTTGTCCCAAGCCTGAAAGTGCTGCAAAGAGAGCGCTTGGGTCTTGTGGTGCCTGAACTGGTGGAGGCGGTGCCACATGCTGCTGATTAGTCTGTGTGTTGTAGCTGTGATCTGCGATGTTGTTTACTGAGGGACCAGAGGGGATAGCAGGCGTATCTAAAAGAGATGAAGTTAGGCGAAGATGAGTCAATGCCACGAGGAACAGCTTACTGTTCGGTTTACCGTTCAAGAGCTGCTTCATACTGGCAAGCATGTCGATAGGAAATGTCTGTCCACGCTCCCAAATGTCCAGAAGCTTGGAAATCTTATCTTTCTGGCCCTCCGGTGCGTTCTTGACTAGGTCGCTCATTACGACTGGCAGCGCATCGCGTACCATTTGCACACCAGAAGCATACGTTCCGGGGGCAGCATTTTTGGACACGAATTGACCAGCCTTCTTGGCTTTTTCTACCCACTGTCGGATGACGGAATCTACGACGTACAGTACTCCTAGTTTATGTGTGGCGGGGCTGTTGGAGTACTGTAAGAGAATCTTTTCGATGAGAAGCTTATCGTACTACAAATGAGAGCAAAGGCTTAGTGTGAATCCTATGCAAGAAGAAAGTGAAAGGAAGTGCTGCGCTCCCAGCATACCTGGATGTTGTCTACGCAGATCTGCGTGATGGCCTTGACCTTTGTCGGTGTGACTCCGGGAGCTTTAAGGGCCGACAGCGACTGCAAATGCGCGGATAGCTCGTCTAGTGCTGCCATGATTAGGCCTACTGTAAGAGAGTGAGAGTGGTGGAAGAGAAGAAAGCGCGGAAATAGAGTGCACTTGAGGAGAGAAGCTGGTGGTGCAAAACACGCGACTGTACTCCAGGGCGCAAGTCAAAAGTCGAGCAAAGTCGAGCAAAGGTCTAGGGCGTGCGCAGGCGGCAGAGTAACCGAGCAGTTGATGGAGAAAGTCCGTGCAGAGTTGCAGCTCTTCAGTGACGTGGAGGGAATACGTTGGTAAAGAAGCGGCTTCGCGCTTTTATCTAGGGCGCAACAGCGACCCAGCAGAAAGTTGCGCAAGCGGTCACAGGCCCTGCGCGCAAGTTGCAGCAGGCCAGAGAGTCAAAGAGACGGCCAGGCGAGATGAGAGAACTGTTTGCTGGTCTACTATGGATGCAGTTGAAACCTGTTGGAGCGAGTTGGGGGGAAGAGAGATAGAGGCTGAGGAGGGATTGGAGATGGGAGGCGGGCGTGGATGAGCCGAGAGCTGGTTAGCGTTGCACGTGACACGCCGTTTCCCGGCAGAGGGCGAGAACACCACGGCGAGCGGTGCAGAACGGCAACTCAACAATGGCCATGCGCCATGTAATTAGTATTCGTGTGGAGAAGAGAATGGCGTGCATGGCTGGCTTGGAGGTTATCAGTACTTGACTGCGTTCCAGCCGGCCAGTCTCTGAGGACGTGAGGACGAGAGGGATTGCGTAGTAAGACGGTGGTTACTTACAGACGAAAGTAAGTTGCATAGGAAAAGGAACAATGCAAGAATAGCAGTGCATGCGCCCAGCTCGCACGAAGCGCTGAGAACGCTTCCCGAGATCAGTGCCCGGCTGCAGCCACGCCGCCCAGCAAGCAGGGTTAGCACAGCTTGGAGGCTGTCAAGCCGCGCTATGACGAGCCCGCTGAATTTGGAGCTTTCCGTTTTGTTCTCCACCGACATTTTCTCGCCTCCATTCCGGGCGCACTTTTCATCCTCTCCACTCGCCCGCGCTTCCTCCTCTCTCCCACACAACATCTCGGACAATGGCCTCTGCTCTTCGTTTGACCAGTGCCTTCCGCGCGGCCGCTCCTCTGCGCACCACCGCCTTCAATGGCCTGCGCTGCTACTCTACCGGCAAAACCACGGTAGGCCATGCTGCATCCTGCCATGACGCCGTGTTGGCTAACACGCTCAATTGCAGTCGCTGAAGGAGACGTTTGCCAACAAGCTGCCCGGCGAGATCGAGAAGATCAAGAAGCTTCGCAAGTACGTACCCTGCTGCTGCATGCACTGCAACGGGAATTGACATGATTGCGCAGAGAGCACGGCAACAAGGTTGTCGGCGAGGTCACTCTCGACCAGGTCTATGGCGGCGCCCGAGGCATCAAGTCGCTCGTCTGGGAGGGATCCGTCCTCGACTCGGAAGAGGGCATCCGATTCCGTGGCAAGACGGTATGCCATGCCACCACCAACCCTGATACCAACACCCATGCTCATCGCCGCAGATCCCCGAATGCCAGCAGCTCCTCCCCAAGGCCCCCGGCGGCCAGGAGCCTCTCCCGGAAGGTCTCTTCTGGCTTCTACTGACCGGCGAGGTCCCCTCAGAGCAGCAGGTCCGCGACCTCTCTGCTGAGTGGGCTGCCCGCTCCGACATCCCCAAGTTCGTTGAGGAGCTCATCGATCGCTGCCCCAACGACCTCCACCCCATGGCCCAGTTCTCCATCGCCGTCACTGCCCTCGAGCACGAGTCCAACTTCGCCAAGGCCTATGCTAAGGGCATGAAGAAGACCGAATACTGGCAGCACACCTTCGAGGATGCCATGGACCTCATTGCCAAGCTCCCCACCATCGCCTCCAAGATCTACCGCAACATCTACAAGGATGGCAAGGTTGCCCCCATCCAGAAGGACAAGGACTACTCGTTCAACTTGGCCAACCAGCTTGGTTTCGCCGAGAACAAGGACTTTGTTGAGCTGATGCGTCTGTACCTCACCATCCACACAGACCACGAGGGCGGCAACGTCAGCGCCCACACCACCCACTTGGTTGGCAGTGCCCTCAGCTCACCCTACCTGTCTCTTGCCGCTGGTCTGAACGGACTTGCTGGTCCTCTCCACGGCCTGGCCAACCAGGAAGTGCTCGTCTGGCTCCAGAAGATGAAGAAGGCAGTTGGCAACGACCTCAGCGACCAAGCCATCAAGGACTACCTCTGGTCTACTCTCAAGGCCGGCCAAGTCGTCCCCGGCTACGGCCACGCCGTCCTCCGCAAGACCGACCCCCGCTACGTTTCCCAGCGCGAGTTTGCGCAAAAGCACTTGCCTGATGACCCCATGTTCAAACTTGTCAGCCAGGTGTACAAGATCGCACCCGGCGTCCTTACCGAGCACGGCAAGACCAAGAACCCCTACCCCAACGTTGACGCGCACTCCGGTGTCCTCCTGCAATACTACGGCCTCACCGAGCAGAACTACTACACTGTTCTCTTTGGTGTGTCACGTGCGCTCGGTGTGCTTCCCCAGCTCATCATTGACCGCGCGGTGGGCGCGCCGATTGAGCGACCCAAGTCGTTCAGCACTGAGGCTTATGCCAAGCTGGTTGGCGCAACTCTGTAAGGCACGAATGTATCAATTATGGTAGAGGAATGTAAGGGCTAGGGAAAACGGAGTATGTGTGCTGTAGTATTACCCTGCAATATCATGTCTTAACGTTCGATATACCAAATAAAAATCTCAACTCAATCAAGCACATGGCCAATGAGGACAGTCACAAAAAGCAAGTAAGGATCGGAGAAGTGATGGGCTGGCTAGCGCGGAATGCTATGCAGCGGACATTGGTTGAGCTGATGGGGAACCGAGCGCAGGGTTGTTGAGAGCCACGGCTCAACGAGATACTTCTTAGTCTGACGGTGACAGCGGCGAGCAGCTGGCTGACGGGCGACAAGGGCAGACTTATATGTCGGTCAGATGAATACACAGCACATGATAACAGCACGGCGATTTGGCCGTCCCCAAACGGAAATATACCGAGGCTCGCATGGGGAGGGCGGGTTGGACCGTTTGCAGTCGCTGGCAGGCCGGAGCCGGGAAGAAACGCTCAGTGCCAAAATCGGTTTTCCGCCAGGGACCAGCCAACCAGTCCCGAAATAGTCGGGGAGCAGCCACCACCACTGACTGCCCGTACTCAGACAGACCGCCTCGACGCTCAGACACCTCGCAAGCTTAGCTGCTTTGATTCCGACGGCCCTGCTCCGGCATCCCCTCCTTCTTTCACTCTCTCCTCTCTCTCCTCTCCCACACACACGCACTACCCAGCGACGAAGCACCCTCCAGCCTTGGTCAGGCCCCGATATCAGTTCGACAAGCGATCCCCAGAGATAATGAGCTCCACCACCTCCGTCACCGGCGTGCCCACCATGGAGCCGCACAAGATCGAGAAGAAGCCGGTCAAGTTTAGCAATTTGCTGCGTGAGTTTCGCCACCACCAACACTATCTCCAGGCCACCGCTAACATGGCGCAGTCGGTGCCGGGCTCAATTTGTTCGAGTAAGTTAGCCATGCATCTTCACGAGATGCCGAGGAATCACAAGGACACCGCTGACCCCAACACCACAGAGTGACCACTCTGGGACAGGTATGACGATCCGCGATGCACCATCCGTCCGAGGCGAACGCTCACTAACCAAAATGCCGGAATATCGTAGCCATTGGAGGTTGTCAAGACTACCATGGCTGCCAACAGAGCTGACGGCTTTTCGGGCGCCATTGGCCGTATCTGGTCGCGCGGCGGTCCCTTGGGCTGTGAGTATCTTGCCCATCTTCCTTCTCCAACCCACGGGCGCTAATCTACCGCACCCACAGTCTACCAAGGTCTCATTCCCTGGGCCTGGATCGAAGCCTCCACCAAGGGCGCCGTCCTCCTCTTCGTCGCCTCCGAGGCCGAGTTCTATGCCAAGTCCTTTGGCGCCCCCAACTTCGTTGCTGGTATCTCGGGCGGTATGGTTGGTGGTCTGGCCCAGGCATATGCCACCATGGGCTTCTGCACCTGCATGAAGACGGTCGAAATCACACAGCACAAGGTCGCGGCCAGCGGTGTAAAGCCCCCGGGCACCCTTGAGACATTCATGGCCATCTACCGCAAGGAGGGCATTCGCGGTATCAACCGCGGTGTCAATGCCGTCGCCGTGCGCCAGGTCACCAACTGGGGCTCCCGGTTTGGTCTCTCCCGCGTCGCCGAGACGGGCATTCGAAAAGTGACGGGCAAAGATGGCGGTGAGAAACTCAGCGTCATGGAGAAGATTACCGCCTCTGCCCTCGGTGGTGGCTTGTCTGCTTGGAACCAGCCTATCGAAGTTATCCGCGTCGAAATGCAGTCTAAGACGGTCGACCCCAACCGTCCCAAGAACCTGACTGTTGGCAAGGCGTTCAACTACATCTACGCCAACAACGGTATTAAGGGTTTGTATCGTGGCGTTACTCCTAGAATCGGACTTGGCGTTTGGCAGACGGTCTGCATGGTTGCATTGGGCGATGTGTGCGTATTGGCCGATTCCGCTTTCAGGTCGAGTACTAACATAATCCAGTGCCAAGGAAGCGGTCGAGAAGCTCACCGGCGACAAGGTCACTGCAAAGCATTAGACGGCGTTTGGGTAACACAAAGCGAATTCGCATCCGAATTCTTTGCATGTAGGGGCATGTCGAGCTCTTGACACTTGTAGACGTTTTCTTCACATTTCAGTTAGCATGCTATCCCTGGATAGAAGGCTTCAGGCACGGTTACCGGTGCATACAGCTTTGAGTCGTGGAATGCGCCTTCGCTTGACATAGACATGTATAATGCCTGGGAAGGCGAAAATATCACTTCATGGAGTGACTACTATGGCTGATTACTGGGTTTTATGTGAAGTGGTGACTTCTAAACTCATGGTAAAATTGGACAAGCCAACAGATTTATACTCTGAGCGACTGTAGGATGCTTTCCGTACGCCCGGAGCATGCTAGGTACAGATTGGTTGAGTACGTACTGCCCCCAAAGCATACGATGAAAAACATGACCACAGCCAATCAGGAGTCGGCAATCCCAGACTAACGTCATTCAACCACCTCCCGTCTTGCGCGACCATCCCTCTTCGATTCCACATGACAGCACACTGAACTTCGCCCGTTCCACAAGGATGCAGACTCCACCATGTCAAAGTTCATCACCTGTGTTCCAACTGGCGTGTCGTTGGGGTGCCGAAGAGTACTCGATACCTGATGTTCTGAACCCTCGTTTGCTTACTACCAACAGTTTCCCAGTCCTCACGCAGCACCTCGACTAAAAGCATGGCGCTGTGAATTAACAGCCTTGTCGCATTCGTACAATTTCTACTTTGTCGCATGCAGCGACACTATCCATGTCTATCAGCCCCGCTTTCCGGACCAGGCTGTCTCCAGTGATGCCGACCTCATCCTCCATCCGCCGGTATCGTCACCAAATCTTGGGCACGGCATAGATCATGAGAACCCGCACTCCATCACTAGGATTCTTGTCGACTATCTTGGCAATGACGAGGTTTTGCTGGCGGTTTGCGACGACGGTGATGTTGTCGGATATCGCATTGACGCGATCAAAAAAGCCTGGGATGACCGGAGGCACTCACCTTCCAGCGAACCTACGCACATCTATGAAAACGATGTAAGGCTTTTTCTCCATCGCAACGTGGGAAGGAGCGCCTGGGGCCTAGCCGTACACCGCAAGGCGCGAATGATAGCGATTAGCGCAAACACCTTCGAGATTACCGTGCTAGCCTATGCCCTGACGAATTCAAGAAGCGCATCCCCCGATTCAGATTCCTCGGACTCTTCTGCTACGACTGCCGATAAAGAGGCCGCCAGAGACTTTCTCTTACCTCGCGATCAAGACCACGTCATTACGCTAAAGGCCAAAACAAATATACCTTCAGTGGCGTTCAATAACACCGCCGAGGACCCCAAAGGCCGATGGCTGTTTAGTAGCTCCATCGATGGCAAAACCATGCTATGGGATCTACAAAGACCTCAAGATCCCGCCCGCGTGTTCGAGATAGGCTGGTGCGAGAGTGTGGAAAATGCAGATACAGCGCCGAGCACTGAGCTTGGCGAATGCGAATGCTTCAATGCCAGAAGCATACCACATGGTGCATGGGGCGCCATGTTTCTCGACCCACAGTCCGCTCACGAGATATATGACCAGGAAGAGCTTAATATGGTGTATATAAAAGACAAGCCATACTTTGTGGATGCGATCGCACAGAAGCGCCGCTTCTTTTTAAAGCCGCCAATCGATTTCCATGATCTTTCTCATGGCCATACGCATCAATCTGCCCTAATGGGTTGGGAGACTGGGAGCGATATGGACATCGCGGAGATTGAGTCGAGTAACAGCGATACTGATATGGACACATCGGACCCTGATCAAGAGCATACTGGGGATACAACAGGGTCTCAAGAAAGCGAGCCGATGATCAACCTACAGGAAATCCATGACTTAGACGACGAACATAGTGGAGACGGCACTGGAGACCTTGTCACCAGCACGACTTCTTCAGACCCCAATATTCTCACAATGACTAGCTTGCCAACAGGCGGCCCTACACCCAGCAACCCGTTCTCGATCCTTCTGGATCCCTCCTTAGAAGTAACAGGAGATGACCTAGCAGATGACGATGACATTAACTTCTCCTCCGAAATAAGCGCAGGTCTCATGTACTTCAACGCAAAGCCACGCACCCTCGGCCCAGGCCCCGGCCCAAAACCCTACTACGAAATCACACCCGGCCGCCGCGACCCCAACGACCCCACCTCTGGCCCCTACCTCTACCGCACAAACGTAAATCCCCAATTCCCTCCCCCCGGTAAGACCCCGCTAATACATATTTCAGAAATGCTTCCCCGCCCTCGTCATCACTATGGAAGACATCTACCTCCTCCAACGCCCCTTCGCACCCCCCTCCCCCTCCCTCCCCCCCATTACTCTCCCCCACCCCCTCAACTCAACTGCACTCTGGCCCTCCTTCATCGGTTCACACGACCGCCTCTGTCTGCACGCGCAAATCCCCGAACTAGGAGCCTTCATCGTTGCCAGCCCCTCCGGCCGCGCCGCACTCTTTTCCCTCACGCGACACCGCTATCGGGATCAGTATGGCCAGGTAAACTGGTATTATGCATTTTTTATGGAGTATTTGTTACCATTTAAGAAGGGGGTGGGGGGTGAGAGAGTAGCGGTTGTGGAGGGGCAGGCGAGGATGGTGGGGGTTGCGGTTGGGCCGGTGCAGGGGTGTTTGGATGGGGAGGGTGCGGGAGCGGGGGGGAGGAAGTGGAGGGTGTTGATATATTATACTAACCATACGGTGGTGGGGTTTGAGATTGGGAGGAAGAGGGGGGTGGGCGACGTGGGGTTGGGGGAGTTGGTTGTTTAGGTTGCGTTAGAGTGAAGGGGCCTGTGATTGGGGCAGGGGTTGATAGCTGGGAGGGTTTATGGGTTTCTTAGAATATTACTTGATGTGATTAGGGGTGTTTTCGGTTGTTGATGGTATTCGTGTGGACTTGGTAGATAGTTTGACGACTTGAATACAATGGAGCCTTGATCCTAGAATTCGGAATTCTTTTTCCGGTCAATGCCTAGAACATGGTTGTAACGATAATCTACGAAATCCCTAAGATCCCTAGTATCCTAGACGCACCCATAGTTATAGTCCTAGTCTAGAGCAGGGCTAGTACGCTATACTAGTGCATAAAAGGCTCTATACTTGCGGGTAGAGTTTAGCAAGTATTATTTACTTTACGAAGAGCTTCGCTTGAAATACAACTCGTTATCCCTTTACTATCCCCTGTAGCCTACGACAAGTACTATTGTCTTCTAGCTACCTACTTAACAATAGTAGAGCCCCCTCTCGATACTTGAACCTTGTTATAGCTTACATCTCCTAACTACTAATGTAGCAAATGAAGGAAATAGAGTGGACGAAAGACACATCTCTCAAATTTTAGAGAGTTTAGGCCTATTGTACATATTTTATTCAAGACACTAGTGCGCATATTAATTTAAAGTGTTGTTATATTTTAGTCTGCGTACGAGACTGTCGCTGATATACACTAGTTAGTCTTCGATCTTGCCATCATAACCCCCATCGAGATTTCATATTTCTTAACTCATTCCGTACAAGAGACACTGCCATGTCATTAGTAATACTCCGCTTCAAGGCTTGAGATACTCTCAGTCCTCTCTTGAGATTCATTCAGTTTATTCCCTTGCAGTAGCGACCTCTGCAGTATCGTCGCGCTTCTCAGCCGGCACTTCGTTAAACATGCCTTCCGAGTCGTCATCGTCGAAGAACCCATACTGCCTCTGCATCTGCTCAATGCCCCTCGGATCCAAAAATGGCAACTCCTTCGCCGCCTTGACATAGCTCATATTCTCCATATGGCCCTTGGCAAAGATCAAATCAATCTCCTCTAGACTGCGCTGCTTCGTCTCCGGATAGAAGATGTAAATGAA
This sequence comes from Ophiosphaerella narmari, assembly GCA_028456235.1. Classification (NCBI taxonomy): domain Eukaryota; kingdom Fungi; phylum Ascomycota; class Dothideomycetes; order Pleosporales; family Phaeosphaeriaceae; genus Ophiosphaerella; species Ophiosphaerella narmari. The sequence goes on from JALNQA010000058.1 coordinate 105,089, forward strand.
GGGCAGGAAGCACGCATTCACTACTGCAAAGAACAGATACGTGCCCCACTTAATCTTGTCCACCATGATCGGCGTAATCATCACAACAAGGAAGTTAAACAGCCAGTTGGTGCACGTCGACACCGCATTCGCCTTCCCGCGCGTCTTCACCGGATTCACCTCCGCGGGATACAGCCACGGCAGCGGCAACCACGTCGCCGCAAAAAACGAAATGTACGTGAACAGCCCCACCGCCGCGCCCTTGGCCGCGCTCTGCGTCCCGGGAATCAGCGCCGCAAACACCAGCACCATCGACAGCCCCTGGCCAAATGTGCCGATGATAAACAGCTTGCGCCGCCCCGTCCGCTCAATAATGAACCACGACGTCGTTGCGAAGATGGAGTACACAATCATGTTCACGCCCCCAAGCAGCAGCGACAGGTCGTGCGTCGCGCCAATCGAGTTTTCAAAGAGCAAGGGGAAATAGTAGATGACGGCATTGCACCCGCCAATCTGCTGCATGAGCTGCGAGGAGGCGCCGAGCATCATGCGCCGGAAGTGCTGTGTCTTGCCGTTTGTGAAGAGCGCGCTGAAGGGCGTGATGCCGCCCTTGTGGCCCGACGCGCGGATGCTGTCCATGATGATGTGTGCCTCGAACCGCGTTTCCTCGTCGTCGACTGCGTGGCCGCGCAGCGCGGCGATTACCTTTGCTGCGTCCTCGTGCCGGTCTTTGGTGAGGAGCCAGCGCGGCGATTCGGGTAGCCAGATCATGCCGACGAGCACGATGGCGGCAAAGACGGACTGGAAGGCGATGGGGAACCGCCAGGAGAACTGGTCGGAGCCAAAGGAGCACCCGTAGTCGATCCAGTAGGCAATAAGCGTGCCAAACGCAATGATGCCGCCCTCGATGCAGATGAGGAGGCCGTGGTTTTTCGTCTTGGAGCACTCGGCTTGGTACGTTGGGATGGTGGCTGTGTTCATGCCGTTACCGATGCCCGTGACGATGCGCCCGATGATGAATTGTGCGGTCGCGTTGTGGCCTTTGAAGGCGACGACTTGGATTATGGCACCGAAAATCATGATGCCTGCGCCGATGATGATGCCTTTGCGGCGGCCCAGGGCGTCGCCAAAGATGAGCATGGTTATGGCGCCGAATAGGCCTGAGGGTTGGATGTCACTGGTCAGCGAGGTGGTTTTCACATGTTAAGTTTGTCACATGAAAGATATACTTACATCCTATTTCGTAGATTGCGGTTACGAAGCCTTGCCATGTGGAGTTGTGGTAGGTTTCTGGGAAGTATCTCATGAAGGGCTCTGCGGAAATGATGCCTGACATTACACCCTCTGGCTGCGTGTTAGTACGGCGGTATCTTGATGACTGCTAGAATATTTCTTACGATCGTATCCAAACAGGAGGAAGCCTGTTGTTGCGATGATGGAAACTGTCAAGTCAAGCGGTCGTCCTCGCATCCCCATAAAGCGAGGATGGTTCGCGACCGTGGTTGGACTGATGTCCGACATCTTGACACGCTGAATCCGACAAAATTGGGTAGATAGAGTAATACGTGCCCAAGTCCAACTTCGCCGTGCGTCCCGCGATTCAACGTAGGATAATGAGATGAGAACCTGGTGCAACAGTGGGGTCCCCAGGCTTTTATTTGCTCCACCACACTCATTTTTTCCCCAGGTGTTCTTCTCTGCCGTTGAGCTAGCCGGGCACTTGGTAGGTAGGGGTTTGCAGAGAACCTGCTGTAGCACCTAGGATGAGTAGGTAATACAAGTGGGTCCTCGGGCAACCATCGGGCAGACCGCAAATTTACACTGAGATGCATGGCTGACTTTAACCTTACTTGGTATGAGGATTCAAAACGGAGCCTGTACTTCTGAATGATTGGGGGAACATTGGACGCTGATGCTGTGATACATGGATAACCTGCCCGAGGATGGTGCAGAACTCTTCACGTCTTCCAGTCAGTAGAACGTTCTTGTGATACCTACCTATTGCGGTCTGGACATGTGATGCAACTTGGCGACGTCACTCGATGAGCGTCCCCGATATTCCTCCTAGCAGTTAGGCTGCATGTACATCCCCAAGGAAGATCAACATACTGGCGGGCTGGTTGGTGGCTGGTAGCAGGGGTTTCGCATATTGGGTAAATGCCGAGGCATGGTACACCTCAGTGCAACCCTGCATGCCAGTGGCACACTGTTGAACCCACCCCGATCCCAAGGTAGATAATATGGCCAGTCCCCTCTTGTAGAATGGGACCGGCCTTGGGCGAAAAATTCTTCTTTAGTTCCTTGGAAACCGTCCGATTATATGATGGTTCTTGTTGTGCATAAAGCTGCTCCGAGTTATGAATTATTGAGCATAGCTCCCAAGGTCTGAAATGAGATGAACAGGCGGCCTGCGAGTAGGCGATCAACAGATCTCCAAGAACAGAAATCGGCATTTGGGATGGTGAGTCTCTATTGAATCATCGAGATACCGGTATTATTCCCGATGTTGTTGTAAAGATCTGAAACCACTACCGCTACTTCACTAGCGTAGAAATAGTGCAACTACCTAGTGCGCACGGCATAATCTCCGCACTTTTGTTCTGACATCACGCCAGTTATCCCTTGAGGCCTTCGCGATACTTGCTGTCTATTTCCCGGGCCTGTTGGAGTCTAATTTTTCTACCGATATATTATAGTACAGCGGCAGTGGCATAATCGGATGCATATTAGTACAACTTTAGCTCGCACTCCACGAACCTTCGCTTCTCCCTCACACGTAGTCTGTTGATTTTATCCGCTTTTTCCTCTTCTTCATCCTCTGTTTCATCGTCTTCCACTTTTGCCACCGCTTTCATAAGTTTCTTGATCTCTACATTCATCTTTGGCCATCCTTTCCTCAGTCGCACTTTCATCTTTGGACTGCACCACTCGTCGCCCATGGCAAGATACATGGTCTCAAGTCCCGTGAATGCGCGTAGCGTGAAGCCAAGACATTCCCAGCTATCAAGACCAGAGTATGTAACAACTATGCGCCGCACAGTGGAAATGGGAAGGATGTAACTCAGCTCACGTAAGCGTAATGTTTCCGTCGAGTTTACTGATATAAACCGTGATGAAAGGTAGATGATGTCGCGCTCTGGGTCGAGGTAGATTAGAAAGTTCGCGTTGTAGAAGCGGAGAGCTTGCAGACCAGACCGTGCAATAATGCACTCTCGTGCTTCGCGATTTGCGACAAGCGCTGCTGGGAGCGGAGGTATATATCGGACCCTTGGTATAGGATAAACATCGTATCCATAAATTTCTATGAAGCGTGTTCGGGGTGGCGTTGCGAAAGCCCAGATTCGAGCTCGAAGGGATGGCTTGAGTCGTGAAAACAGCTGAAAGGTTTGTACGCGCTGGTTGGTCGAATAGAGAAAGCCGTGGTTGGGTAGGTTGTTTGAGACGGTAGCGTGCGAATTGAAGATGTTCTCAGCCATTCCAGAAGTTCTCGTATCAAGCGATCCTTCGGTACGAGCCGCAGTAACTTTCGGGCTTGAAGCTCGGCTACTATTCGTAACGCTATTCGGCACTATGCTGGTGTTCTGTGTGTTCGCGTGCGGAGCCAAGCCCACATTTTTGTGAGCCATCTCGGTCGCGGATGTATGCTGTGGTGTTGTGGTTAAATGTTGAGTTGCAGAAGGGAAGCTTATTGTTTGCAGGGTTCCTCGAGATATCGCAAAAATTGCGCAAACAATTCGCAGTGAATGGTGAGTGATTGTTCCCCTTGCCAAGTTTTTATTCTCCTATATTAGCATGTGGGTGAACGTTTGGTCTTTTGGTGATGCATTCACACAGTTCCGTTCTTCGAGATGAGTCTCTCGCCTACCACTACATATTGTCGAATTTGTCTCGTCGGAAATCGCTGTGATGTTGCTCAAATTTTTTGTATTGGGGATGAAATTTGAGAGTGCTTCAAATTTTTACAGGATATTGACAAGATCAAACGGATTTTGGCCCTCTCACACTGTGAATTATTCTGCGCACCATGGTCACATGGTTAGATAAAATTCGATAAAACCTATCAAAGATATACCGAGCTCAAAACTTGTTTTCTTGGCTTAGCTGTACTTATGTCTCCCAACTAGCCGAATAGTGGAAAGTCTCATAATATCTTCGTATTGGTGTCTGATGAATTGAGGGTCCTTACAGTAATCTGTGTAACTGCCACAAAGGACTCCTTGTCAATACATGTTTCCATCCGAACGGGGCTCTCTACCGGTGAAAAAGGCCGAAGGGGTCGTGTGAAATGGATATTGGACAGAACGGTAACTTTAGGAGGCTGAATATATGGTAATTTCATTGATATCTATGTAAATCCTAGTGTGGCGTGATCAATCATCACCAGTTGACGTGCTATTGGTTGTTGCTAAACATTGTGGCAGGCGGAGGATGCTCTGCCCAAACGCGCTTGATATGATTCCGGACGGTTCTGTAAATACTGCTCCTCAATCACTCGCTCTCCGGGTCAGCCTTCCAAAAGACCCATGCGATGATCGCCAGAGCCTTCAGAACGACGGCTGTCCACAAGGCGCCCGCGAGCCCTACCGAGCTGTGCGCCCATACACCACCCCAACAGGCTCCGAGAAGAAGCAAAACCGGCGCTGCGATCCTCCTATTCCTTTCGACATTTGTCAATGCAAAGAGCTTGGGATCGGAAAATAGATCACAGTAATTGCTGGTGAGCACCACGCTGGTCAATCCGGCATACTGCAACGCTCTTGAAGTAACAGCTTGCCCACTCGACTGGAACGCAACAACGCCAATGGGGACAAGGACTTGCCAACGGAGACGTTCTGAGCCTGCCACATTATCAAATGTGACAATGAGCGCTGCGATGACAATAAAGACTAGTTGGAAGGAGTACGAAGCGATGAGCACCCAGCGTTTCCGAGGCGAAAAGTATCGATGAAAACGAGCAAAGACGAAAGAACCGAAACAAAAGGAGGCAATAGAAGTGCCTGCCTTCACCCAACGGATGCCCTCAGCCGGGGCGATGAGTCCCAAGCCAAGATATACCGTATTGCCTAACGCTTCGTCAGCAAAACAAAAGCAGGCAACTGAAGCGAAGCCGACTCACCCGTCTGCATGCTCACAAAGGAGCCCCATATGAAGACAGCCGAGCTATCCAGCAGCCCAGTAATAATGTAGCAAAAAAGCAGAACGAGATCCGCCCAATTCTTGCTCACATCTGCAGCGAGATGTTTCCGTAATTGGACAGGGGCCGAGCTTTTGCCACTAGGTCGACCGAGCAGCGGGGTTTCTTCGTCAGCGCCTCGGACGGCAGCGCCCCTGGTAGGTGTGTCTAAACTCATGATGCAGAAAATGTTTCGACTGTCAAGGGCGCGATGTAGCGCGAAGGGCCATAGTTATGGGGATTGGAGGCGATATGCATAGACGGCGCTTCGCCGGCACGGCTAGCGTGATGACCAGGGACGTCGACTCAAGCTTCAGTCGCTTGCGACCAAGCCTTTGGCAAGGCGCCGGCAAGTCCAGGATATCCGCGGCCGTTGCCATGTTGACCTTCCTTAAACACCGGAAAATTTGGAGTGATGGCTGAGCCAAGTCTAATCAATTGTTTTAGTTGTTTGATCGCGTGCGGGGAAGTGGTTTGCTGACGGGTAACGGCAAGAATGCAATAAAGCCACAAGTGTCGTCATTCCAGCCAACGCGGCATTTCCAGCCGGCGGCGCGAGCTTCAAAAAGAGTCGCTGTCCTGCTGTGAATTCTCTATCCATCCTTCGTTTTCTTCAATTGATAGTCGAGATGCATCTTCCTTCGTTGTTAGTCACCCTGGGCGTCTGCAGCACATGGGCCGCGCCTTTGGACCAACAGCCGCTGGCCGGTGTTGGTCGCAAACACGCTGGGCCTCATAAAGTCAATCCATACAATCCCAAGTATCGCGATGAATGGGATAGGAAGATTGATTCTCAGGGCGATAAATTGTCACCAGAGCCAAATGTAAGCCCCTGCTCCCAACCTCGTTATCACCGATTGATGATTTCAACAGCGAAATGGCGATGGCACGGATGTAATGGGTCCTCGAAACAGGGAGCGAGAGCGGCAGAATCCTGACCTGATCCGCCCTCCCAGCACTGATCATGGTGCTATTCCAAACATGCGCTGGTCATTTGCCGATTCTCACATTCGCATTGAGGAAGGTGGTTGGACACGAGAGACGACCATTCGAGAGCTTGGTACTAGCAAAGAGCTTGCTGGTGTCAACATGCGCCTTGATGAGGGTGTTATTCGTGAACTCCATTGGCACAAGGAAGCGGAGTGGGCCTATGTCCTAGAGGGCAAGGTGCGTATTACAGCTCTTGACACCGAGGGTGGAAGCTTTGTCGACGACCTTGAAAAAGGCGATCTATGGTACTTCCCGTCCGGACACCCTCACTCGCTCCAAGGCCTGAGCCCCAATGGCACCGAGTTCCTTTTGATCTTCGACGACGGTAACTTCTCTGAGGACTCAACCTTCTTGCTCACTGACTGGGTCGCACGAACACCAAAGTCGGTCCTCGCGGAGAACTTCCGCGTCCACCCCGAAGTCTTCAGGGCCATTCCCAAATCGGAGAAGTACATCTTCCAAGGCTCAAATCCCGACTCCATCGAAAAGGAGGTTCCAAGCGGCAATAAGGGCTACAAAGAGTCAAAATTGCGGTTCACCCACAAGATGCTTGCTCAAGAGCCACTCAACACCACCGGCGGCCAAGTGCGCATCACCGACTCCACCAATTTCCCCATCTCCAAGACCGTAGCCGCCGCACATCTTAGCATCCAACCTGGCGCCATCCGCGAAATGCACTGGCACCGTAAGTACCCCATCCTCGCGCACGTCTTCACACGCTAACAACCACAGCCAACGCCGACGAATGGTCCTACTTCATCAAAGGCCGCGCGCGCGTCACAATCTTCGCCTCCAAAGGCACGGCCCGCACCTTCGACTACCAAGCCGGTGACGTGGGCATCGTGCCGCGCAACATGGGCCACTTCATCGAGAACCTGAGCGACGACGAGGACGTCGAGGTGCTGGAGATTTTCCGGTCCGACAAGTTTCAGGATTTCTCGCTGTTCAATTGGTTGGGGGAGACGCCGCAGAGACTGGTGAGAGAGCACCTGTTTGCAAATAGTCCCAAGGAGGCGGGCGAGTTTGAGAATGCGCTTAAGGATGTGAGGCCGGATCCGATCAGGGATGTAGATTGGGATAAGTTGCTTGAGGAGGAGAATGTTGAGTTGTAGTGCGGGTTTAGGGGTGGGAGATTGGTGGGGTTGGAGGATGGGAAGTATAAATGTACTACAAATATTCGGAATAAGGCGTTATTGCGGGTGCTTAGGATATACAGCTATATTTTACATTCTAGATCATTGAGCCGAAGTGAAAGCAAGTCAATAACCCATAAGCCTAGTCTGACATCATACAATTGAAATATTTGCAGCTAAAAAGAAGGCATAGAACAGAGATTCTTGATATATCACCTGTGCCTGGTGATGTGTTTGAAGCTGCGCGATGGCTGTGGGATCGTTCATATCCATCACCTCAAATGCGGAGCCCGAGCGGGCCGAAACCGAAATGGTAGACTTATTGGCTAATTATTTCCAGTCAACCAATAAGACGTAAAGGAACAAGAGCGACTGGCTTTTTCCTCGCGGTATGCGCTCGTTAGTTTTCCGAATTCATTCAAGGATTCAGCATACGGAATGCCAAATCAAATAGCGACTTTGGAGGGCTGGCTCAATAACGATTGAATTGATACTTTTCATCACAACAAAGAGAATGGGAACAGCATAGCGAGTGACTTGAGAAGTAGTATGACCCCTAAGTTAACCGAGAGCAAACTGTCAGGCTAAGTGAACCATACACAGCGTAGTAAGCAATACTGCGCTCTTTACAGTAGCTATAGAGTATATATTTCTGTACCATGACCGTAAACATGCTTGTAAAATATTCTTTTAACGTCGAAATTACTGCGCAAATATTGACTGATCCAGAGCGTTAGAATGGTAGTTGAACTAGGCTGCAAGTTGTATTATCCGATGGAGTTCCTTATCGAAAGATAGACTGTATATCTTTATGCCTCTGAATTTATCGTTTTCGCATTGTTTCTTGTATCGCAGCATGAATGTGTCGTCCTGACTAGACACGAAACTGTCAGCGATCAGCCTGTAGCTTTTTACGAAAATCAGGACAAACGTGTCAAAGTTAGTAAGATAACGAAAGGGAAAAGCGGGAACCCTTTGGATATCTAATGGACATAGACTCCGAGTTGTTATAGCTAAGCTCCAGCGATAACTAGAGAGCAAAACTACTATCCACCTGAGTACTACGGAGTATAATATCCTTGGAATGAACTAGGGTTATTGGCCAATCAAGAATTGTTGGTTCAGAAGCTAATTCTGATTCAGGCGATGTTTTCGGGCCCGAGAGTTACTAGTTAGTACTGTGGCTGACGGAGCGCCGGAACCATTGTAACTCCGTCACAGACAGTCAGATCCAGTAACTTTAAGCATATTAAGACAAAAAATGCACAGCCTGGTAGCCTGAACTATGAAATACGCGCCGATGCGCCGACCAAGCCATGCTATGCGGACCCGAAGTTGAGGGGAAACTTCGAGTCAATTTCTCTATATAAGCAGCGCCAGTAAGCCCATCTTTACGGTCCGCATGAACATAATTCAATACCTCTTCCTATAATCGGGCATTCCTCCTAGTCTTTTCCTTATTGACAATTTTATCAAAAAATGTCCTCCACACCATCCGAAGTCACGTTCACTTGGAAGGACGATACATCCACCGGCCCCATTCCAGCATATGTTTATTTCTCTAACACACCTGGCCCTCGTCCAGTCGGTATGTACTTCACCCTCATTTATTATACTCACTAACAAGTCTCAGCTCTCATATTCCACGCAGGCGGCTTCGTCCTCGGCTCTGCAAAAATGACACCAAAATGCGAAATCGACTACCTAGTTGAACGAGGCTTTGTAGTAGTCACGCCAGAATACCGGCTCAGCCCTCAAGTCGCATTATACGATGGCGCCATCCAAGATGCCAAGGATGTGTTCGCCTGGTGCCAGACAGACTTACCCAAGCTCCTCAATTCGCATGGCATCGAAGTCGACGGGAAGAAAATCGTTTGCATGGGCCATTCGGCGGGAGCTCTCCTTGCCCTGACAACGGTAAGTTTCTACCACCAAAGTACGCGCAAGTCGATGGCTGATTCCGTAGGGTTTATGTGACAACCCGCCGCTCGCCATTGTCGACCTTTACGGCATGAAATGCCTCGACCATCCATCGTACTTCCGGCCTTTGGCCGTATTTGCCAAAGTGCCAAAGCAGGCCGAGGACTTTGTGTCACGGATATTTGATGGTCCGCAGGCCTTGACCTCTGCACCCATGATTGTCGACGGCAAGCCTAATCTCGCTGATCCGCGATGTGCGTGGTACATCCAGCAACTCGCGAGTGGGAAGTCAACATCATGCGTTGTCCCTGATAGGGACTACAAGCGTGTGGATGCGACTTCACAGTTTAGGCCTGGATTTCCGCCGACATATATTTTGCATGGGAAATCCGATGCTTTTGTTAACTATGAGGTAAGCATGACGGCGCATGAGAGGTTGAAAGAGGCTGGTGTGGAATCGGTATTGGTTCTTCCGGATGTTTTGGATCATGCTTTTGATCTTAGAATGAGTGGGATGGAGGATGGGTTTAGGGAGCATATTGTCCCGGCATTGGATTGGTTAGCGAAGCATGTTTGAAGTGAGTTTTATTCTAGTTTTGCATTTTGCTTGCGGAAACATGTAATTAGCAGTCACTAGCAAAACAGGTAATGAGAAAATTATCATTACGTAGAAATCAATGCATGAGGTTCATGCATAATCTTTACGCCGAGTGAAACCGTGTCCAGGAGAAAATGGATGCGATCACGGCTCACGCCAATTGAAACAGTTTGAAGCAAGGCGCACGTTATTCAGCCTGGTATTCCCAAGTCTGAGAGGTTCTACCCTCTTGATCAACCAAAAAAGTGGTGTATCGAATACGTAGGATGTAGCGGCTGGGAGATACTTAAGCTATCTGGAATCTGTTTTCAGGTATGTATTAATATAGCTAGGGTAATCTAAGATTCCTAGCCTAATTATTTAATAGGATTTTAATTATTGTATATGTCCGGCACCAACATAAGAAGAGCTGTTTTCGTAGTTAGCTCTCAGTAAAGTAGAAAAGTAGGATAATCACCCTCCTTACATTCGCGCTAGAACACATAATATACAACGGTATATAGCACTAGAACTCGAGGCTTTAAATTACTTCTAACTTAGCCATAATTTTCTAGCCTAGGCTTAAAAAACCTTAGGTAAGGGACAGATGATCAAATAACGGAAATAGTGCGCGGATAACGCGCAGCTTCCAAAATGCTAACTAGTAGAGTTACACTGTCGCCACAGAAGGATTTATACGAGCACCCTTATCGCACGGGCACAATGATAGACTGATTTGTCTCGGCTTCTGTCTCGTTTAACCTACTAATATTATTAGCTCGGCTTGTAGGTAGAAAGTACAATTAATTTCTATGACTTACTGTACAGGTGGGCCTGAGAGTAAGTCATTGAATCTACTTGGGCAATGGCTCATAGCTGGAAACATTCATGTGCACCGACGTCGACATCTGATGGGGATAAGCAAATTCTTATGAGTACGGAACAATAAAGTGGCTTACCTAAGGTACGACGGGCAATACAGCACCTTCCTTTCAATCGACGGTATAGATAAAATGCGAGGAGTGGACGAGTGGTTAGAAGTGCTGTGAAGGCTATGGTAGCCTCGATAGACTTGGAATGCATAGCGTTGCTGAAAATCAACGTTTGTGTCTTGTGTATTGAAGAATGGGTGAAGGATAGATCAACAAAATAAGTTGTTGGCGACCGTAACAGAGTCCCAAACTAGAAATCCCATTGGGAGTTTTTCGTCAAACCTATAAAGCAAAATCTGCCAAGTCAGGTCTAAGACTATGCAGCTCCAGATGTTGAATGATTGGCCGACTACGAGGATACATCACGGGCTGGGTTTCCGCACATCCTTTATAGAATCTTGCACAACCAATTCAGCGGCTATGCCAGTAACAGGAGTAAAGCATGCACGAGAGACGCACAAATATCGTGAATGTTTTGCCGGTTTTGCATGGAGATGATGTAGCGCTTTTTGGCAAAATCTTGTAGCGTCTCACCGGACGGGCGCTTGGCTCCGTGCGTTACCACAGATTTCGCTTGTCTAGGTTCACGGACTTTGCATGATTGGTTGGCTCATGGTGCATGCCCTATTACTCGGATATACGAGATCGGTGAGAGCACAACCTACAACGAAGCGATTGCAACTCTCAACGAAGCAGCTAGTCGCGGTCATAGTCAATTAGCTATCTCAATTGTTCAAACTACCAAGTATGAGATTCCCGAAGGATATTCCGCGATTATATGTAAGTGTTTGAGAAACCTTTTGCGGTACGGATGAACATTAGTCATCAGCGCTATATTTATACCCGAAGTACAAGGTGCGGCTGCACTGAAAGCTTTTGAAGAACTTGGTAATCCTACACTACTTATGAGCTGGGTGTATTAAGATTCCCTACTTATTCTACATTGTCTTAGTCACCTAGAATCTTCCAGAACGCGCGAACAGGCTTTTCGGGTTCTTGCGTGCCATGCCGTCGGGAAAAATAATTCAATCTTGTTGGCAAGGTTGCTGGAAAGTGGGATAAACACTAGTGCACTTTTCTTAAACATACTGGACGAGTATTCTCTGAGGTTTCAATAGCTGCGTATAAATCGTGCCGCATAATGTGGCCTTCTCTACTAAGCCAAGGGGTTGGTAGTAGAGACTCTATGGTTTTACTGTGCGCATCAGAGCACGGAGCATCACCTGATGTGATTAATATCTTGCTAGAGGCACCAAATACCCAAAAGCGTTCCTACAGAAAGCCCTATGGATCAGCAGCGCCCCGGGAAGCGGTTCGCCGTCAAGACTTGAACCTGATTCATAGCATACGAGGATCTCAAACTATTGAAACACATCAACAGTAAATTGGCGCGAGCGACACCACTACTTGCCGCCATCGATGGGCAAAACCTGGCGATAGTCAAGATGCTGGTGGAGAATGGTGTGGACATTAACCATGCCCGAAAAATAGGTATGCATCGAACGCCTCTGCAATGAGCCGCTGAGACCAGTAATTTCGATATAGTATGGTATTTCATCGGGGAATGAGCTCTAATCGACACGGCTCCAGTTCACTCAGCTGCAATGAGTACTTACTTGAGCACTGTGCAAATCCAAATTACCACTAGTCAAAAGCGCAGGGCGGACAGCGTTTGAAGCAGTGGCGGGGTGGGGCCGCATAGATATGACGTCGCTCCTTATGCAGTAGGGCGTTCAGTTCGATATGGAAGTTGGGGACAAGCACCAAACGCAATACCAACGCACTCTTTCGTTTGCCAAAAAAAAAAAGGGGGTTTTCATTGCGGTGTTTGAGGTTTTTGTGCGGAATATTGGAGGATTTTCCTGGGCACAACCGGGTCTTCGAACATTGTATACGTGCACGGCCATAGCTTGGCCATTCACGCTCTTGAACAACTGGGAAAGTGGGAAATTCGTTCTCTTTATACTGATATGTAGTGTATACAATAGGCTATATATAACTACCTAGATAAAGACCCTTAATCCTACTGGTAAGGTTTGGCTGCTGCGTCTTAAGTTACCATATCCCGGTTATTCAATCAACCGAGAGGCATGCATGAAATTTGTAACTTGGGATATAATATATCTAGCTAGAGTTGTTTAATTTTCCACCTTCCTTTGCGTTGAAGCGCTTCAGATTGCGCGATCTATCATCATCTTTTCGCCTTGGGATCTTGATTCGCCGCCCTCAAATCATTCTACCTTTCTCTTAGCATTTGGTAATTCTAGTTCGCATTAGGGCCTTGAACGCTAATAGCGCATGGTAAATCCGATAATTATGCCACTCTTTCACAAATTGACATAATCTAGTACTACTTTTTAATTGACATCCCAGAAAGACTATTGGGAGCATACCCTATTTTTAGCGTTCGGGAACGTGGCGCAACTAACTTGGCTTCAGTCAAATGGTGGCTCGGAGGCAGCTCGAGCACCTTCCATCTCCATCATTTTATGAACCTAGTCCGTTACAACCTGTCATCCCCGAAGTCTCGGATCTCTGGCCCGCTCGTATGTGTTTCCGGGTCTCCGTATGTTATCGGTTGGCTTCCTTTCCTGATCGACTCCGCTCGTGGGGGGATCGCGAGTAAGGTCCGTCCCCGGTGGTAATCGGTGTCCACTTGCTTGCTGAGCTGCATCACCTTTAACCATGCCAGCCGCGTTTAATTGACCTGTTACCTGATGTGACTGTGCTGTTTTCGCGTTCGGCACATCTAACGCATCGTACCTCTTCCTAAGCTGTTGGACGTTCATGGTGCTTTGACCGTCGCGCTTTTCTTCCTCGTTCAGCGCCTGTTGGATGTCCTCAAAAATCTTCCTCATTTCTGGGCTGACATGTCCACCAAGAGCGCGTTCCCCTTGAGACCTTTTTTCTAGTCCCCCAATAGGTAGGACGACAGGATCCGCGGCTTTCTGTGTATACTTTTGGTGCGGATATAACGGGGCTTGTGTTGGTGAAGCTGCTACGTGAGTGTAGAGCCCGATACCTTGGATGGAAGCTTTAGTGTTTTCCGGACATGGCTGCTTGAGCATTTGTACGAGCTCGTTGTTTATGCGCTTCTTGCGTGCAGCGTCTACATCAGCTGGGAGTGGCTCTGGATTTGCTGCCGATGTAGTCTCAGCCTGGTGTGTTTTAGAAACCAATGCAGCACTATCCGGATAGACATTTCTTGTTGACATGATGTGAGCTTTACTCAGGGTTCCCTACTTGATCACCAAGGAACTGCAATAAATGAGTGTATTTTCGGGCAGGATCATGAGACCGAGGCAAGACGTACCAACAGGTTCGGTATATCGGAAATCAGCTGCTCACTAGCATGGTCTCCCCGAAGAACATTAGGTAGCTGATCTTTGCAATGTGAGCTTAGAGTTAGTTAGAAGAACGCGGCCGTTGATACAAACAAGCTCAAAGCTAGACCGAATGTAGAATGGCGTCGTTCGTACTATCAACGCGTCATTGAGAAGTCATGAACATTCTCAACCCTTCTCCTTCAGTCACTATTGACGGGCAATTGATGCTGACATCAAGATAAAGTGGCATGAGATGACTTCTCGGGACGTCACTGATCTCTTGGCGGGCTGGGATCTACCATAGGGGAACGCTCCCAGTGCATTGAAGCCATGAGGTAGGTCAAGATGACGCAACCCTCATTACTATTTAGATCTGCTCCCGGTCCTCTTTTCTCCTCTTATGTAAATTTAATTTCACGCTTCTTTGTCACTCGACTTCCTTCTAGATCATACGCAACTGAGAGCATCGACCGCCTAAAAGGACCAAACTCACCCACCATGCAGGCCGTCAAGAACACTGTCGCGGAGAATGTTGCCAACAATGTCCTAGGCGTTAATATTGGATCGCATTCCCTTGCCCCGGAAGACCAACAATTCTCTTTAGAACAGGTCCCAGATCTGTCTGGCAAGGTTGCAGTTGTGACCGGAGGCTCAGAGGGCATAGGTTACGGCTGCACGCACACTCTCTTATCCCACAATATTAGCAAGCTCTTCATCCTTTCCCAACGAGAGGACATAGCAAGCGATGCCATAAATGCTATTGCTAAGGAGATGGGCCAAGACAAAGCAGAAAAAGTAGAGTGGATGCAATGTGATCTGTCAGACTGGGAGCAAACCGGCAGAGTCGCATTCGAAATTAGCAACAAGGCTGACAGATTGGACATCCTCATCAACAATGCTGCCCGCGGCATCATGACCTACCAGCTATCCAAGAACGGCGTAGACCTCCACATGGCAATCAATCACATAGGTCACGTCGTCCTGACATCACATCTCCTCCTGCTGCTCAAATCCACAGCCGAAAAAGGCGACAAAGTCCGCCTCGTACAGCTAGGATCCAACTTGCACGAGAACGCCCCAAAGGAGACAAAGTTCGAAAGCCTAGACGAACTCAACACCGACTTTGGTCCGCAGCCACAATACGGCCGCACAAAGCTGGCATCCATCCTCTATGCGAAATACCTCCATCGCCATTTGCACGCCAAGTACCCGAACATCCTCTCCAATGCCACGCACCCCGGCATCGTCGAGACGCGCCAGTCGGCTGTGCACATCCACGAAGCATATCCGCTTGCTGGATACGCCATGAGCGTGGGCGCTGCACCGTTCAAGAAGGACCAGTTTGAGGGGTGTGTGAGCACAATGTTTGCTGCGACTAAGACGGATAGGTCGGGAGAGTATATATGCCCGCCGGCAATTGTAGAACCGGGTAGCGACAAGGCGAATGATGAGCAGCTTGGTGAGCGGCTGATGGATCTGACGTGGAAGGTTGTGAGGGAGAAGACGAAGAGTAGTAGTGCGGATAAGGGGTGTCCGTTCAAGGAGCATTGAACATTAGTAGATACGGCGAACCCTACCACTATCGTAGTAGCGAAGACTTGGCCAAACCTTCCAAGTGAGTCTTATTTATCTTAGTAACCGGCTCCTTTACGCCATTCTCACCTGAATAAGAATTTTGTCCTCAAAAAAAAAAAAAACGCCATGCATACTCTTCCTCACACAAGTCTCGCACCACACTAACCTCCCAATCATCCATACACACACGGTCCCATATATATCCATTGCTCTACGACTTATTACTTCTGGTATATATTTATCTTCTCGCCCAAAACCCCAAAACAGCGCCAAACCAGCAGCACTATGCAAGAATCGACTAAACGCCCGCTATGCGATCCGGGACACAAACCTAAACCTATATGACCATGCCATCCACCTAACAACAGCTCCCCCACCCCTGCTGCTTCCCTTTCTTCGCGGCATCATTCATGCCCAAATTGACCCCTACCCGATTCCCCCCACCTGCCCCCGGCCCCTTCACCCCGCTCCGCCGATCATTTAAATCGTACTTGCCGGCCTCGATATTCTGATAAATGCGCTCCGCAACCTCGAGGAAGGCGCGCTCGACGCCCTCGCCGTTCTTGGCGGATGTTTCGACGTATTGCATGACGCCGTTAGCCTTGCACCACTCCTCCGCCTCCTGCTTGGTGACCTGGCGCTTGTTCTCGGTTTCGGCGGCGAGATCGCTTTTGTTGCCGACGAGCACGACTACGATGCCTTCTTCGGCGATCTGGCGCAGGTCGTGCAGCCAGCTTGTTGCGCTGAGGAACGTGTTTTTGCGCGAGATGTCGAAGACCAGGAGTGCGCCCGAGGCGCCACGGAAGTAGCTGCGGGTGATGCTCTTGTAGGTTTCTTGGCCGGCGGTGTCCCATAAGGAGAGCTTCATGTGCTTTTGGGGCGGCTGTTTTGAGGGCTGAGGCGCGGGCTGCGAGGGGGCGTTGATTTTTAGTTCGACGGATGCGGGTGGGCCGACAGGGACGATGCGCGAGCCGAATTCTACGCCGATGGTGACGTCGTGGTGGGGGGAGAAGCGGCCTTCGCAGAGGCGGACGGTGAGCTGGGGAGGTTAGTTGGGAAGGAGCGAGGGGAGGGGGAGAGGGGGTGTACACTTGATTTGCCGCAGCCAGAGTCTCCTAAGGAGACAATCTTGGCTATGTAGTCCCAGGGTTGAGACATCTGGGGTGGATGGGCGGGCCGAGGAACGGCTGGTGGTCGGGGCAGTGGCAGCTAGCAGGCTTCGTGCGGAGGGAGGACTGATATGGGTGAATTGAGCTAGAGAGCGTGGGGATGCTGGGAAATAGCGATGTACAGGTGGTGGTTGGTGGTTGGTGTGGTGTAGGTTGGAGCGAGGTGGATGGGTGCTGGGGAAGGTGGTGCAGTGGCTTGACACGACAGCAGCTATGAGCTATGTCGAGCTCTGGGTGGCCTGTACCAGAACCACGGGAAGCACCACGTTCTGCCTGCTGCGTGATAAGAGGGATAAGAGGGCCCGAATTATGCAACGCCGGAGTTGCGCGCCTACCCAAATGCAAGCAGCATTCATTCCTGTGGCCTGGCAAATCGTGCCCGAGTCGAGGCGTGACGTCCAGGAATGAGGCGCATGTGACCTCGAGGGCGGATAGCCTATCGATTAGGGAGATCGCTGCTAACACAGCTCGGCGCGACTAATGGCTGGGGGTGCTGGGGAGCTATCATGACGGCGAGAGAGCGACAACGCGCGCTCGCCGCTGAGACTGATTATCCTTCATCCCCGGCGGGGCTTCGTGTGCAAGTCTATTCTTTTGCTGCATACACACCGCCTTTACCCGGTCTTTATTAATACACAGCGCCGTTCCCCAGCACAGTCACCAGTTGCGTCACCCGCCGCTGCCTGGCTGTCGCCGCCCATCTCTCCGTCCCGTGACCGGCTCGCGCGCTCCCATCTCCGACCGCACCTCTGCACCCACCCACCACACTACCACCACTGCGCCCGGTGTCCTGTGTGAAGGTGCATAGGCAGACGGGCGGCTCTCCTCCTGCTGCCCACCATGTTTTCCGAATGTAAGACGCCCAATCATGCCTTATCGTGTAGATACATGTGACGGCGACATCGTCTGCTGCTGTCTCAGCTACTCTATGTCCTCGCGTGACTGACGTGCGTGCCCCCTTAGATGCCTCCAAGTTCCTCTCCCAGTCCCAGTCGCGCCTGTCTCTGGCTGGCCAGCCTGAATCTCCCTACAACCGCAGCCCTTCCGAGCGACCACGGCCTTCATCGCGCGCCCAAGCTTATCTCCAGCGCCGCAACATGCCGAACCCATACAACTCCCAGGCCATGTCGCGCTTCGCCTTTGCCTCGCGAACATCGAACGCACCGGCCCCCCTGTTCTACTCTGCCACCGACGACTTTCGAGAGGAGGACGATCATGTCGAGCATGACAGGGAGATGGCTGACCACTACGCCCTCCAGCGCTCGCGGCGGCAGTTTGGCGCGAGCAACCTGTCCGAATCATCCGAAGTAGACGACGACGGCATCCAACGATCGGACCGGGCAATGGAAGCCGACAAAGGCGACCTATCGGGCTACGGTCTGGGTCGAGGCATCAAGAGCTCGTGGAGGGGTGACATGCCGGCGCGGGGAAGATCGACTATAGCTACAAAGTTGGATGAGGAAGAGAGGGAGTCGAGCGTTCCATTATCGGAATCTACCGATCCGAGCAGCGGAGGCAAGGGAAGACTAGTCGACGTGGAGCTTGAATCTACTGATCGGGACAGCATAGAAGAAGTGGAGAGAGACGAGCTACTTGGGCACACAGAAGAGCCTCCACCATCATACCAACAACTCCGCAATCCACCAAGACACAAACGCGGTCGCAGTCCGCTTCGAACCACCCTTCCCATACCACAGGAGACGGACGAGGACACCTACCTGGAGCACCCACGGCCCATAAGTCCGGATCGCCAAACCGTACCCGAGGTCGTACCAGAAAATCCCTCGTCGCCTCCTCGACACAACTTCTTCTGGGCCGAGCTATTCATCATTATCCAGTGCGCAATCATCGGCGTATTCTTCATCTCCCTTCTCCAAGAATCGCCGCCAAGCAGGAAAAATCCCATCGGGGATACCATTTATACCGTTTTGCGTTCATCCTTCCATCTTATTGGGGTCTACTCACTAGTCTCGATAATCGTCGGGCTACTATGGCTGTCGCTGCTTCGCTCGTTTGCTCGCCGGCTAGTCGCACTTATTTTGATTGCCGTGCCAATCATATCATTTTCCTTCTTCTTGTACCCATTTATATCAAGTTTCAAGGGCTCATGGCACGGCGACAGCGTGCAAGACAAGGCGATGCGTTGGCTTTCATTGGGCCCGCTCGGTTTGACGTGCTTCTGGATCTACACGGCGTGGAAGGGCCGACATTCCCTGGACAAGGCTGCTGGTATGCTTGAATTTTCAGGCGAGATTCTCAGAGCCCAATTTCCTTTACTTATGGTCGGTATCGCAACACTCGCAGCAGTGATACTCTGGTCGTGGATCTGGATACTTATGTTCACGCACCTGTTCCTCGGCGGCCATTTTGTCGGTAGCAAGTCACGATGGGTCATTGATGGGAGCACGTGGTGGCTAGGTGTGGCTTTCTTCCTGGACTACTTCTGGACCTTGAGCGTTATTGCCGGTGTCCAGCGAGCCACGACCGCGGCGACCGTATCGCAGTGGTACTTCCATCGAAACAGCATACCAGCGCCGTCGGCGTGGACTGTAGTGCAGGCATCTATCGGTCATGCCATGTATACCATGGCCGGCACTATCTGCATGGCAACTCTAATCTCGCTTCTCGTGCGACTCCCCCTCGTCGTCCTTCCTCGACGCATAGCAGGCATACTCAGCATGTGCGCCTACTCGGTCATGCCGACACCTATCGCCGCCCTAACCAACCCGCTTACCCTGACCTTTGCGTCGATCCACGGCCTCCCTCTTAACCAAGCCGCCCGTGGGCTGTCGCAGCTAAGCTTTATATCAGCCGAGTCACCAACAACAACGCTCGGACCACGTGACTTCAAGAACAACGGTCGACCGTCGATCCAATCGTACCGACTCGCCAAGATGCTGCTGCACGCTATCCGCTGGATCATCACGCTCTCACTGGGCTTTGGCGGATGGGTGTCGACAGCCCGAATGCTACGGATCGGAAATGGGTCGGTGCCCTACACAGGAAGTCTGTACGCGTACGTGGTAGGGTTAATCAGCGCAGCCATAGGATGGGGCGCCCTCGGAGCCATGGAAGGTGTGCTGGGCGGGATTTTAGACGCGGTGCTGGTATGCTGGGGCAGTGAGGTTGGGCGAGATGGAGATGGCGAGGCGCGGTATTGCGTGGATGCTGGGCGGTTGTTTGGAAACGAGGTGATTGGGCAGGGCAGAGCGAGGTATGATGTGTAAGCAGTAAGCGGCAAGATGGAAGAAAAAAGACGGTAGCATGCAGGGCGCAAATAGCGGCGTTTGAACAGCGGTTGGGTATACCCTACATTATCTAGATAGATTGTTGTTTACGATCCGCGATAGATTGAAGGTACCTGCGTCATGGCTGGACTAGCACTAGCGCGAACGTGAGCCCTTGCATGGCCAGCAAATTACCTAGACTCTGGCACGCGCTGGCCAAAGGCGGGACGAATGATTGCAAGTCTACGCTGCAGCCCAACCGTGAACGCGACGACAACAAACACTGCAGCGCCCACAGCCCTGATGGAGCTTCTACCGTTCCCTCCCCCCGTGCCACCATGTCTGCCCGCAACCCGCCCGGCATGAAACCCACTGCAAACTACGCTTCGGCCTCGCGACCCCGCGTCGCATCTGCTGCCACCAGCGAGGACAAGGACCGCCGCGCATCAGCCACAACCGCCCATGGCCGCAAGCAGTCGCACCCTGCTGGGGGAGCAGGCGCATCGGCAGGCGAGCGGCGCACAGAGAAGCGCGAGGTGCGCGAAAGAGAGACGGAAATACGGCGGACTCGAAGTCCACTGAAGCACGCTAGCGAGAGCAGGGCAAATGCGCGGCCACGCACAGAGAAGCCGGCACGCGAGGCAGAGCGGCCGCCTCGAAGCTCCAACTCGAACAAATCGCCGCCCGAAGAACCCTCGCTGCCATGGGAGCCCCAGGCCTCGCTGATGCCACACACCACGGCGCCGCTGGCCACGCGCATCTCCATTCCTCCCTTGGCCTCGACCGCGCCTGCCTCGATACAGCCCACGCCGCTTGCCCAGCTGTCGCTAGACGCACAGGAGAAGGCTGTCATTGAGGATCTGCTGTTTGTCTTCATGGGCTTTGAGGGCCAGTACATTCGATTCAGCGAGACGTACAACCCACACGAAGAGAAGGAGCGGCTGGTTGGACCCCAGTTTCGGATACTGCCTGGATTAGATCCGAGCCTAAGAGATTTAACCAAGTCGATGCTCAAGACCGCGACACATTATATTGCTGTTGATGCCTGCATAGAAGTGCTGAGCCGGGAGGAATACGGCGCCGTCAACCATGCCTTGTGCGCGGCCATACGACGGCTCATGAAGGACTATCTCACCCTGATCGCACAGCTCGAGCACCAATTGTTAACCAACGACGGCTTCACGCTGCATGTGTTGAACCTGCACACGAAGCAAACAAGTCACATGCTGTTCCAGCTATACACCACTGGAATTGAACTACTCAAAGCAAACGATATTCTTGAAGACGAAAAGGAGGAGGAAGACTCGGCCGATGATGACAGCAACGACTTTGAAAACATCCTCGAGTCGCTGCGAGAAGGAGGCAATGCAACCAGAAAACTATGCAAGGGTGGGAGCGTCCTGGGGTTGATCACACGGCGGCTATCATCCATGTCGGGAGATCCGGCAGCGCGGACACTACTCACCACATTACTACGCGAGGCCAGCAGACCATACATGGCCATGTTGAACGAATGGCTCCACCACGGAGGCATCAAGGATCCACATTCAGAGTTCCTCATCAAAGAGCAGCGTAGCATTAAGCGTGAGCGATTAGATCACGACTACACAGACGAGTACTGGGAAAAGCGCTACACCATGCGGGACGCCCTTGTGCCACCACAACTCGAGGCAGTCAAGGATAAGGTGCTTCTTGCCGGGAAGTATCTCAATGTCGTTCGCGAGTGTGGAGGTGTTGATGTTAGTAAAATTGTGCAAGATGCACCAACCAGCTTCGACGACCCACGCTTTCTAGAAAATGTCAGCTCATCCTATGCATACGCAAACTCGTCTCTCCTCAATCTACTCCTCACAACACACCAACTACCTGCCCGGTTGCGCTCCCTCAAACATTACTTCTTCCTCGACCGCTCCGACTTCTTCACCTACTTTCTGGAAATGGGTGAGCTCGAGCTAAAAAAGCCCGCCAAAGCCGTCAATGTTGGTAAACTGCAGTCCCTCCTCGACCTCGCCACCCGCCACGCGGGTTCCGTCGCCGTCGAAGATCCATACAAGGAGGACATCAAGGTCCAAATGAATGACACCGGCCTCACAAACTGGCTCATGGGAATCGTCAGCGTCCAAGGCCTCGAACAAGACGCCGCCACCTCCCTCTCAACATACACCCCCGCCCCCTCCGCCGCCATAACCGACGACACGCACATCACGGGCTTCCAGGCCCTCCAGTTTGACTACGCGATGCCATTTCCCTTGTCGCTAGTTGTTAGTCGCGTTACGCTTACGCGGTATCAGCTGCTGTTTCGTTATCTGCTTTCGCTCAAGCATCTGGAGACAGACCTTGCGAAGTGCTGGGGCGAACAGGGCAAGAACGGCGTGTGGAAGCATCGCAGTCGTAACCCCCGCATTGAGCTTTGGAAACGCCGCGCTTGGACGTTGCGCGCGCGCATGCTCGTTTTCGTCCAGCAGCTCACATACTACTGCACCGCCGAAGTCATCGAGCCAAATTGGGCGTCCCTCATGGCGCGCTTGTCAGATAACGACGATGTCGAACCCGAGCCCGGCGCGCCACCCATGGTCAAGCGCACGGTTGATGAGCTTATGCAGGACCATGTCGACTTTCTCGCGACGTGTTTGAAGGAGTGTATGCTTACTAATAGTAAGTTGCTGCGGGTAGGTTTCTCCCCCCCTTCGGCTCTGTTTTGATTGCGGAGGTGCTAATGTGTGGCAGATCAACAATAAAATCATGTCAACCTGCAGCATGTTTGCCACCTTTACGTATTCCCTCTCCCGTTATCTCATCACGTCTGACCCAGATCTCGTCGCCCGCCTTAATGCCCATCCCTCTTCCACTTCCAATTCTAGCCTAACGTATGATCCTACGAGGGTGGATAAGATGTTCGATATGCTGGCCAAATACGAGGAGAATTTCACACGCCACTTGAAGATTCTGCTCGATACGTTGAATTATCTTGCGGCGACCGAGACGGTGGTTTTTTTGAGTTTGTGTGCAAGGTTGACGAGTGCTGGGGAGGGGGTTAGGGGGTTTCAGGTTGTGGGGGTTGAGGCGTAGGGGGAGATGGACGGAGACGAGGATGGGGCCGGGTGGCGGATGGTTGGGTGTACGGCTGAAGAGTGGTGGATGTGGATCGTGGGTTGGAGGCGTGTGGAGATGATGCTCGGTTCACACTGAAGGGCAGACGTAGTCTTGCCGAATTAATGCCCTGTGCGTGGATTGAGACGGTGTTGAGCAGCGAGGGCGTGGGGTGAGGTGTTTTAATACAATTGTAAAACTGCCAAATGGCTGTATATTGCAATAAACTGTTCTCCACACAACAACCGATGCCGGTTGATTATTGCTATTCTTATAGGTTGTCTCGCAGTGTAGTAGAGTCGCGTTCTTACATATATCATGCCAGGAGCATCACATGAGTAAACAAACGGCCGTACCGCCGGTGAGTAGAGTATTAAATGTCGTGATTGTATCAGGGTAATTTTAAAATAACGATGGTGTGGCCGTTGGAATGTTGGATGTGATCTAGTGTGCCGTGCGTGCTGAAGTAAATAGTTCTTTACTACGATCTCGTTAGCTACTTAAATACGCTTGTTACCACCTGCCTCTTAATATTACCGCAAAAGGGTACCAAACTCATTACTATTCGCTCTTGGAAATTACCTAGCCACAATGATAGTAGATATATGCTGCGGTCTCTGCTGCAGCGCTACAGGTAGCCTGTACGAGTAGTTATAAGCCTTTATTGTCTCAATCTTATCAACGTCGCCGTTTTACTTCTGAGATTGACTTTAGGTAAATATTTGTAGCCACAATTTTGAAGATAGAGATTATCATTAAATAAAAACCATACCTAGCCTATTTCACTCGAGAAAAATCAATGTTGCTCATTCTCTTTACCTTTTTGTAAGTTGTTTGACGTAGTGGGGCAAAACATCGCGGGCCACAACGAAATTCAGCCCCGCATAGCCATGCTGGCATGCATTATGCCTTCCACCAACCCCCAGCGCATCGACCCCCCCAGCACTGCACTAATCGGCGTCCCTCGCCTCCTAGTCCATACATCTACCACCACTCACTTTTATGTTCGTCCTACATGCTAGTGGGCATTTCTATCATTTCCGTGTAGCTGGTAAATTAAATACTCAGGCCTTCCAAATCATCTCCTGTAGCACAGGCGGAGATCCTAGGATGTTGCTTGCAGGACGCTGCACACAATTGGGACAGGAGTACACGTATCCCAATGAACTGGAGTGCCATTACGGCCTCCGGTCGGTTATTTACTGCTTGTCACGGATACTCCCCGTCGCTCCCTTGGGGGGCAATTTAATCTTGTTTGGTTAGGTTGCCGAGATATTGATTTATGCTGTGGTATAGGCAAAGTTATACTCAAGTAGGTCCTATCCATTAGGTCTCTGTTTGTCGATGTCACAGCTACTGCTTTTCGGGATTTTGATTCGACATATATTTCAACCTTCAGAATAACTTCTCGAAGAGGTTTTTAGAAGACCAAGACTTTGATCCCACGATGAACGAATTATTGCACCAACCTTGTAAATCCGCATCCCGAGAGTATGGCTTTTTTGTACTTGGAACGAGCTGCATATCAGCGGGGCCATATCAGCCTCGTTACTGTATCGGGTGGTCAGCAATGAACCCAGCGACTTGGGTGGGTATTTGGCCGAGGTGGGGCGAAGCAGCACCCAGGGGCCGCAGTGTGTTGCCTATATGATCAGGCTGAGCCTAAGGCTTAGCTTGAATTATAGAGATAAGTATATATACATTAACCCTAGGGGAGCTTTTCTCACATCTCATCAAGATACTCGATACATTGACTATACCTACCTTGGTTTATCATCCACTCCTAGGCTAGTACCTAACATCTTGAAACGACCCCGAGGCAAATTCGATGGTAAAGCCCACATAAATTCAACCAAAGTACATTCACACGTATTCACCCATACTACGACCAAGGAGAATACAATAGACTGCGAATGAAGGTAATCCTTACGAAATGTCTTCTGACCGACGACCACTTCTCCGGTCTGGTTGGATATCGGCAAAACTTCAGAGCGACTCATATATACCTTGGAAATTTCAAATAATCAGTTGGGCGTCCAGCCTCTGTTGTTTTGTCGCTACCGTCGCTGTGTTGTGGGCACTAGAGGACCAACCACTCCCAGATCTACGAATTGGAATTGCACCCAATGCGATAATCGGACTGTTAGCCACATTCACAGAATTTTTGTTGATTGTTCCTGTCAACTCTGCGTTTGGACAGCTCAAATGGATTCAGGCGCTCCGAACGAGACCAATGGACGATTTCCGTGCCATTGATGAGGCGAGCAGAGGTCCCTGGGGCAGCTTGAAGCTTCTTGTACGGCGCGTGGGAGGGTATGTCCGACCATCTCAGTTTTACTCATCTCTAAGTTTGCAACTATTCCAAGCTTGATAATTGACTAAATAAATCTAGATTTGCTGCATCTTTTGGCGCGCTGGTGACGATCTTTGCACTGGGTATCAGTACATTTACCCAGCAAACTTTAAGATACGAAACTATATATCCATTCTCCGAAGATGTGCACCTTCCAGTTGCGAGATCTCTCAATGGTACCGTCGAAAAAAATTTCGGCCTACTTCTACCTACTATTGTTCTGGAACCTGAGCTGATAGGTGCTCCGTATGCCGCTATTTTTAGCCCATCTAAAACAACTTTCGATCCGAAGGTTAACTGTAGCAGTGGGAACTGCACATGGAAACCATTTGAAACACTGTCTATATGTAGTACGTGTGAGGATCTAACTTCTCAGCTGATGAGAAGCAGGGAGTATTACAACTGCACCGGACCGCGGAGAAATGTCAAAAATCCATGCTATTCTAACCATTACAAACTTCCGAAATATAACTTCGGGTTGACAGGTGGCTATGTAAATAAGGATGGTGAATTATTTCCAGCCGCACTCAACATAACGACTTCAAGTCTTGAACAAGCCAAGCAACCCACCCTTGCCCTCCAGGACCGCGGCTCCAAAATTCTCAGCATATTCGTAGTCGGTCTTTCCAACGGCACTATCCCCGAACAGCCAAACAGTAATCTCAGCATAGGCGAGAAAGAAAGAAAAGTGTTCGCGCCACCCCTAGCGTATGAATGCGTGTTACAATACTGTATCCGCACCACACGTGCACAATTCGTCAATGGTACTCTCACCGAGACGGAGATTTCAACATTTATTGACCCAACGGTCATCAACCAAACAAGGCATGTCGGTTCCAATGTGCTCACTGCCGATGACATATTTATTAAATCTCCACGCTCGTCTGAGGTTTTCGGGGTTCTTGGTAGGTCAACGCATTTACTGCAATGGCACCTATCGAATCTTCTAATAGGCAACGCAACACTCTTTTCCACAACCGCGTGGATAGAAGCCGTGCGCTATCCACAGACCTCATCGCCTATCCATCAGGCGATCTATTTAGCCATGAAAGCATCAAACTCCGGATTTCCAGACCTCGTCGACAAAATTGCAAGAAGCCTTTCGCTTCAGTTGAGGATGACACCATATGCGACCCATGTCAAGGGTCGACAGTTCTGGCCAACGACCCGCGCAGTAGTGCGTTGGCCGTGGCTCATCTTCCCCGCATTCGAGTTGCTCGGCAGTCTGGCATTTCTGGTCGCGGTGATGGTGAAAAGTCGGAAAGCCGGATTATCGCCCTGGACAAACAACGCTCTTGCTTATTTTTTCCATGGGTTGGACGAGAGAGCACGAAGAGGAGAAACGTTGAAGAGTCATGAGAGTATGGAGAAGGAAGCAAAAGGATTGATGATTGAATTTAGACCGGGAGAGGAGGGGGGACGGTTGGTGATTACTGAGGGTAAGGATGGTTAATAGCAACAGTTCGATTGCTTGGTGTTGAGGATGTGCATGGAACAATTAATAATACGATACATAGGAAGCTAGTTACATTATATCAATTTCTCGACGCTCCAGAACTTGGTATATACTACGTCTAACTTCTATTATATTATCTTGTGTAAATAATTAACCCTTGACAATACAAGTTAGCGAACTTCCACAACCACTGATGGTGGGGTTGCCTTCGTTGCTTGAGTCATTAAGGATTCGGGCTGCCTGGATAGTCTTGAAACTATTTAAAGCAAAGTAAAGGACTGGGTGGTGATTAGTTGAAGGTTCCGTGGGTTTGCGAACGCAATACACAAACCTAAAGTAAGCATTGGAGTGTTTATTTACCTTCCCAAAGGTGTCGGTAACAAATCGTAAGCCCGATATTCATCCCTGAGAAGGCTATTCTAATCGCTCAAAAGTATAAACGTTTGCTGATGGCGGGATTAACGTTTGATGCCGCCATCGAGATATTCCGAAAAAAAATGACGTCCATGGAAAATCGGAGAGAGAAGGGGTGGATGACTTGGCAGAGAAAAATCGCGTAGATGCTCTTTAGGCTATTCAGCGGCTCTCGGTCGTTTCAAGTTATGTCTCTGACGATGACCCGGGCACTGTCTCGGGTGCTGTCTCGGGCACTATCTCGGGATGGTCTTATCAAATTCCGGTCTATTTCTAGTAATAGATCGGTAGAAACTGTACTCTTGGAGTTTTGTAAGTCGCCTGACATTCTAGTGCGTAATCTTAAGCTGATTACTGGAGACATACGTTCTATCTGAACTGGTTGCACACTTCTCAAGGACAACATTTACCTTAATCAAGTGCTGCTATTTGTAACAAATTTCAGGTCACTTCTGTGGGCTGTGTATGCTATTTCAGCCCCCTACTATAAAGAATATTTGGACGAAGAGAGTGAACAAAAGGAGGTGATGAAATAGCCCGAGATCTGCTATCTCAGAAAGGCCCTTGGCCAGGTCTCTATTGCAATTCAGGTTGCCATTGAAGTTCGGGACGCCGTTGCTACTCAAACTGCTCTTGCGGTTCAGGACGCTACCGACATGCTTCTCATCCACCACGCCATTCTCAACCCGGACTTACACGAACGGCCGTGGGCCGGGCAACTGTACGAATTGGAGCATCGCGACTACGGCCAGGCAAACATTGTCATTGCCGCGCATGCCATATGGCTCATGGCTTTTCTTCCTTTGACTGACGACTACAGCTCCCAAACCTACAATTATAGCTGGGTAGGAACTGGCGAATGGAATGCCATAAACAATGTCCATGGTATTGTAGGTTGTTCCCGGGGTTTGTTGCTTATTCCATACCTCGTCAGGTTTGTGGCCAAGGTAATGTGTGCATTACCGGTACCACCCCTAGCCGTAATAACTGGTGCTCAACGCACTAAACTGCCTTGGGCGTATTCTATACAATCCCATTGCCAAAGAGATATCTTCCCGGCTTGTAAGCAAACTCTGTAAATTGCCATCGAGATGCAGGTTCTACTCCGGTCTTCGCCCCTCTTGGTGTTCCCTAATTGCCTGCGCATGCACTGAAGAGCTGGAGGAGTACTCGGGTATGCTTGCGATACTGGATGATATTGTCTCAGTAAACGAATCGGTGAGCTTCAGCTTTGTTTTTAGGCTCGAGCTGTGCTAACCTTGTAGAACGTCTTTGACGTACCTAGAATTGCCAGAACGATGTGGGAATAGAAGAAAAACACTAGGTTGTTGACCGAGGATTGGTGGGATGACATGACAAAGCACTTGAAAGAGCAGATGGGTACAAAATTGATTTGTGTAACCTAACCAATATCTGCATACGATATATTTCTTGGACACAAAACAGTGCTACACCTTACGGTAATCTATCTGGTTTTTGGGACCACGCTTGGATTCACGGCTACTCCTTTTGGCGATCTTTTGGCGATCTTTCCGGTCTCCATCTGTTGAGCAACTGATCCTCCTCCCCCTATATATGGCAAACAACCATGCCCCCAATAATCGGTAAAAATTTGTAAGAATGGTACGATCCTCCAATAGCAAGATGAAGACCTTGATTGTATGGTGCCCGGCCCACTACGGGATGCCGGAGAGGGGCGAGGAGGTCCCTGCTCAACAGTCAGAGTTATTACCAGTGATATAGAGGTCGGTGCTACTGACGGACAAACAGATGCCTGTAGCTCTCTACCAGCAAATTGGGGAAGCATCTTCTCAAGTACCTTCCGATTTGGCCCAATATCAATGTCGCATTCCGCAAGCTTATCGGGGTGATCGATCGAAAAGGTATGCGGCGTGGTTATTTTGGGGACCCGATGTTTCTTAGATGGCATGACCTCACCTCTTGCGCATGAGCCGAGATCCAGATTTGACAGTAGACCAAGACATACCCATGTTGGTGACCAGAATTGGCATGGACTTCAACTGCTCAAACTCCTCGTTACCTAGAGCTAACGTCGCTACTCCGACGGCGGTAACGTTGAAGAAATCCCTTTCCTTGTTTTCATCTTCAAAAAGACGAATATTCGACTTCTCGAGCAATCCAGGAGTACAGGCCCCCGCTGCCACGATTGTTTCCTCAGCCGTTACGGCATGTCCACCCACTTCTACTCCTTGACAAGCTTCTCTGTCGTCAACAATAAGCCCAGTAACATTCTTCTCACCCAATGTAACCCCCAGTCTTGACGCTTCTCCAATCGCAGCTTCTAATGCCAGATTGGAATTAACGCAACCTATATCCTCATTAAGCCACAACTCCTCACCAGCGCCAAGTATTGGCTCTTCACGAGAACCCGTTATATGCAGGAGTTCATCTGTTGATATCTTCTTGTCTTTAGGACCTGTGTAGATACTCTCGTTACCGTCTCCACCACGCACTTGAACCCACGACGTCCGGTAATAGAACCCGCAGTAAGGACTCTCGGTTTCCCAGATAACTGCATAGTGCAAATGTTGTTCATTCTGGGATTCGGTCTCTATTTCGGGTGATAACAGGCTCTTTAGAAATCATCGTGTGGCGTCATTGAATTAGAAATGGGCGGTCTTGGGGGCATAGTAAATTTACATGATCGCTGCACTACAAGCGCGCGGCGCTTTCTGGTCACTATCGGGCCACTATCGGGAGACCCGCGTCTCCGCTCTTACCCCGCCCTATCTAGAAACACCGTTGTCTAACGAGAAACCAGGCCGACTATATTCGCTCAATCTGCACAAAGAGCAAGACTGGGAATGCGAGTTGGGGCGCATACCTCTGGCACATACCATTCGCTCCACGGCTACAGTGCCTTATGCCATCATAGATATACAGAGGTATGCCCTTGGGCTATGATTTAAATACAAGCGCTTGGTCTGGGAACAATATATTGTTTATAAAATGGGAGAAAGACCATATCCTTTCGAGAATTCATTGATATTGTAGAGTAAACGAGCGAGTATTTCTGGTTAACAAGAAATGAAAGATGTTTTGGTTGGGACTACGCCAACTCCAGGCTGCATTCTCCTGCTTCCAATGGCTTCCAAATTCGCGGCCCATACTTCAGTGTCTTCTTCCTCAAGGTGGCGGCACTCCAGTCACTCAACGCTTCCTCGCCGGCCCCATCTTCTTGAAGCTCCCCTGTCTGGCTCTTCAACAAGGTTATCCCGACAAGGTTATCCTTCGCCACCAGCGACGGCTTCCATTTCACTGCACACTGTATGGACCCATCCTCCTGTCGGATAAAACGGTTAACTCTGCGACTGCTGATCGGTTACAACGCGCGCATGTTTACGCTAGCGCGGCGATCGTAAGCTAAGCGAGCCAATCGACGGCGACGCGCCAAGCCGACAGTAGCGCAACCCTGGGAAAGGGGAGCAGCGGTAGCGCAAGGGCAGCTATAGGACAAAGGACTTCGAGAAGGATATCTACGGTAGCCCGAAGTTAGACAGAAGCCAACACGACAGAATTAATCAATCCTTTTTGACACATCAATTATCAATAACTGGCAAACCTGACACCTCCCCTATGAAACATCCTTGATGTCTAGCGCTCTTGCATTCGCCTCGCCGTTGTGGCTGGAGAGCGTTGCGGGTCTTGGGATTTGGTAAGCAGAACCCCGCACGGACCCCCAGTGAGCAGTGACCTCTTCGTTCTCCTTCCGTCCTCTTGCCTCTCTTACTTGTCCCAACCATCCCATAGCCGGGCTGAGTCCGTTAATCTCCGTACAATACCCCCCCTAACGCCAACAGAAATGTCTTAACACTGAGCTCCTATCTTGTCGAGACCCCTCCTCTTACACGGCTGCTCTTTGATATAATGGGTGGCTTTAGCATCAATTCGGCCCGAATAATACTTCATATCTGTGTGACGGACCTACCTGGGTGCCCTCAAAACCGTCATAATACTCTTGCGGACCTGTTCTGTAGTCAAATCCTCGGTCGGAAATACTCTTATAAACCGCAACATCCGGCTTACGACTACATGCACATACCTCCATGCTTTGACACCGACGAACCTGTACGGAAATGGTTCGTCCTGGACCTTGATGTTCAAAGCCGTTTAAGCAGAGACGAAGTGCTTTCACTTCCACATGCAGTATACTCGGTGTCTCGGCAGGGAAACCAGTGGTATATCTATTGGGCATGGCGTTCATCCACCACGAGCTAATATATTATGACAGGCTATTTATCCCTCAAAAAAGGTACATCGAGAAAGCAAAAAGCTATTGTAGGACCTTTTATTGGGGGGGGAGACAGGAGCAAGACTTGATGCATTACGAAGACAAATATAGGCTTGAAAGCTCCCAGGGACGAACGGACGAGCAAGAATGACGCAAACACTATAAACTGTATTGGTATCCAATGTTAACCCGGGATGTGTTTATCTTGGTCGGCGATTCTCGCTTCAGCTGACCACCTACTCTCAATACACACCACCAAGCCAGAATTTGCATCTTCTCAGGGGGTTTCAGGTGGCGTCTCCCCTCGGCACTCTGGACAATCAACGTTGTCGTCGTCTTCTTGAAGGACATGTTCACGATCTCGTGGCGGAGGGCAAAGGGGACTGCCAGGTGGGACGTTTACGCATCTTGTGTGATGCTTAAATCGCAGTGGATCTTCGCCCCTTTGTTCGTGGGTGGGCGCACAGCGGAATCGGGCGACAACGTCTTGACACATTCTGTTTAATTCTAGCAAAATTCGAGCTGTCACAGAATTGCCATTCTTACCTCTGTAGACTTCAGAAATGCTAAAATCTAGAAGCGTTCATACGACGGAGGTAGCCTTCAAATTCGTGTGTTGCCGTGGCGAGAGATACTGTAAAGGGAGAGGAGCGACGAGCCGCTACTTCGGACAGCAGGCTTAGAGGGGCACGTGACTAAGCAGCCTATAGAAGGTTCTGGAGTTCTATTGTAATGCTATATTACATAGTTTAGAATATAATACAGTTATAAGTAAAGCTAACAAGATTAGTACCCAGTACCAAGTTATATTACCACCGGATTAAACCATCGGTCCGGCGACGACCTAGCCGGCTGCAATAGGCTGCAATAGTCAGGTCGACGCTAGTACCGCAGCCATGGAAAACCAGCAATCCAGACCATCACATGCCAAACGGATATCACGAGTATAATGGTCCATCGCGTCACAGTCCGAACGGTATGGGGCCGGAGCTAGAGCACACAGGCAGATCAATCATCATCAATCAATTACTCCAATCAATTACTCCAATCAATTAATTCAGTCATCAATCTATCAACTTTGACGTTCTCGCATTTACCACGCCCATTTATCGTGTTCTTGTGCTACTCACAGCAAACCGAGCACAACCACCAAAACCCCTTCAAATCTGACAACAGTGCTTAATGCTACGTAACAGGTTTACGTGATTGTGGTATTAATATAGCTATTTATATTGCTATTTATTAACTTTTCCTAGCCCAACGTTCTAGTAAATGTCATCTCCCGTATCTTTTAAGTCATTTTTCAAATGTACGGGACGCCTGAGAGGACAAAAACTTTATTACTGGGAACCATTCATCCGAACATCTTGATTGAGTTAACGAAACCGATGACAAATTCAGTGCTTCAAACTTGAAATGAGCGCTTTTCTAAAAAAAAAAAAAAAAAATGTCGAAAGAAGTACTCCTCTACGAAAGGCCAGTCTTTCCGTGTCCACAGATACGATTTCCGGATTGACTAGGGCGTCGGTGATATTTAAGGTAATCCCGCTATCAATGAAGACTTCGGAAGTCTCTTCGCTATATGTATACGGCCTAAGAAAACTAAAAGGCAGCTTGTTCAGGTATCTTACGTCTCCGGATATGTCGCCTAAAAGAAGAACCACGTAAATTGGCGTAGAGTTTGCTTTTGCATAATATCTTTCTTCGCAGAATTGGTCAAGGTTTTGCCTAACAACGATAGGATTTAGGTTTAGGGATTTATTCACCCCTTCAGGCCACTAGTAATTCGAGAATATAACTTTCCGGAGTATTTCGTGGCGCTCTTTATTCGAAAGGGATTTGTTGGCATATCCATGTTAATACAAATGGAACGAGTGAAATCGAGATACTGAAGCAAGCTCTGCTAAATACCGTATGTTGCAGAAGCTGTATATCTAACTGAAGACAGGAAAATATACACTATTTATGCTACAGCTATCGGTTGGGTGCTTACCTGGAAACGTCGCAACGGAGTGCAACAAACAGAACTACTTCGAAAACTACTTACAATTGGGCTCTCCGAGCACCCACTCGATATCCTTGGGGTCCTCTATCCTCATCATTTTGGTGAGGAGCAGCAACGCAATGTCCACGAATATATGCTTAATATAATCGAAAAGCATATACTTCTGTACTGGAGACTCGCTTTCCATGATCATCTTCGGGATAGTAGCCTCGAATGGATCCAAAATACGGAAGAAGCGGAGTCGTGGTATAACGCCAGCATATCCAAAATACCGCACCCAGACAACTCATGTTGTGTAGCATTAGAAAAGGTGGGGAAAGCTTATGCTATACTGCCATATTCTCTGCGCCTAGATAAGTTGATTCCTCACCATTGCGTATTTTGGTTTTTTGAAGGACTACGGAAGGAGATTTACGCAGAAGCGGGCTGAGCCGTTGCAATTTCGAGGAGCACTATGTGTAAAGGGACTCTATAACCAAGTTGGACGTTCCGTAGGATAGATTTATTATTTTAAGGTTCATGATCTGCATATTGGAAGTACTTAAAAGCCTTTCTTGTCTTCCGACATAATCTGTGAGATTTTCTATTCCTCATATCCGGTGCTCTTCGTGCGTCGAGGAAGGTTGACGATATCTCGCCCACTAGATATAAGATACTGAATAATTTTACCATTGTCCGTTTAGACAGTTAGAGGGTGTCCCTTTTAGATATTTTCGCGAGGCCAAGGGAATGCCGATTGATGGTTACTTTCATCGACGCTCATTTTTCTCGGCCCTGTGGGTTCCTCAGGAAGATAGTTGAAAAGAAATGGCGAAATTGTAACCGTAGGCGCAATAGCGCTACTCATTTAACATTATAATATTGAGATTAAGGAGTAAAAAAGTTTTGTTTTTAGTGCGATGGCACTACCTACTATTTCTTTTTTTCCTGTCAGAACGGAACATCGCGATATAATAAAGAGCGAATAAATTGAAAACGCAATATTCCTTCTTTTCGCATATTGCGATAATTTTGAAGTCCCATAGCAGTAAGATAGCTAATGTGATGAAGCTGAATCCTGTTTATATAGACTTTGCGACGGGTGTATCCAAACAAACCCGCAATTACTGCACGAGGTAGAGAGATTTCTCTCGTAAACCGGTCGGGGTAGGGCGGGATATATACTTTCAGGTCGATTGCCTTATCGGGAAGGTTGGGCTCAGCATACCAAATGCTTGTGGGATTTTGACTAGAACTCTCTGCTGGCGCTCCAAGTGACATTGAAAGCGCCCCTCAGTAACAAATGGACTGTTCTGGACCGTTTGAAATACGCGTGCAAGTTCTTGTTTATCTTTTAGTAAGCGTTCAACACAAGGCTCTTTGCTAAGGCTGAAGTTTAGCATTCTCTCGTGTGTATGCTCTGCTCCTTGACGAAGAGGAAATAGCCCTATTAGATAGATCTGAAGCCGATTCTTATGCCCGTAAGCTCTTAAATAGTTCCGAGTATCGTATAATCTTTCGTGGAGAAGGGGTACATCATTCCCACAGAGAAGTAGTTTCATGCCTTCATTTACCAAGGCACCCATTTCTGATGTATTCCATATAATATCGCGCACGGGGTGGAGATAAATATGCTCCTCAGTCTTACTTAATATGCACCCAAGAGCTAGTTGGAGCATAGCAATATCAAATGCTGAGAGACATGACAGAATTTTCTTCCTTGCTTCGTATGCAATTAATATGTCGTACAAGCTGTATTTCCGTTGTTGGGAGCGAGGGTCGAACTCCGCTAGCCTCGTAGAAATGATGAAGGGAACGGTCATGTTTAGTATATAGGATTTACCTTCGGATTATTCGCAGGAAGTGTTCTGGTTCATGTACAGGTAGCAATAATCCCTGTTCGGCGGGAAAAACGTCTAATTAAAACCTGAAGTAGTTGTCCCTGTTAGGGCTAGGGGCACATTACGTGATTCTTGTGGCCCAGATTTGACCCCCAGGACCTAATTGTGGTCGCTCGGTGCCAGGGCCTGAAAATGATCCCCTTAGAATGATATATTATTTAACTAACGTTCCTTGCCTTAATACTGCAAAATCACTCTAAAACGCCATTGTTCAACTAGTGAGAATACTATTGTAACTAAGTTAAACTTTTTAGGGCATTACCGGTACGCACACATAATACTGAGAGGCATAACGTTGGCTAAACCGTCTAACTAATTTTGAATACCTTAAAATGAGTGACTATCTATACTCTATTAGCTTGCGAGTGATATTTCTGAGGGATCGGATTTAGGAAATGCGGCTCGCGTCGTAGGGTGGCTCGCGACATAGGGACGGACGTTAGCGACCTAAACAGTGCCTCTCTAACGTAGAAATCGTTAGCGACAAGAGGTCTGGTTCGTTAGCAACATCTTTATATTTTGCGCCCCGTAAAGTCGTGATTGCTTGATAGCGATCTATTGGAGGGGGAAGACCGGGGGCGGACAGGTAGTACTTTGGCGTAAGGAAAGAGAAACAAAACACGATTTGCTTAAATAAATGAGATGCACTTTTGTTATTGCGTTATTTATTAGAGTCAAGGAGGTTGAATTTAGATTGCTAGCCCCTGCACTGCCTGCTGTCTTTAATATGATTATGTCATCGGCTCAAGGCTATGGCATAATCCTAGATTCCAATTTACGTGCCCGAATCTTCTAGAATAGCTTTACGGAAAGCCACCCTTGCTTGTCTACGTGCAGTTTGATGGAAATGAGCTAGCGACTTTGCCACTGGCGGGGGGTACAGTTTGTCCGTATTAAGCGTTAACTCTTAATATCTATGAATGGGGGAAGGCTTACGAGAGTATCCTGGCCTGGGGGACTAAGGCTGACCTGTCTTATCTGTAGATACGAATCTGTTAAATCGGCCATTGCGATACGCTAGAAAATATATATGCGTGTCATATTCTAGACACAACTTTGCCAATTTTTCGTAGAGTATTTTGGATAGCTTGTGATAATTATTGTTCGCAGCTCGCCTTGCCTTTGAATGCGATAGTACCTGCGATTTCTGCCGTGACGACATGATTACAGTGCTAGAAATTAAGACCGGCTACCCTGAGAATATATAGACTATGGAACGGCCTTGCTGTGCGACGTCTGGATCTCGAATTGGGGTCCTGTTTACAGGTCCTCGATTACGGCTGCTGGGTCCCTAAATCGGCCCCCTGTTCCTGATTTTGGTTTTCTATTCCCTAGATTTGAGCCCTAGCCCGAAACGGGCCCCTATATGCCATTTCTCGGTATCGGCTATTCGTAATAGTAAGGCCGGAATATATCCACTGTCAACGGTTAGCGTCCAGCCAACCATGAAGATAGAGGTACATCAAAGTAAAGTTGGGGTCCGAGTCTTTCATACTCCTATAAGCTTTCATCTTATAGACGGACTACAATGCCGTGGATAACTATATACCACCTTCCCCTAGCCCTACGATCTCAGTGTGTAAGACACATAGGTTTTAAGGAACCACAGAGATCAAGCCAGCCGCCTGTGACAATTCCAGTTGTGTCGTCCGTTGCGTACTCCAGGACCACGTCACTAACTTTAATCGCCAATTCTTGCTTGCTTGTATTTTAGGTCCTAATAACACTATCTACCAAAGCCCGGGACCAAGTTAGAGCGCGGTAAGTGGCTAGACGTAACGGCGGTGAGCCGTCAATTTTCTCCTCGTCGTGAACCTGCCACAATAATGTGCTTTCCGGATGTTTACGCCACATACCGGCAACGTACACATCGTCTACAACAGATATCATACGTTTAGCAATGCCCAATAAAACGATGAGCTTATCTCCTATAACCGTTAGTAACGTTTAAGAGTACCCTCTAATAATCGAGTTCCAAATTTAACAACTTGAGACAGCTAGATCTATCTATGGTCTCTGGCTTGCGATCTTCCCAACATAGACAACTAGGTCTAGGGCTTTAAAATTCGTGTATACTTAAGGCATGAAAAGGGTAGCAAGCCAACCGGATATAATTCGCATACATCATGCTCTCGGCACTCCCAAAAGCCTGATACTTACTAAAATAGAGGACGTGGGGCGCGAGTAGTCGCTCCTGGGTAACCCACCCACGTCTGTTGGTCGTACTGCGCGCCACATTATAGATCCAGAAGTTATAGTTATGTATCCCACACCATATGGTCGCAACGCTCTCGCCAAGATCTTCAACGCAGAGCTCAGCCTCAGTGCTTTCTAATACTCGGGGATTACGGGCGCGGTAAAATCCTTCGCTACTATTTACCGAAGCGGAAGCAGAGGGGTTAAGATACAAAGAATACACTTTGTGCATAAGAACCGCCTCGTGAAGCCAATCAGAGCAGGAATCTTAGATAATACAGAGTAAATCAATCCAGAGATAGCGGACTCCAAGCCGTTTCGTCGCATAGATTGCTTCCCTGAACGTTTTTGGCACCTGTTCTATAGGGATTCCAGAACGCAGGGAACCCCTCGTCTCTTTGTTCAGCTAAATAGCTAAGCGCGCAATAAGGGCTAGAAGGTGTTTCTTCCTCTGCGGATTAAATCAAGCGTACAAGTAAATTATTGCTTCGGACGTCTCCAAGATCTAATAGTCGCGTTGGGTGCCAAGGAGGCTTATTACAGTTCTCATTGCACGCTATATGGATAGTAAGGCATACTTCTAGCCAACCCGTTGCCGTTAACCATAACTCGTCTGATGCCGTGTTACAAGTTTTTACACCGCGAAAAGGCTCCGCGATACGGCCTATAGCTCTTTCTTTAACTAGCATTCCTAGCACAATAATAAAGGACATACTAGCAAAGGGTTGTAGAATATGCATACCTAATACAAGTTCTTTCTTCAGGCTTACGTTTTCCTAATCAAATCTATCACCACTAAACATTAGTAACAACAAATATTCTCCGCCATAATATTGATCGCGCAAGACAATAGCGAATGTAAGCCATTTAAAATAGTCTATTTCGTTAGATTCCAGTTCATCATTCTTATTATTAAGCTGTTATCCATCCGTCCTAGCCTCTTTGTTCGTCGTCGCTCTCAACTCCTAAATGCGCAAGGCCTCCTTTTCAGAGCAAAGAGCTGATCCCAGAATGCATAACAGACGTGATACCCTTCCGCCGCAGAAGCCTCGAGTGTCTGAGTGGTGCGGTGGTACGCACACATAACTCTAGGCCCATCATCACCGGGTTGTGTTGCAGGACGCCGATGCAGGTATAGCATAACATGTTCATAAACTAAATGTTAGTAGGGGATCGACGATCAGTATGGGGAAAAACCCTAATTAAGTCTCAGGTAGTCTCCAAGAAGGCGGTGCAGAAGCGAGGGCCCAAGGGGAGCGAGACGGTTATGAAGAGAGTATATCCATACTTATAATTCAACTGCCTGCGAGATCCGGCGTCCAACCCCATCCCAGTTTACCCAATTCCCGCTTCATCCTGTTCCTGCGGAGAAGGGCTCTTACTATTCGCAAAATTGATTGCATGTTCGTAAGCAAGATGTTATTTCCCTTTAGCATGCTCAGCTAGACCCCCGTTCCTAATGTGATACCGAGAACAGAAAAACCAACCCAGATAGCACCTTGGCTAGCAAGCTTTGGCGGGCAGTACTTATAATATTAGTATCGCGCCTAGCACACGAAGGATACGTGACTTACAGGTCTCCTGCTAAGTAGATATACCCTGCCCAAAATAGCCAACTCCCTAACCAAAAAGTTGAAAGACCCATACTAAAAAGCGTAATCCCTTTAATAAATCCGTATGCCTCTTGTTCACCTTCCTCGCTATAACCCAAAAGTAGGATGTAATATAGGGATGCTACTAAGTACAATCCCGCTAACAACATAGTACAAGGCGCCTGCGTACATAACATGTGCCCAGTGTGGTAGAGAGGAGTATGACTAGCCTAGTTTATAATAGCCGTTGCTTGCGGCAAAGTGGGCAGTTTTTCCCATAACAAGCCCAAAAATTGACATAATTGTTTCCGCGATAAGCTGTGTGACTGCGGAAGACCTCCAAGACGGATCTTTCCCACCAATGCCCCAGAGTAGTGAGAGTGGAATCCAGAGAGTCTTGGTCGGGCCGCGAAAAATAATACAAGTTCGCCAATCGTAAACGTACTGTTGTATCCAAGAGTATTCATAATAATAGCGGCAACAACTGCATTTGCAGCCAGCTGTAAACCAAGTGGGAATACCCAAAAGTACATCCATGCCGAGCTATCCCTATGCCCGAGTTTTCCAAAGGTAAGCTTCTTTACAACTTGGCGATGCCCAAACACAATTCCCAGGACAGAGTTAATAACGTTTACGGCGGCAAAAGTACCTAGGATAGCACTGACGGATGGACAAGTCGTGGGTGATGCGTCCGTAGGAGAAATCTCCCATTTCCATGGTATGAGGGCGGCGCGTTGAGTGCTATTCATGTCACGCTGAATAGTTGTTGGAGAATTAGCGTATTTGCGAAGAGGCTTAAATTCCGTGGGCTTGGGCGAGAGAAGAGAAGGGTAGATGCCACCATGAGGGGGTGAAAGGAGGATACCTATTTAAAGCGGCCGTAGAAAGGCGAAGTTTCAGCTGCCCCCCGCGGAGAGGCAACCGGTCAAGAAAAGATTGCTCTACTATTCGTAGAAGGGATCGTCGATTCATTGATTCCTCAAACCTATTGAAACTATTTAGTTGGCTAGGGATTAACATATACCGCCGAGCTCAGCTCTTGGGCTCTGCTAGGCTTAATGTTTGAGACTAATAAAGCAAGACCACTTGGCATGGTAAGCCCGCTGTATCGCTACAGCGACTTGCGTCTGCTCTTATGGTAGGCTTAGCAGCCCCAAAGCTTGTCATCTTAGATACCTTAACCCATAGGCCCTTACTGGATTATCTTGGATAGTGACCTAGACGAGCATTCATCACAGCCACTATTTCATATCAACGCAAGGACCGAGGCCGCCACACTGCCTCAGCCCAATACGTGGACCAATGCAACACTACTACTACCTTCATTGCATTGAAACACGACCTCATGCCTCCCACACCAGTTTTCCCTCGGATGACCGCTTTGTCGGGATAAGATAGTTGGCGATCTTGGACTGAGGAAGAAGGGACTCGCACAGAGACGTTGTAGTGAGGCTAATAAAGCGTATAATGATTTTTGCGTTGATGCCTGATATAAAGTCCACATGAAGGGTTGCCTTGTCTCTTGCGGAGTTTGCAGCTGGTTTTCACGTGGCTCTCTATCAAAACTGTAAAGCTTTATGTGCATGCCAAGGCGTCCCGCGATAGAGCGCATTTTAACAAGCTACTGGATCTATGTGACATACAAGCTGTGCAATTTATTGGTAAATAGGCCACTCGTACCTTAAGCACGGGCAATTTCATCAATAATCCAGTACCCGTTGTTAGCCAAAACTAAGCGGAGCCCCGCGGCTCGCAAATGGCCTCCACCCTCACCTCATTCTGCGAAGCGCTCAGTATACAATACCCACAACCACACAAACTCACCGGTAGGCTGCAAGCCCACCCGGCAACGTCACAAGGTGAGTGCATTACAGGGTACATATGTTGCTACACACGGCCATTTGCGCCGAGCGAGATTCGAAACCAGGACACCAGAAACGAGCTCCAGGAAATCAGAATAGGACCCTTGGAAGCTGCACCATGCAAAGTCA
Source organism: Ophiosphaerella narmari (assembly GCA_028456235.1). NCBI lineage: Eukaryota > Fungi > Ascomycota > Dothideomycetes > Pleosporales > Phaeosphaeriaceae > Ophiosphaerella > Ophiosphaerella narmari. The sequence goes on from JALNQA010000058.1 coordinate 146,319, forward strand.
CACCGACATTGGACCCTGCGGTCTTGTCAGCATGGCTGCTAGGATCAGTTGTCTAAAGCGGCGCGGGCGCTACAGTGCGCCGGTACTGCTTGACCCATTCAGGTATCTCAGTCTAGCTGTCAACACCTCAACGCCCTCGACAGCGCATGTAACAATGTGACAACCAGCTAGCTGCGGAAGAGGAAGACTACGACTTTTGCAAAGGGTTGAGCACGGCACACAGCCTCTCAGGCCTAGGCAACGAGAAGATTCATGCCCTAAGGTGAGTTATCTACGTTACAAGTGAAGAGTTTTGCACATGAATCTAAAGGGAACCTGTCCTACTTTTTTTTTTGAGGGCCAGAGATTCGTCTGAAGGGCAGGTGCGGCGGCGGCCCTAAACTGACTGGCACAAGCTAGGTATAGTAACCATTTATGGTAGTCACTTATGTACGCTCGCTGTACATGGTTACTATGTATGAGCAGAGCTATAGGTTCACCCCGCCACAGCCCAATGCTACGCGGTTATGGCGGCCTTAGTCGAGCCGTGCCGCTCACACGCCCTTGTCACTGCATGAAGGCATTCGCTATGAGCCTATAGATGCCAGTGGGGTCGAAGCTCCTCACCCTCCTCGAGTCGCAACTGGCTCGAAGGAAGGATTCGAGATGCGCCTCGCGAGCGGATTCTGGAGATCTAAAAAATATTTATTACCCGATTTATATAAACTCTCCCTACTCCTACCACATCACCATTCACTCATTTCTCTCAATCAGCCCTCCACCCTCTCCAACCCCTCAAAAATCCATCTTTAACGCAATCTTCGGCCCCTCCTCCTCCTCCCCAACAACCCTCCTGCCCTCCGCACCCCTCCCACTCTTCACAACCTCCTCCATAAACGCCCTCTGCTCCGTACTCAGCCCCCCAACCACACTCCTAAACGCATCCTGATCCTTCCCCGCAATCTCCAGCAGTCTGGCCGCCGTCTCCGGAACAATATTTTCATCGTTCTGCGCGCGCGCTAGGAGCGCTGGGATGACGACTTTGGCCGCGAGGGCGCGCTGCGCGGGAGTGGGAAGAGCAACGATGAAGGCGACGAGGGTGTGTGCGAGGGTAGACTGGGCGTCGGCCAGGTCGTCGTTGGGCGTGGTGAGGAAGGCGAGGAGGTGGGGAAGTAGTGCTGCGGCAAGGCCGGTTTCAAAGGGCCCCTTTTTGGGAAGGAGAAGCAAGGAGCGACAGCAGCCGGCCGCGACTTTGGAGGTGAGGCGGGCGTTGAGGGAGTCGATGAGGGTGGTGACGAAGCGCTGAATTAAGGGGTCGCTAGGGGAGAAGGCGGAAGGGGCGGAGCTGAGGAGGATGGTAGTGGCGAGGATAGTGTTTTTTTCGCAGGCGAGGGCGGCATCGAATTCGCGTTGTTGGGCATGGCGGAGAATGGCGAGGAAGCGGGTGAGGGTGGCACGGAGTTGTTTGCTTGTGTCTTCTGTTGCTTCGGCTTGTGGTGCGAGGCTGGTGATGAATCGCTTGAAGATTGGGAGCGCCTGAGGGACAACCGCCGCTTGGCAGGCGCCGGTTCCTATTATAGAGGCGAACGTGTGCAGGATACAGGCGTGTAGGTCGGCTTTGATGATTGAGGGGAAGACTTGTGCCGCGTCAACGAGGGCAGACAGCGCTGTTGTGAGAAGAGCGATGGCTTCTTCATTGAGTTCATGCCGAGCTATAAGAAATTTAGCCAGTGCAATTTCAAACAAGATGCCGGGAACATGCCTTTAGAGTTACTTTCTTCCAGACTAGGCACCAAGCCGGACAGCACCAGGACGATAATCTTCGTCAGTTCAAATAATTGATCAATATCTTCCGACAGATTTTCCTCCGCGGAGTTTCTACATGGCATTAGCACGTATTGACCTTTCTAAACCAAGGCACTTACTGTTGATCTCTTCTCGCAGAAGGGTGCCCAATGCACAAATTCCTCGCAATCTCAACAATGACCCGCTGTACAGTCAATCCTTCCGTCAACACCAAGCGATCGAGCATATCCATTGTTTCCGAAAAGACGACATCGCGATAAATAGCGTAACCAGACACAGAAGGCCGCAAGATCTTCTTGAGCGCTTGTAGGATTTCCAGTATCTGCTCTTTGGACGCTTGTAAGTCACCTGGCCGCCCAGCAAGCGCCTCAAAAGCCAGCCCAAATAGCACGAAGAAGAAAGCAACGGGCTCATCGCGGTAGTTAATGTGATCCGCCTTTCCATTAGGCGTTGATTCCGAAAGCTCAGTCTTGCCGTCCAGCGCATCAAAGACAAATTCACTATCTTCGTCGATGAGACTAGCAATAGCATCGACAAGGTTGAGCCACGACTCTTGATAGAACTGTATGTCGTTAGTAAATAATTTCTAGCCTACGGGGAAGACATACCTTTAGCAGTGTTTCTCGATTCAGAGCAGCATAGATAGTATCCAAGCTACCCGACAGAGAAGCAGCCCCCCCCATCGACGACGAGATATCCGGCTCAAATCTCAGCCGCGCATACTCACGCAGCGATGCCAACCAAAGCGGAGTCAACTTGGCGATGTGAGGTTTCAAAACATCGATTAGGTAAGTCTGCTCAGCACTCGCAATCTGTAGTTCGGCCCAGGCTGAGAAGACCGCCATTTTGACCATGACTTGAGAATTTGAGCTCAGACCCTTGAGATCACCAATGGCAGCGGTTTCACTTTCGCCTGCGGATAGTCAGCTAGGGTTACCGATAATGCCGTAAGGATACCTACTTGAAAAGTTCTCTAGCGCAGAGACTAGCAGTTTTAATATGCGTCCCATGCGATCTACATCTGTCACGATACCCGTAGCGATGAATGTAGCACAGACATTGATCGCTTCAGCCGCCAATTCTGGTGACGAATCGGCCGCGAACGCTGGAGTGAGCGCTGATCCAATCTGTGCCTGGTACTGTTCCAGCAATGTAGCTTCAGCAAAATCAGGATCAGGCGTCTTGCCAAACAGCTTAAGAACCTGGTCGATGATCTTCAAGCCGCGAATCCGCAGCTGGACCACACCAGCAGTTGAGGCTGAAAAGGCAATACGAACAACGTCTGCGACTCGATTTTGCAGCGCCGTTACACAAGGTGACTCTTCCCGGAACGCGGCTTCTTTGCTAATCATCGCGACAAGCTCACTCAAGCAATCCATGCCAAACGTCCGCACCTGCCACTTGAGGAGTTCTTGGCTGACTTGTGCCGCATCGCCCGCATCCACCCCAGGGGCATTAGATGCGTTTGCAAAGCCAGCAACTTCTTCATCCTGCAGATCTGTTCCGCCGCCTCTCGGCTTGGGTTCAGCCTGCGCTTGCGCCTCGACCTTCTTCGTCTTTGTAAGAACAGAGTGACAGCGCTGGACCCAGGCCGCAGTATCAGATAGACCGGTTTGGTGCAGCCAGTTGCGAATAATGTTGCGCACAACTTCGTGTTCGGGGTCTTTGTCCAGGACGTGCCACAGTTGATCTTCTAAGCCTGCGTCACCGGCACGCAGGACCTCTTCCGTGTTTCGCCTCATGAGGTTGTGCAGCCCATCAACAGCCATGTCTCTGATTTGAGTAGAGTTACTCTCGACAGAGCGTTGTAAGCCCTTGACATACGCAGAGAAGTCCATATGTCCAGGTGCATACAGAGAGATGTGTTCTTGACAGCGCAAACTCTCGATCAGAATCAAGCAGTCAACCTCAGTCTTGAATAGCCCGATCAGTGTCATGATCATATCCCTCGCTTTTGCCATGTCTTGTAGGTCGGGTCCAAGAACGTTGATGGTGCTATCGATGCATCGTGCGATGACAGCGGGTGTGGGTAGATCAATCTCAATGTTTGAAGATGCGAGTGACGCAGACTCTTCGTTGTGTGCGTCAGCTGCATATAATTGCGCCAGCATACCAAGAGTGCTGGTGACGTAGCTTGAGAACGAGAGGCCGGCGGAGTCTGCGACCCTAGAAAGACTGTCGATTGCCCAGAAGTGCACGATTGGGTGCGGATCATTACTAAGGGACATGAGGATGCCGAGGATGTTCTTCAAATGATACCCGGCAGCCATTCCACCAAGCTGGGAATGAATGCAACCTAATGCAACAGCATAACCTGACCGTGCGTTCGGCTCTCGGTTTGCTACAATCTGATCGACAAGATAATTCACCTCGTTAGAAGTAAGCGCGTTGCCGGAGCTGTTACAGAGTCTGCCAAGTGCTTCTCCTGCAAGGTTCCGGAGAAAGGGATCTGGGAGAATAACAAATATCTAAAGAGGTCAACGCAAGTTTTGCAGCGATGGAAGAATGCTTACATGCAATAGGTCTTGCATGACCTTTTCAACGGCCGGCCCCTTCAAACTACCGGGTGCTGATCGCGTCTCCTTTACGGCTACTTTGAGCGTTAGAAGAAGTGCGCATGCCATATTGACCATCATCGCAGTCTTTCGGTTGATGTCTCTCTGTAGGCTATTGGCTGACAGAAACGACGTCATTTGCTCTAGAATGCTCTCTTGGATCTTGGGTGTTTGTAAAGGTAAGCATATCGCAAAGAGCTGCAATGCGGCATTGACAACTTCCGTAGCTGGCGGATCTGGGAGTTCTGTGGCATCATCTGCGTCACCAATGTACAAAGATATGGAGTCGTGTTCGCGTGCGCCGCATATGGGGGAGAGTAGCTGCCGTACATCAGCAAGATATGAGTCCGGAGTAATATCAACATACGGTGCGGTCGATGATAGCTTCTGGCCCATGCCTAGTTATCCAATGATATCTCGAGCCTGTATCATGCTCTCCGGCCAGCGGTTTCAAATCGTACCCTCTGACCAGTCCATTGACGCCAAAACCATGGTTATCAGCTACTTCCCAGATACTCTCGAAACTACCTGCTGCACTAGCGATAGCAGTGCTGAATGAACTTGAAGTATAGTTATCAGGCTCTGCAAAGGATGCAACAGCAAAGGGTAACAGATTTGTCTGTAGCAGAACCTCGCTACTGCTCGATGGACTGAGCTCCACTAGTTTCGTGTAGCACTGAAGTACCCGCCGTCGGACCATGAGATCGAAATCATGTAATTGTAGCGCAGGCGACAGTCTTTGCGAAACATCATCTGTCGTCTTTTTCGCAGGTAAAGTGTTCAAAAACATGGTAGTGTTTTGCAACATTGCAGCTAGTCGCTTGGTCACGTCCAATGTCAACAATCTACTATTGAACTCCAGAAACGTCAAGATGGAACCCAGCGCACACTCACGCACGTGCGTCAAGAAGCTTAGCTCGAGTAGGTTCCTTTGAACCATATTATCTCTGTTGAGTGGCTTTGGAAGCGCATTCTTCCACAACAAAAGCAACTGCGACAGATGGATCTTGACAAAATTGGGGCCAAGAGTCATCAAGCCTCCAATCAGAACCCATGCGACTTGTATCTGCGTCGAGGAGACTCGCAAGTCAGACTGACTGCTTGACTTCAGTAGTGAAGTAGCTTGGGAGAGCACTCTTGAGTTGACATCCACAGATCCGTGTAAAGGTTGAGATGTGGAAGTGCTCAGCACAGCAGAAAGACCATTTGCTAGACCGACACATTTCCGTGGCGACTGTCTTGGGCCACCGAGAAGACCCAGCTCGCGATTGACGCTGTTCATACATATTGTAACGGCAGGCAGAAGCTGCAGAGGACAGGCGAGGACAAACGAGCGAAGACAGGCAGAAGCATACACCTGCACTGTGTAGCTGGGGTGTTGTAGCACTTGGAGCAGAGAATCGCGGCAAGAATCGGCGATCGTGTTGGTAGCTGATCCAAGGCTCTTGAATAAGGACGAAAGGGTGCTCAGCGCGCCGATCAACGTTTGTTTTGTGGGCTCGGGCCGTTCTTTGAGTGCTGGTGGGTAGTCTTTCAAAATATCATTGACCAGAAATCTCGCGGCGTTCAATTGGCCAGATTCCCCAAGCATGTCGCGACCAATAACCGTCTCTAGAATGACTGTGATGTTCTTCCTCGCACTGAGCGTGCGATAGCGGTTTTGTATCATGATGGGGCTGCTGAGGATGTCATTGAAGAGGCTTCGCGCAATGTCTGCATACTTGGCCCCAACCACCTGCTCACCAAGGCCTCTCAATGTTTTAATGTAGCATACAGCAATCCCAACTCTTCCACGATTGCCCGTTCCCGGAAGGCAGTATCGACTCGAAAGGAGCTTTAACATACTTGAGATGGTGAAAGAAAGCTTCGTAGCAGATTTCTTAGGAGCAGGAGAGTCTGGCCGCTCCATGATATCATCATCGCCATCTGCGTCGCCCTTCTTACCCTTCTTTTTCATAGTCTTAGATCTCGTTAGAACAGGCATGTCTATAGTAGCACTCTCAGAATAGCTCTTAACCAGCGCAGCGCTAACACAGGAAGCGACAGCGTGTCGCACAGAAGATGAGGGACTTTCAATAGCCTTCCAAGCTACATTTTGCAGCTTATCGAAGTCGGTTGAATTGTCGAAAAAGGAAGTGTGTCGAATGAGCTGCTCGAGGCAATAGCAGGCGCCTGTCTGTACGAGCATCGACTTCTCGCCCGTGCATGCATTGCGAGCTTGCTTCCACGCGTCTCTTGCGACCACCTCATCCGCCGATGGTCCTACTCCCTTGAAGACCTTCCCTATGGCTTTGAAGAGTGTTGCCCTTAGGCCGGCATGGTTTTGTGCAGATTTTAGCAAGCGCAGAAGAGAAGTCGCCGCGTGTGGCGACAGGCCTATTGCGCTGTCCCCTGCGGCTTCGAATATGGCGCCCAAGCAATGTGCTGCCGCATGTTTTGTTCGAATATCCTTGTCGCTCTTGCCTGCCGAGTTAATCAAGCTCACACACTCGTTGATAGACTCGAAAAGCAGTTTTCGGTCGCCCTTCTCGAATATGCCTGCAATTGCCCGCCCCAGGTTGTTTCGGATGACTCGTGTGGGCGCAGGCGAGGCCAAGTTGATGATTTGGAAGATTTCCTTTTTGATATAGATTTGGTGTGCCGAGGCGCCATCGGCATCTAACGCGGCAACATGTCGAGCAAGGTCAGAAGTGAAGGTCAGCAAGTACAGGTCTTGCTGTTCGGAGGGAAGAGCATGGAGCTTTTTGACGTCGAGCTCGGGATTCGTGGGATCGCTGTTGGCGTCTTGTTCGTCAGCCATTGCGGATGAATGGAGTTGGGCTGGTCTGGTATCACGAGAGCTTTGGTTGGAGTCGGCTCATGCCGCGGGGCGCACTACCTCGAGCTCCTTGTTGTGGTTGAGGGGCCATGTGTACGGTAGATTGCGGACCTCCGAGATGGCTTTCTTGGCGAGGGTGGTCAAGCCTAACTTTTATTTCAACATATAAATACACCAACAATTCCACACACAGAACTCAATGTCTAGGGTCTTTTCTCGCGCAGTGCGCGCCTCGCTCTCTTTTGATGCTGCGACAAGTTGCAGATGTCGACACATCCGATATTTCGGCAACACACCACAATATCAATCCGGCCACTCGTATGTTCTGCGATTGAATACCCAGATATACCCACTAATTCACATAGTAAATGGGCTTCTATTAAGCACGATAAAGCCAAGAACGATGCTGGCAAGAGTAAGCAGCGGTCGATGCTCACCCGCGACATCACGCAAGCCGTCAAGCTTGCTGGCGCAAACCCCGACATGAACCCCCGCCTTGCCCTAGCCCTGGTGACGGCTAAGAAAAACGCCGTACCAAAGTCGTCCATTGAGGCAGCCATAGCGCGTGGCCAGGGCCTCTCGAGCACTGGTGCTGTGCTCGAATCACTCGTTCTAGAAGCCATACTACCTCCCACCATTGCCGCGATAATAGAGTGCCAGACAGACAACAAGCTTCGCGCATTAGCTGATATGCGATTATTGGTCAAGGAACTTGGCGGCACGGTATCCACAGTCGGCTTCATGTTTGAGAAGAAAGGCCGGATAATATTACGGAAGAAGGAGGGCATGGGCGTGGATGAGGTATTAGAGCCTGCGCTGGACGCTGGTGTCTTGGATGTTGTCGAGGACGAGCATAGGCGCGTGGTGTTGTTCACCGAGCCAACGCAGACAAAAACGACGGCAGAAACGCTTGCCAAAGAGCTAGATATGGAGATTGAGGAAAGCGAGATTATATACGATCCTAATGAGGATACTAAGGTGGTTCTCGATAACGAGGAGGCAGCGGTAAAGCTGAATGAGTTTCTGGACGATTTACAGGAAGTCCAGGGCATCCAAGGCGTGTACCTGAACTGGACCAAGGGCGAGAACGTGCCTGATGAGCTGTGGGAAGAGCTGTGTGGTAAGGTAGCTGTATGATACCCTTGCATCGTGTAACCAAGAATAGATACAGCACAATAATGTACATATCGAGACTCTAATCCTTCAACGCCGGTCCGTGAGTATAGTGTATTATGGATGCGACATCCATCTGCTTCATGTTTTCCAATCCTGTCGCAAGGCATCCTACTCTTCTTTTCCTCCCATGTCTCTCATTCTCCTCTCCTCGTCCTCTCTCCTCCTCTTATTCTCCAGATTCCTTGCCTTTAGTCGCTCCAGCTCCTTTATAATCTCCTCACGCTCGTACGGTATTTTGTGGGTCTGGCCTGGTTTTGGCCAGAAATCAGGGACGGTGAACCGGCCATCAAGGTTGGTTCCGAAATAGTACATGATGCTGATTGGGAAGAGAATGTACATGCCAAACTATCATTGTCAGGCACGCTAGTCAGAGGATGCGCCAGAGATATGCCTACCTTGAAGATTTCAAGATTCGGACCCCCCATTTTGAAGAATGCGATCAGGTGCTGGTTAGGTTGTGTGAAGGGACCGGTAACTTGGGCTTAGTGGAGTGATACCAGTAGTGGTAATAATTTGAGGTTCGACGCGGAGATCTTTCGGTGGTGGTTCGCTCGGTATGAATTGCTTATCGATAAAAGAGCTTCACATGTTTCATCGGCCCATCAACACAACATCCACCAACTTGTATATCAAAATTGAACGGCGCTGCAATTGCATGACTAAGGGGCGCAGGAGCTTACTGTAATCATGGGCCCCCAACCGCCCATCGCACAATGCTCGCCACTGCCTAATTCCTGCCCCTCAATGTCTGACCCGGACCTCTGTCAGACCTCGGCTCAGCTTACAACTATATACACCGACTCGACGACTGCATCTTCATAACAGCACGACACCCGATTCGATAAAGCACACCCTCCACGCACCTCCATCCACTCTCTCCTCAAATCACCGCAACCATGTCCTCGGAAGATGGCATCCTCGTCGAATACAAAGGCAAAATTGCCATCATAACTCTCAACGTGCCCAAGAAACTCAACGCCCTCAACGCCCAACTCTACTACCAACTTGCCCGCGCCATGGAAGAAGTCGCCTCCCACCCCGAAGTCTTCATAACCATCCTCACCGGCAAAGGCCGCTACTTCTCCGCGTGCGTTCTCCACCCCCAGCCCGCCCCAACCCAACTAACCCCAACCAGCGGTGCAGACGTTTCCTTCGGCCCCATAACCAACTCATCCTCCCTTGACGACCACCAGACCTTCCTCAAAACCTTCGCCGCGAACAACCTCCACCTAACCCGCGCCTTCTACACGCACCCGAAGATCCTCGTCACAGCACTCAACGGTCCCGCAGTAGGCCTATCCGCAGCGCTCATCGCCTTCTCGGACTTTATATATGCGGCGCCGCACGCGTTCCTGCTGACGCCGTTTTCGTCGCTGGGGCTGGTGACCGAGGGCAATGCGAGCATCGCGTTTGTGCAGCGACTGGGTATCTCCAAGGCGAATGAGGCGCTCATCATGAGCAAAAGGATTACGTGCGAGGAGCTGGTTGCTACCGGGTTTGTGAACAAGATAATTGATGCCGGGGGGAAAGATAAGGACAAGGAGTTCTTGGACGGCGTTTTGAAGGAGGTGGGCGAGCGCTTGGGCGACCATTTGAATGGGGAGAGTCTGGTGGGCATCAAGGCTTTGATTCGGCGGCCGATGAGGGATGCGCTGGATCGGCAGGGGGTCGAGGAGGTGTTTGCGGGGTTGCAGCGGTTCCTGAAGGGCGTGCCGCAGGAGGAGTTTGGGAAGATTGCAAGGGGCGAGAAGAAGCATAAATTGTAGCGTAGGTACGCTTATAAATGGGGTATATTGTATATGTGTTTGCGTCTTTCTATCCCAACGACACGCCTTCCCCAGCCAATATCTCACCACCCAACGACTCCTGTCTTCCCCTTTCATACACCGACACACCACCACCACCACCACCACCACCACCACTACTACTATTACTACCCCCACCCCCTTCCTCCGCCCCACCCGTCTTCGGCGGCGGCGGAGTCGCCACCCGCCTCCTCTCTTCCTGCCGCTGATGCTGCACATAACTCGTGTACCGCAGCGACACAAACAAGATAAACGCGCTCACCCCCACCGTAATCGCCGCACGTCGCGTAAGCACCCACCGCAACGCCTCCACCTCGCTGCGCGCATCCGAATTTAGTGCGACCGTGATCTTGTAGTTGAGTTCCTGGATCTAGCACACGACGCAGTCAGCAACACACACCCAAACACAAGACGAATGAGCGGGCAAAGACAAAATGGTGTGGGGGAAAGACGGGAACTCACCATGCCTTCCATGCTCCTCTGCTCCATCCGCACAGCCATCTTCCGATCATCAAACAACCCCTTAACCTCGTCCCTCAACGCCCCCGTCTCCTGCCCCAACCGCTGCCCCAAAATCTCAACTTCGTGCGCCAACCCCGTGCGTTCCCCGCGCATCCGCTCCATCGCGGCTTTCCTTGCATTCCCAATCTCCGTCCCGAGCTCGGAACAGGCGGCGCGAAATAGGTACGACTCGTTCTCGACATTGGACTTGGAGACGAGCCCCGCGCGTGCGAGCGCGAGGTTCGAGAGTAGGATGGAGCGCACGGCTTTCATGAGGAGAGTCGATTGCGCGGGCGTATAGGACGCTTTTTGGAGTTGGAGGACGAGCCCATAGGTGTCGAAGTGGTGGACGTAGGGTGGGGTTTTGAGGTGTGGGGGGCGGTCTTGCGGGCCGGGCATGTGGAGGACGCTGTCGAGGGCGGGCTTGGGGGGTGCGGGCGTGCGAGTGGGCGTGACGTTGTTAGGTGGGTCCGTGGGTGCGGCATTGTTCTGTGGGCTTGGCTGGGGAGAGGGTGTGGAGGGCGTTGTTGTTGCGGCTGGGGTGTCGTCTTCGTCGGGGTCTTCAGCGGGGTCGGGCGTCTTTGGCTTGGGTGTGTCTGGCTCTATCTGACTTGTAGCTTCTCCGTCGCGGAGGTGCGGCGCGGGCTCGTGTGCTTTGCCGTAGCGCTGGGGGATAGATTCTTTCGCAGCGCGGGGCGTGGTCGCAAATTGTCGACAGGACCTCCGCGGGGATGTAATTGATCGCGCTGTATTGTCGCGGGTTGTCGTCGTGCAGACCCGCGCTGTATTCGCTGGTCTGAACAGCATAGGCCATAGGAATGGCAGTTTTGGAGCTGTCATTTCGTACTTGTTAGGAAGGGAGGAGCTGGGAGCTGGCGGGAATCGTTAGAGTCTGGCGGCTTGTGACGTCGGATCCGCTAACTCTAATTAGACGTCGAATCCACCGGCCACCTATGTCCACTTTCACTATCAACGCACAAGTATCTTACGCACTAAAAGCAATTATATCGTGATCATAAGCTATCTACTCAAAGCCTCGCAAGTACAAACATATCCTACAAGAAGCCCCAAGCTCGACTCCAAGCGCCGCTATGCATTCAACGCACACGCAAAGCCTCACCAAAACCGAAACTTTTCACCACAGCAAGACTCCCATGTAACACTCTACCATATACACGCCGCCTGCGCCGCAAAATAAACAACTAGACTTTTGTGTAGTGCCACCCAGTAAATAGACAAACTTTTGATATAGAGAGCGTCAACTAGCCCATAACACTAGATAAAACACGTTTCGTGATGTGCAACTCAAGGATCGTGCGAAGAGCTACTAACCGAGCTCCGACTATCCGTAACATGCGTGGCGATGCTCATGCGCTGAAAGGGCGAAATGCCGTTTTGCTCGCGCGACGGCGGGCTAGACTGTGGTTGACTGGGACTCGCTGACGACGGCGACGCAGCAGCATAATCGCCGACACTACCACCGTATCTTTCGCGCAGACGCTTAATCGCGCGGAGTCGGTTGCGCCATGAGGAGATAGACTCGCCGTGTTCGCGAGTGTACCATACACCGGAGAAGACGCAGGCGTTGATAGCAATTAGACGGCAGTATCCGGCGAGATGTTTGCCGCAGAGAATCTTTGTTTCGACCGCGGGTGAGACGTCGGGGAAATCGGAGCGGGAAATGGCTTGCACTTTGTAGTAGCGGTTCCTGCCGTCCGGGTCGGAGTCTAGCCGGCGGTCGACAAAGCTCGCCCTTGACTCCGGTGATATGACTATGTGAACATAGTTGAACGCTGAGGGAAAGGTGTCAAAATTATATGGTAGGCCCGAGTCATTGAAGATTATATTGACAAAGTCATTGCCAATATGCTTTTTTTTGTTTGGGTATGTCATGTCGTCGTCAGGATTCGTTGGCATCATAGTGGTGACGTGAAAGACGAGCTCCATGCAACGGTCACGCCAACAGTAGGTAAATTCACCGTCAGCGTTGTCGTGCGTGTCCAAGCCGCCCGTGTTGAACGTCGCATCTTTCAGACGCCGAAGCGTGCCTAGATCACTGACAAAGGCAGTGTAGGCCGGCGAACCAATGTTGTTCATAAAAATGTCTCGTTCTTTCGTCTGGCCTTCTGCGATATAGATCACACCCACTTTGTAACTGTCCACGGTGGCAATCTTATCGAAGAGCGTAATAGCCCTACGGGTCATGTCATCATCTGGAAGGGGCACAGGTGGATTCGATAGATCCAGTGGCGAGTAAAATGATTGGAAAATATCTTCCGGTAAGACTCCGACGTATGAGTCTGAGTAGAAGGCCTCGGATGCAAGCCCAACAGTGATTGGTACTTGGTGGTGAGGCGGTGGTGCAATTAGTGGTCGAATTGCCAGGAAGCGTGTTCCGCACTGCACTTATGTTAGGATTGTACACTTTTAAACTATGACATGAGACTTACAGGCCGACGTGTTGTGACGAGAGACGCCCCAGTGCGTGCAGCTGTCTCTATCGAAACTAGCGAGTTCCCCACAACCCAAGTCTTTCTCCAGATTTCGCCATCACCAGGCTTGGCGAAGTTATCGTCGCGCACCGTTTGATCTCGATTGGTATAGGCTACCATATTCATGATGTCCAAGATGACCTGGCCTTGCTCTTCCATGATCTGCCTTCCAGAGCTGTCAGTATAATACAGATTTCTCGTAATCCAAGGTATTTGCTTCGGGCGGTCCTCCATCTTCAAAGCCATAAACCAGAAAGTGATGACGTGATATGCGAGTGAATAGAGGTACTGCGGTAGGTCTTCCTCGATTGTCTTCGATTTCTTCACACCGTGGTCCGACGATCCAATTGAGTCCTTAGATATACCGCTGTGCCGTAAGGTATGGTGTCTCGCCTGGGTCAAACTCGTTTGTGTTGCGCGGTCGCGCTGATCTCGAATGTGCTGCAAATACCGAAAGCACACACCAAATACCAACTTGAACTCGTCCTCGCGAAAGTTTTTGTACAGATCGGGAAGGCGTGCCAGGGATGTGAGAAACTCCAATATGTGTATTGCAATGGCCGGTTTTGTGATAATTTGGGACATCTTCTGGATAATCGTGTCAAGCGACTTACTAACGGAAAGCGGAAGCTCAAAACAGCATACAGATAAAGCATGGATGCACCACTTTGACGTTCTATCCCATTGGACAATACCTTGGAGAAACGATTTGACGAGGTCGTCCTCCTCGCTCTTCTCGAAGTACTCATGATAACTGAGAATCACAGTCAAAACGTGGAAAAGGCAAACTGCAACATCTGCTTTTTTAAGGAGTGTGTGTGGTGGCGGTTCATGAAAACTTGCATTGCGCACCTGCTCACAGAGAACGTTCCTAAGCATTCTGAGCTGGACTACGCAACTACGCACCAAAGCTTGATTGGATAATTGTGGTCCAAGATGGACAAGCACATAGCTGTAGATTTCCCAATCAGGCGGCCTCTGAAGCAGAGATATAATTAGTTCGAGCCATAGTGTTATCTCCATATCTAGCACGTCATCGCTGAGCGGATATTTGCTCGCATCAATATGGGAGAAAACGACCCTGCTCGGGCCTGGGGCAGGCTCTTCTGGCAGACCTTGAGGTCCAGGATACATCCAAAGAGGCGGGATTGGTTTCGAAGCACGCCCAGCTCCGGTAGCAGAGCGTCCCGTATGCCGGTTGATAGAAGAATGGGGGCTTGACCCGGAGGTCCTACGTTGTTCGCGCCATGAGGAAGATTCCTCGGATTTACCTGGATCGTTTGGCGATACATCATCTACTGCACTAGGCACTATGGCTGTCTCTTCGGTGCGACACAGTTCAGCAGCAAGGCGCTCCCCTTCTGAAGAGAAGCTTACTGTTAGAGCGTGTCTGGCATCGGCACGTAGCCGGAAGAGTAGTTTCAAGGCTGCCAGCCGTGCATCGTTGTCGTACTTGTCACTTCCTGCTATTGCACGCAGGGTTTCGTACAGTATCAGCGTCTTCCGAGCAGCATTAATTACGCTGCGGGTAAACAGCCGTACAAATGCCGAGGTAATGACATTGGCGGGTGATCCAAAATGCAAGTCTCCCCTCACTGAGAGAGAGGGAGGAGGCCAGTGCGAGGAGTTGATGGCTGGGGATGGTCGCGGCTGGTCGAGCCGTGCTTTCAACAGCATAACAATGCTTGAGAAATCAGGAATTGTTGCCTCATCAGCAACATGTACAGCGAAATCTACAAGCTCGTGCAGAACTTCAACGTCATCTTCCGTTTGTATGTTGTCAAGTAGTAAAGCTGCGCATTGCGAAGACACTGCACTCCCGCAGAGAGTGTCAACCAAGCCGTACGTCTCTCGTAACGCTTGAATAGCCATAATTCGCAACGACTGCGGCCTGCTCCCGTCCTGGATGATGCGCTCCACAATGGTATTGCAGAGATTCAGCCAGTCACCATTCGCAGGGTTGAGGTAGCCTTCATTCGCAAAGTAACGGACTAGTTCCTCGATAGCTGGGTCACTAAGCCGATGTGCACAGCGTAGAGAAAGAGTCATCACAGCATGGCGCTGGACAAAATCTAGTGCGTCACTCGCAGTACCAAGTCTTGTCAGTATCTGAGAAATGGGGTCTTTTGCGTTGCGACGAGCGAAGTTCGGTTTTGTTGAGGGTGGCGGCGAGGTACGAAAGAAAGGCCCAGACTCGTCATTTGCTGGTGTCTGTGAAGGCGAGGCTGCTCCAACTTTGGTAGGTGTTAGCACTATCAACCTACAGGGGAATGACTGCATACCATTACTCGCCGAGCCATTGTCTTGAGTAGGGGCATCATTAGAGTCAGCATCGGTTGTTTTGCTTGAAGTCCTTGCACGATGGCGGTCATCGTCGCGCTCGGCGCAAGTATCGATAATATCTATAAGATCGCCCACGTCAGCTTCACCAAGTAAGGCACCTCCGAGTTCAGTTCGTGTCAGTACGGTGTCCACGAGTCTCAATACAAGCTCTTCTTGAGTCTGGTGGGGATCTTTAATGGAGGCTTTCAAAGCGGGGCCGAGTAGCGCCAGGGGCACTTTAGGCAAGCCATTGCGCCCATCTTCAAGGATGAGACGCTCTAGCACTTGAATTGTGCCCCTGTAAAAGTTGTAGGGCTTTCGGTCTGTGCGCACAGGACCATCCAAGAGAGTGTGCAGCAGCGACAAGATGGCAGCACTTCCGATATGCGACTTGAACAAATTGCTGAGTGAAGTCCACGTTTCCTCTTTGAGAGAGTCGACGATCTTGTGGATTGTGCATAGAACCTCGACGCAAGGCCTTAATACCTTTGCTGGCACGCGAACATAGGTCATGATGGTGTCAAAAAGCTTGATACAGTTATCCATGTCTCTGATGTGCACCGTGTCCAGGCAGATGTCCATTGCGCGAGCCAGTATGAGCTCCAAGTCTTCATCTGTCAAGATTTTGGCATTGAATTTGCAGATATCCACGGCATATTGGAACAGGCGGGCCAGGTTGTCATCTTGTTGGGAGGGTTTGTCAGCATTGCGCTTGCCATTTGCTTTGCGGCTGGCATTGGCAGCGTCGCGACTGGCTTTGTAGCATAGATCCAAAGAAGACATAAGGAAAGGCACGATGGACGACTCGCAGGCCTCGACATCGCGGCCTCTCTTGGTGAGGGCATTGATGATGTCAAGGCGCTGGTCAAAGAAGCGGTCGGTCTTGCGCAGCGAAGCAGCATCGAAGAAGACATTGCGCTCGATGGGGGTGAGCTTGGGCCAGGACACACAGCTTTTGACGAGCTTGTATCCTGATTCGGCAACATTGTCTGGTTGTTCAGGAAGGAGCAGGTCGCTTGCCACGGACCACAGACCAAGCACATTTTGGACAGGATATTGCTCGAGAATGACGCACATCGAGTCGATAGCCGCCGCCCGCTCTGGAAACGGGTTTTGGCTGTCCAGCTGGGCAACGAGGTGGTCTAGCTCGGGCGGACCGCCTGTAATGGGCTGGGCACTGCGCTGCGACACTTGCGATATGCGGTGCAGGTTACCATCGGTTGAGTGCGGGCTTGCGACCACGGAGCTGGAGCGAGGAGCACCCAGCGAGGGGGAGCGCGAGGGAGTGCATGTCGCAGGCGAAGCGAAGGGTGGCGGGGTGGAGCTCTTGAGGCGACTGCCTGTCAGAGAGCGGAAGGCAGTGAAGAGGGCTTGGGTCGACGACCGCCTATCGGGGGTGCGAGGGACGGCATCGGACGGCGGCGACATACAGACTCGCAGTACGGACAGCAAGCCGTATCTTCTGGCAGTCGGTCGGAGTCACGGGAGAGAGTCAGGGCAGGGTCGCGAGGGCGGCGCATCGAATCGAGCATGTCAGTGTGGGCAGAGAATGCGAAGATGCGCAGGAAGTGAGCTATCACAATCCGGGGCTGGATCAGGGCCGGGCGTTGGTGCTGGTGGCGATTGGCGGGGCTGGCTGCGGCTCATGTGCTTCTAGTCTGGGGTGAGCCGGAGAAGGTGAGAACAGTCAAGCCCCCGCGGCGGGTGGGTGAAGGATATCTCGTCACCTGGCTAGCTGGACGGCGAGCTCGGAGTTTTTGCGCTAGTACCTAAGTGGGCTGCACCTCCAGGACCCAAACATCACCGCCAAAGCAGGCCGCCCTCTTCTTCTTCTGCACGGCGACTCTCTTCTTCTTCCGCCTTAGCGACTTTTGGCCTGCCATCATGGCCGACATCTCCACCCTCTCCCAGCTGCTCGAGGCCAGCCTGGATCCGCGGCGCAACAAGGAAGGCAAGCATCCCTTGCTGTTATTGTTATTATTCTGATTTTTATTGTTTGACGTGCCGTGCTACACTTTACCGTGCTCCATGCTGACTTGTACTCGCAGCCGAAGCAGCAATCGCTCAGGAGCAAGCCAAGCCCGGCTTCTCTCTGTCGCTCCTTCGCATCGTCGCTTCCGACTCAACGCCCCAGACAACCCGACTAGCCAGTGCCCTCTACTTCAAAAACTTCATAAAACGCAACTGGGCCGACGAGGATGGCAACTACAAGCTGCCCGAGAATGACGCCGTGGCCATCAAGCGCGAGCTGATTGGCCTCATGGTCTCGGTCCCGCCTAGCCTGCAGTCACAGCTGGGCGAGGCCATCAGCGCCATTGCAGAGAGCGACTTTTGGCAGCGCTGGGACACGCTCGTCGATGACCTCATCTCGCGCCTCACCCCAGATAACTCGGTTGTCAACAATGGCGTGCTGCAGGTCGCACATTCCGTCTTCAAGCGCTGGCGGCCGCTCTTCCGTTCCGACGACCTCTTCACCGAAATCAACCACGTCCTGTCCAAGTTCGGCACGCCCTTCCTACAGGCGCTCCAAAACACGGACGCCCTCATCACCGCCTCTCAGGGCGACCCCAAAGCCCTCAAGGAGGCATACACCACTCTCGATCTGGTCGTCAAGCTCTTCTACGATCTTTCGTGCCAAGACCTGCCTCCCATCTTCGAAGACCATCTTGGCAGCATCGCCGGCCTTCTCCACAAGTACCTGGTCTCCGACAACCCTGTGCTCCACACCAGCGACGATACCGAATCAGGGCCCCAGGAATATGTTCGGGCTGGTATCTTTGAAGCCCTCATGCTCTACATCCAGAAATACGAAGATGTTTTCGGCCCTCACCTTGGCCAGTTCATCGAGAGCACCTGGAGTTTCCTCATGACGGTTGGACTTGAGACCAAATATGACATCCTTGTCAGCAAAGCCCTCCAGTTCCTCACAGTTGTCGCCTCCACGCAACACGCCGAGAACTTCAACAACCAGACTGTGCTGGTTCAGGTCATCGAAAAGGTCATTCTACCCAACTTGACTTTGCGCGAATCTGACGTGGAGCTGTTTGAAGACGAGCCGATTGAGTTCATCCGCAGAGATTTGGAAGGCTCAGACAACGATACTCGCCGACGAGCCGCCACAAACTTCCTCCGTCAGCTGATGTCTCGATTCGAAAGTCTGGTCACCACTACTTCGCAAACCTACATCAATGCCTATCTTGAGAACTATGCCAAGAACCCTTCCGAAAACTGGAAGTCAAAAGACACTGCCGTCTACCTCTTCACAGCAATAGCTGCTAAGGGAACAGCAACTGCCGCCCAAGGTATCCTCAGCGTCAACGAAAACGTCAATATCCTCGAATTTTTCACAACACACATTGCATCCGACCTGCAGTCAGCAGATGCGGAGCCCATCTTGAAGGTTGATGCAATCAAATATCTCTACGTATTCCGAAGTCAGTTGTCGCCCGACCTATGGCGCGCTGCATTCCCTCTCCTCGTCAACCAACTGGGCAATAGCAATTATGTAATTCACACGTATGCGTCAATTGCGGTGGAGCGTGCTCTGTTCATGACAGATGCCAACAATCAGCCAATAATTCCACGAGCGGACGTTGTCGGCTCGTCCAAAGACCTCCTGGCCCATCTATTCAAGCTCATCACAAAGAACTCTGCCCCGGAGAAGATTCAAGAGAACGAATTTTTGATGAAGTGCGTCATGCGAGTCTTGATCTTCATTCGGGATGGCATGCTCCCTATCTGCGAAACCATATTAAACAACTTCATTGGTATCGTCAAAGTCATAAGGCACAACCCCAGCAACCCCCGGTTCCAGTACTATCTCTTTGAAGGTATCGGAGCCCTTGTACGATTTGCCGCTCCCAAGCACCCACAAATATTCGAAGAGAGGCTGTACGAACCGTTTGCGACTTGTTTGTCCGAAGGTGTTGACGAATTTTCGCCGTACATCTTCCAGCTTTTCTCAGCATTGCTCGAGGCGAATCCTTCGGTGGGATTGAGCGAATACTACCGAGGCCTATTTACCATCATCCTCCAGGGCGTAGTTTGGGAGCAGCGAGGTAATGTGCCAGCTCTCGCCCGATTACTCACTGTAATGATTGCTCGTGATGCGCAATGGATCGTTGCCGAGCAGAAAGTGGAACCCATTCTTGGTATATTCCAGAAGCTAGTTACCACCAAGGCGCATGAAAGCTATGCCTTTGAGCTGATCGAATCCATCATCGCCAACATCCCACCTCAGAACCTCGAGTCATACTTTGTCCTAATAATCCAGCTCATGTTGCAACGGCTCTCCAACATGAAGACTGAGAACTTCCAGCAACGGCTGATTGCATTCTACCACTTCGTCTCAGCGCGACAAGATAAAGGTCTCGGTGCTGACTTCTTCATCAACGTCACCGATCAAATTCAGCACGAGTAAGTTTTCTTCCCAAAAACACGTGATTATGCTAACATTCGACTAGTGTCTTCAAGCCCATATACTTGACAGTCATTCTCCCGGATACCCAAAAGCTCGCGCGCCCGACTGACCGCAAGACCGCTGTCGTCTCCTTCACTAAGACTCTCGGTGACTCACAGGCCTTTGTCGACCGATACCCCAAAGGTTGGACGCTGACAACCCAGCGCCTCATCGAGCTACTTGTCAACCCTCCTGTCCCTACTACCGCAGATGACATCATTCCCGATGCAGATGTCGACGAGCTTGGCTTTGGCGTTGGCTTCACCCAGCTAAACACCTGCAAGAAACCGCCCCGCGACCCATTTCCGGAGATTGTAGACGTCAAAGCATGGGTTGGGCAGTACTTGAAAGACGCGAACGAGAGGCACGGTGGCAGGATTGTGTCAATAGTGCAGGAGAGGCTAGATGCAGACAGCAAACAAGCCCTTGCCGAGTATTTGCAGTAATTGAGAGAAGACAGAGCATGGTAGTAGGGAGTATTGGGGAAAGATTTCAAAGAGCAAAAGAGGATGCATATGATACCAGGATTGGGTGGAGCGAGTGGCATAGATACGTAGATGGAATAAGATGAATATTGGACACTTGCCAAGTCCGCGTAAGTCTGCGGGGGGTATACATGCAATGCATATCAACTACACAACTCACGCCTCCCCATCCACAATCTCATACCCAATCTTACTCACTCCCTTCTGCCTCTTAATCCCCCTCACAACTACCCTCCCACACTCCCCCAACCGACTCACATGCGTCCCCCCACACGCATAACTCCCCAATCCCCCAATCCTCACAACCCTCACCTCCCCCTCTCCCAACCCCTGCACACCCCCCAAACACTCCCGCCCCGCCCTCTCCGCCCCCCAAACCTCGATACACACCTCGTGATCCCCGCCCACCAACCCATCCACCACTTCCTGAATCCGCGCCTTCGCCGTCCCGGGTATTAGCCCGCCGAACTCGACCCACGCCGCACCCGGGTAGTGCGATGCCTTGCCATCTGTGATACCCGATGGCAATTCGCCAGAGGCCACGAGCGTGTTGACCGCGAGACCCAGCGCGTGGCCCGCGGTATGCAGGCGGCTGTGCCGCACGCGCGCGTCCACGTCCACGTGCTGCACGCACGCTTCGCCCGCGGCAAACCTTGCCTCGCCGTCAAACGTGCCCATGTGCAGGATTGCCGGCCCCGCGCTGCGCACCTGGTGCACGGTGAAGCGCGCAGGTGTGTCGCTGGAGGTTATGACGCCCGTGTCGGACGGCTGGCCACCGCCCTGCGGGTGGAAGATTGTGGAAGGAGTGGTCAGGATGTAGGTATTTGTGGTTGGGTGAAGGGGTTTAAAGAGGGATTGGGTGGTGGCAGGGAGGGAGGGGAGGGGGTGTGTGGAGGTTATGGGGGCCGTGTGGGTGTATTGGTGGCCTGATTTTTGGTAGAGGGGGTCTGATTTTGCGGATAAGGGGTCCATTGTGAGGGAGATTTGGTGTTGGTGGGTTTTAGTTGGTGGTATGCGAGGGAAAGTGTGGATGGGGAGATGCGTGGAAGTGCTTGGGTGGAAGAGGTATATACGTTTTTTTATATTTTTGGCATGTTTGATGTGGAGGCGCGTTGGTGTGGATTTTTAATGGCATGTAGAAACTTCCAGACGGGAAATGCTTAGCCACGTGTCCAGTTTCTGCACGGAGTTGCCACTCAATCGTTCCAAACCCATCCCCATCTCTATGCAGAGTACGGAGGTAAAATGCTTTATGAGCGGCCACGTTAGTAAAGCCCTTGCAGAGGCCTCCCTGCCGGGGGAGCCTCGAACATACGATGCCATATCAAAACGCAGTGGAGTCCCTCTGACTACCCTTTATCATCATGATCATGGGCGGTGCTTGAAAGAAGAGAAAGCCTAAGGCCAACAGTATCTCGCTCCGTTGGAGGAGAAAGCCCTTAAAAGATATTTGAAACTAATGGAAGACCTCGGGAATCTTGTGTGAATCAAGTGTTTACCTTCTCGCCTTTAGTATCGTCTCTTAAGAACCCGGTTCAATGAGTGCATTCAATCACTCCAGATGCGACAAATTGATGGAAGTTGCGTGAAATGCAAGAGTGCCGTTGATTTCGACTGGTGAGATGCGGAACTGCCCATCATGGACGTTTTCTGCGACAAAGTCGTCACCATCGATAACCATCCACCGGAGATTCGGATGGTTATAGAGGTCTCGAAGGACGATACCGCTGGAAGGTTTCACTGTGTCGTTTATCACAACGGGCTTCCAACAATCCCAAGTGTAGCCATCGGCACCGACAATGGCCCAACCGACCGGTCCTGATGGTTGCCTGAATCGCGCCTGCGGCTAAAGGAGTAACTGCGGCACCAACTGCGCCCGCTACGGCACCAGCTTCGCCAGCTGCTAAGGCACCCGCTACAGCTGCCCCGTCGATATTACTTGCCGCCGCTGCTACAGTCGTTCCCGCAGCTGCTGTTGAAACTCCCGACGCTATGATGCACCGAAAAATGCAGCCTCGGTGGCCATAGTGCCGGTAATGGCTGGCCCGGCAATTGTTCCCACGGCAAGGACCATAATGTATTGTGAACTCAAGTAAAAGGAGTCTCTGGATTATGATGGACTAATGATGTACGGACTAATTGACTCAAAAGTTGGAAGGAAAAAAGCGAAGATGGCCACTCCTGCTCCTAGCGGCTCTTGGTTGGCCGAGAGCTGTGTGACACAACAGGAACGCGACTCCAATCACCACCTCGAACGCTGGATGAAGAAGGCGGTGTGAAGCGATACAGAGCTGGAAAGTTGCATGAGCCTTGTAGCTATTATGGCACGCAGATCTATGTAAGGCCACTACAAGAGGGATGCATGAGCAGATTGTTTTGTGGGCCGGTGCGCTCGAGCCATGGAAATTCCTCGAAGATTCCTTACTCCAATAGAGATTTGTATATAATTCATGAATCAGCTATGACTTGGAATAATCAAAGACGCTCCCACCTCAGCGCCGGCTTACCTACCAAGAGCGAGCCTGTATACACACCCTCTATCACAACGCTGGCTGGAGTTACAAAGATATTGCTAAAGAGACTGGAATAAAGTATAATACTGTCCGCCAGTGTGCTCAACCTCAGCTTACTTCTCAGAAACAAGCTGGCCGCCGGCCTATCCTAAATACTCCTCTCCGCCAAAGGCTGTTCAGTCATGCTACTGCTAACCGGGAGCAGCGGCAGAAGCCTCTCCAGCAAGTTGCTAATGAGCTAGGTCTGAAGCTTGACCCACGGATTCAGAAGGCCTTTGAGAAAGAACGCTACTACGGAAGAGTAGGAACAGAGAAACCTCCCCTTGCCCTTTCTCATATTACTAACCGCCTAGCATGGGCAGAGATCTGTAAGCAGTGGACTCAGGATACCTGGAACAGAGTAATCTGGTCTGATGAGGCATCATTCAAATGCGGTGGAGGGAAGGCCTGGGTAACAAGGAGGGCAGAGGAGAAGTATCACCCAGACTGCATTGTCCCTAAGTCCAAGGAGTACTGCTGTGTGATGGTTTGGGCTTATATTGGAGGGGACGGATCAAAAAGGCCGCTGCTAATTTGGGATCGGAGTCAATGGGGCAATATCAACCCAGCCCCCTACTGCTAGAGAGTTGTTCCTTTGATCTAATCCTTCAAGCAAGAGCACAAGATCTTCAGAGTTGGAATAAGCAACGCTATTCTAATGCAAGATAACGCCTCGCCTCACCAGGCTCTGGCTACAAAAGACTACTTCTATCAGCTCGCTATCCGGCTGCTGTGGTGGCCAGCAAACTCGCCTGATCTCAACCCAATTGAGAATGTTTGGAGGCTGCTCAAGTCAAGAGTTCGGAAGAGATGGCCAAAAACAAAGACTGATCTGACACCCTATATTAAGGAAGAATGGGATAAGATTGAGCTCAAAGATATCCAAAGGTACTGCTTAAATATGGAGGATCGTTGCAAGGCAGTAATCCAGCCTAGAGGCCAGCCTACAAAGTATTAAATCTAATTTGCATACAGTCGCTAGCGAAACCGGCTTCACCCCAAACGCAGCTGCAACACAATTCTACCCCACTGTAAGCGAAAGCCTTGGCACTCCACCTTACGTATCCGGTTTGGCGTAATTGGCCTAGGCACGTGATTTGCTACGGCACAAGAAGGTACTTCTCTAGAGCAGACAAGGTTGTGGTTGGTGCAGGTTGGTCGTCCTCCCACCAGCAGTAGCAAGCTCAAAGTATTTAGCGCTTTTATTACTACTTGTAAATATTACTAATTATACTACTACTAATTAATACTTCGTCCTACGTCTTTTTTTTGCTAGATATGTATCTAATAGATTAGTACAGTCCCTTAAGTCAACAATAGAGAGAACTTGCCTAGCCTAATGACTTTGTTCTTGTCTATTATGCTGTATGATAGTTTTAGATTGTACTGTACTAGGAAGTCTTCCCAAGTACTCTAAGAATCTACGTAGGCGATAAACATAAACGAGGCCGTGGCAGGACGTGGCGGTCGACAACTAGGCCCACGCTTGGCGCCGGCCTCTAGCCTTTAGCCTTGCGTCTCAGCCTTGAAGACTACCGGGCTAAGATTTAGCTGGCGCTTTGCCGCAGACTCTACCGCCGATGTATACTCTACTGCTGCGGCAGTACAGTCGCTTGCAAAACTAGCTCCACTCTTAGCACACCGCTAGGTTTCCCTGCGCTACTCTTGGTAGCTGCCTTACCAAACTAAGCTAAGCGTTAAAACGTGGGTGGTACTTCTGACTTTATCAAGTGGCAATCTTACAAGCCACGACAACATGTGGCTATACTCTCCTATAATTATTAGTATAAGTAACACTTCATAATCCTATGGTATATAGCACCCCCAAACACCACTCAAAGAAGCCCTCTATGTATATCATCATCCCTGTAAGTCCTAATCCTGATGTCATTCCTCATATACCATATAGTATAATCACCTCACCCCACAATTTTCTTCAATCCCCCAAACAGGGTCTTCAGCCCACCCTCATCTTTCTTGTGACGGCTTCTGCTTTCGGTCTCACTTCTCCTTGGTCTCGGTCTCGCCTCATCCCTATGACCTCTCGTACGTGCCCGATCAGATTCAGTGCGTCCACTCACGGGTCTCTCATTATCTGTGACAGAGATGCGGCGGCTTTTCGGTCGATCTACGATTGGTACACGTCGGCTGGTGCGGCGCCACTCGCGGCGCTCGGCATCAGATATTGATGCGGTCAAGGCATTGATTTCGTCGGGGGCTGTGGAGAGGGGTGAAATAGGTCGTGGGGTAGCGCCTTGGGATCTAGGCGGCGTCGGAAGGCCCTGGCTTTCAGCATCTCCAGGCTCAGGAAGTGGAGGCGGATTTCCGGGAGGAAGGATTTTGAGCGGCGGAGAATTAGTAGCAGTCGGAGAAGCAGTGGTGGGTAGAGGCACAGCGACTGATTTAAGTTCCTCCGCCCTACCCACCACAGACTCTGCATCATCATACAAAGCCAAACCATGGTGATATACACAGCCCTCATCTGGTATCTCGTCTTCTGATGAACATAAATTTTCATGCTTGGGTTCGCGAATGATGACCGGGAACAGTCTGAGCAGGAGCTTGGGTGGCTCATCGGAGGGCTGGCTCGTGCCGACTAGGGACGGGACCGGGGTGCCCTCTGGCTTGTACGCGGGCCAGTATTCACCGCCCGTGAATGCGTGCTCTTCGTCCTGCGAGGCTAGCATGGTTGCCGTGATCATCTCGCGCTCCAATCGAGCAAAGCGCCACGTCTCAGCAGCAAGCTTCACAATTCTCTTGACTGCGATGTTAATCCGCTCTTCCTCTCTTGGGTCGGCAAAATTCTTGATTGCGTTGACGATTTCCTTGGCGACTGTGCCGGCGGCAGTGTTGATACGATGCTTGGCGCCACTACTTGTGAATGCGGCAAGTAAGGTATGTTGGCGCCAAAGGGCTTCTTTGCGCGTGCTCTTGCCGCGAATGTGGTTGCTCATCGATTGGAACAAGGAATCTGCCTTATCATAACGTCGGTCCAGGCTGAAGAGGAACGGCTTAAAGACTCTGTAAGTGATCAAATTGGAGACTGTGTGCGCAATGTATGCGGCACGAAGTTGTCTAAAACCGTATCAGTGGGAAATATTCAGCGTCAAAAGGGAGTCATACCTTGAGGCTGTGGTATCTCCCAAGAAGGATGGCAGCCCGGAAGGAATCTGAACGAGGTCTTCGGGCGGTGGAGTAACTGGGAGGTAAACGAAATGAGTGGCGGCGAGGTCCGCGATCTGTTTCTGGAGTTGGGAGAAAGATACTAAACTGCGGGCAGATCAGTCAGCTAAGGTTCGGGATGGGAAGCGCAGGGGTTAAATCAAGAACGAGAAGCGCCAACGATTTTGTAAATAATTCCTGCCTGTGATTTGGGACATAGAGCCTCCAAAACAACAGCATTAGGTATCCCCAGGTTCAGACTTACTAGTACGTATCGCCCTTACTTTTGATCTCTGCGACGTCTCTGTAGCATTCTATTGACTTCTCTAGCCTTGCCTCCCCGTTCTCCAGATTGCTGGCATCCATCTTGGTGATGTCCTTCTCCTTTTCGCTTTCTGCCTTCAGCTCATTGTAGCTCTTTTGGAGCTCTTCCTTAGTCAACTGTTCAGCTCTCAACCTTTCCTCAAGGTCCGTTTTCTCATCCGCATACTTCTTTAGGTCCTCGGTAATTGCACGTTGGTCCGCCTCAATTTGGATCAGCCGCTCTATTTTCTGCTGCTGGGTGTATACGAGAAGCTTAATAGAGCTTGGTCGATCGTCCGGTAGATACGACATGCAAGCGGTTATGCAGTCCTTTAATCTCGAAGAGTAGCAGTCTGGCAAAGGGTCGAACATGTCGCCCCTTTTCATGTGATCGGGGAAGGGAGGCCTAAGCTTACATAGCTCATACATTGTGCCTATAAAAGTCGTTAGGTTAAGAGTAAAGGGAACTTAACTCTTGGACGGAATACTTACAGCCTAGCGAGAAAATATCACTCTTCATTGTCCAGCGACTTTTAAGCAATTCGATTTCCTAATGTTGCGCATATTAGACGATTAGAGAGTGCAGAATAAAAACAGCTTACTGGAGCCAAGTATTTCTTTGTTCCCGCGTAAGTTGATGGGTCCCTTCCTTCGTTCACAACTGTTGACAAACCAAAGTCTGCAAGCTTGGCTACGACTTGCTCCGTCTCATCGCCACTTAATAGGAGGACTAGCATAGTGAGAAAATAAAACTTTTTTGAACAACGAGAAACTAACTATTCCCAGGCTTGATATCCCGGTGCAGTAATGGATTCCAATCCTGCGGACTACTCATAATAGAGTCGACCATTGGTCCCTCGTGGCAGTACAGTAGTGCTGCGCTTATCTGATGGAAAATGCTGAGCACGTATCCCTCTAACACTGGTTCCTTAGAGCTAGATTTACTAGCGATAAAGTCCGCCAGACTACCCCCGGCGCAATAACCCATATATATGCGCGCTGCCCTCTTTGTCCACAGTATATCCACACACTTCACGATATGTGGGTGGTCTAGCTTAGAGAGGATGGACCATTCTCGATTCGCTCTTTCTCGATTACGTATATTCCGGAGGACGATCGTCTTACATGCGAGGACCTATAACTTCGGTTAGAGGAAGAATCCGTATATACGAACCTAATGTAAACTTGAAGGGCGTGGCGCTATAAACATACTTGGCCGTCGCTTTCTCGAATAACCTTCGCGACTGATCCAGACGATCCATGACCTAAAAGGCCGTCATCACCCTTCACCTCTTTGTATTCGGCCATTTAGATGACGAAATTTTGTGTAATTGGGCAGACGTCTTGTTTAGGGAGGTAGAAGGAGTGCTTGAAGTCGTTTAAGCTTTCGATTTGGGTCTGACGGTACTACATTACAGGCCACAGCCTTCCGCTTAATGAGGCTGAGATTGCACGGCGCTGAGTCTGCGGACGCCAAGTCCGGGCGGCGTTCCACACGTGGCTAGGCTGCGGAGATACGTTCGACCAACACCCAGCGCTGTACATATTAGGTACAAGTTCGCCTGAAGCACTCTACAGTTTGCCAGCGCTAGCGGGGGGCGGCCGGCTCTCTCTCTCTCTTTCACACACACACACACACGTAGGTGTTTCGAATTGTATAGAAAGTGTAAAGTACTACCCCAATTATAGAGAGTAGCGCAGGGAAACTGTCAGATTGGATCATCAATCCAGCGACGAGCCGGCTGCAATAGGCTGCTGACAGAATTACGCTTTGACCCATACGCACACGCATACGATCCATCTCACACACGAGCTCAAGTACGAGCTGGCTCGTGGGCTCGCATTGATGAAGCGACGTTGATGAGGTGACGTTGATGGGGGTGACGTTGATGGCGATCCAGATGACGATGGCGATCGATATCGCGCTCGCACGTGCACGTGCACCAGCGTGCGCCAAGAGCTCAGCGAGCAACTCCAGCATCGCGCCAGCAGGCATCTGGACTCAGCTGAAGTGAGCGCCGACTCAGGAAGCGGCGCATCCCTTGCAAAGGCTCGCCTTGGCAGAGGCTTCAGAGCTGAGAATCTCGAGGATACCTAGAGGAGCGCGAAGGCAGATAGAATAAACAATTCAACTCAGAGCAATCAATCAGTTCTACTCACTCAATTTTGACTCAATCCATCAATCTCTCAGATTTGGCGTTCCAATCTTTTATCACGGTTATTTATCACGGTCTTGCACCACTCGCAGCGAACCAAACCCATCCAGATTACGGTCATCCAAAGTACCGCAAATCTGACACCCCTAACCAAGTACATACGCTTTACCGCTTTGGGAAGGTATATTTACCTCTTTTGCTTTCTGCAAGTAGACGTAATAGACTAGTTGTGCAGACACAAATTTAATAATAGGAGAGCTAAAGTCTACGAGATTTCCGAAGCCTCCTCCTCATTGCCTCCAAACGAGTCCAAGCCTACACATTTCGGAGTAGGTCTTGGAGTAACTCTGGAGTATGTATTATGGAATGATGCACGGCAGCATACATGAGGCTGATACCATTACTAATATTCTTGCTCATCCTGTCCGCGCTGCAGGATTCTTGTAATGCGAGGTATGGTTAGCGAACAGAGTAAAGACAGCGAGTCAAGGGTTAGACAGGGGACAGCCGGACTAGACTAACAAGATCTGAAGCGAGAGATCGAGTCAATCCTGCCTCGGTAGAGTACAATCAACAGCGTGTGACATGTATCTATGACAAAGAGCGTCAACTTACGACTTCATTTTATTCCCTCGCATAAGAGTGCACATAATTATGATCAAAATCGTATGTTACCCACAGATCATGAGAGTGCAGCCTAATTGAACTACGCTCCGTACAGGTAGCTCGCGCGTATGCAACAGCCGTTGCCAGCTGGCACAACGTCTAGTGCAACTTCAGCCCGCCAAGGTAAATAATTGCCGCCTGCTGCCTTGCGCTAACATGCCTATTTCGAGGACACTGGTTACCTCTCCCCTCACTCCGCACCAGAAGGGACAAGAAACCTAAATTTTGCTGCCTAGTTAGCACTCGGCCGAGGAATCATGCTTTTTACCTCCAGGTTATGCCAAGTCTGTAATATTACCTTACAGTTGGCATTCGAAAGCATCGAAGATCGAAGCTCCAAAAAAGTGGTACACCACCTCACGAAAGAATCACTCGTTGAATCAGTATTATGTCGAAGCTGTCACCTTTGTCGCCTAATGGTGTATCATCTTAAGCTTCATTGGTCTCCAGAACACAGAGAAGGGCTAGAAGACCTGAAAGAGGAGCCCACGTCCCTTACGGAAGATGACTTCAAGTCATCAGACTTTGACTTTGCAGCATTTCCTAGCAGTCGTGTTGTTCTTCTCGGATACATGCTGGGCCTCCCCGAAACTCTCAACCTTCATGCACAGATAAAGAAGTATGGGGATGGGTCTGATGGTTTACTTGGCTGGATTGAATTTGTTTGCGACGCTTTCAGCAATGAAAATGCCAACGCCGTTGTGCCACGGTTCTGGATCTTCCAAAATGAAGGTGCGCTTCAAGGTTGCTATATGGCACTAAATTTTCTGACCACCACGAGCTAGCATTCGGAGCTTCACCCATTACAAGCAGATTGAACGGTAGCACTGCCGCAGCCGATTGCCAAACCACTGTAAAAGAGTGGCTGACCCGGTGTAACGGGCATACTAATTGTACATCACAGCGGCAGAATTTTCTTCCCACTCGATTGTTAGATCTTACTGATGTTGGAAAAGGCAAAGTGCGCCTTGTAATGTCCCGTGACATTGACCAAACAGCACGTTATGTGACTTTGAGTCACTGCTGGGGTGGTGATGTTCCATTTCAGCTTAGGGAGGAGACTGAAAACCGTATGAGAAGCGGTTTTGAGCTGCAAGAAATGCCGAAAACATTTCGACAGGCCATTGAAGTAGCCACGTGGGCAGGCGGTAAGCCAAATTGCTTGACTAATTTGAATACACAGTGCTGACTTGTGTATATCAAAGTCCGCTACATATGGATCGATTCATGCTGTATCATACAAGGATCAGTTTCCGATTGGGAGAAAGAGGCAAAAATGATGCAGAAAGTCTACAAACACACTTACTTCAACATCTCCGCAGACCATTCTATGAACAGTCATGGAGGTTGCTTTGCAGATCGTCTCGCATATAAAATGACACCCTGTCCATATGATGCTTCGGGCCTAGGTCAGGTGTTCTTTCTTCCTCAACAGGACTTGACGGAACCTTTGAGAGATTCTCCGATAGCCACAAGAGCATGGGTCACTCAAGAACGCTTTCTATCCCCAAGAATTGTGCATTTCACTACCGACCAAATTTTCTGGGAATGCGCGAGTTTGTATGCATGCGAAACCTTCGCAAAGGGTATGCCTCATGTGTATGACAGCGCTACGAGTCGACATTTCAGAGTCTCTCAGAGTCTGGCGCTAACAAACCAAGGAGACAATCAAGATAAATATGAAATCTGGGGGCGATTATGTGAGGATTACTCACGCTCGAGGCTAACGTATACCTCCGACAAACTCGTTGCGTTCGCTGGAATAGTGGGCGAATTCCAGCTATGCTTACCAAACGATACTTATCTAGCTGGCCTTTGGAAAGCAGACCTTATTTCTGGTCTGCTCTGGAAAGCCACTGCCCTAGATGGGCGCCCGATCCAAGCAAATGGTTCACATGACCCTAATGCCGATTCTTACATCACAGCCTCTATTCCCAAAGAATACCGTGCACCGTCATGGTCCTGGCTAGGCAAAGACTGCGGGATCTTTTGGCAAAGGCGGAGGAGACATTTCAAGTCTCAGTCAGTCATAGCAACACTAGAAGCGAGCATCGGTCCGGTTAAAGACGGCGAGTTTGCTGGCGATATTCGTGGAGGCCACATCAAGGTTCGAGGACTTCTCAGAGCCGCACAATGGAATAAGACAGGGCATGCCGAAACCATAATCTTCGATGGCAAGTCTGAAGATCAAATTCTTGAATCAAAAGGAGACCTGCCTTCACATAAAGCTAGTTCTTTTCTCATTCAGCGAGATACGGGGAGTGCGTTTCCAGCTAAAGACATATTCTGTCTTCCTGTGAGGCTAGATATCTCGTTCAAAGCAGACGCGCCGGGGAGCCTGATGATTGAGGGCTTGATTCTTGGGGAAACAGAGGAAGAGGGCAAGTACAAGCGACTGGGGTATTTTGAGGCAGTTGGAGAGGCGTATTGTAAGGCTTTGCTCTTGGAACTTCGACCAGCGGCATTAGAGCTTAGTCATCCATGGGCATCGATCAAGCTACCCTTCAAGACATCTGCGACTGATACACTCCCTGAGAACACTGGAGGTGATATCCAGTACAACAAGGAATATTTCAAAGAGGCGGAAGAGCGTGAGCTCACAATAGTCTGAGTTCATTCGGGGAGGGTTCTGAGCGACAACGAAATTGAATTCAAGTCTCCATTCTATTTCGGAAGATATCTTCATTGGACAAAACTCAATAATAGCAAATACTGAAAGGATTGAGAACAGCCAGAGTTTTATTTCCAGCAGATCGCCCACGCGAAGCCAAATTCCTCACATCATATACCGGGGATCTAACATTTTTGAACAACTCATCAAACCAAGTAATTCGACTCCTTTTGACCTATTTTTTGTGCATTATGGGCTTAAAATTCTGCTACCTTGACCGTAGAGGTTGCTGAAGAATCGACTATGGTCTTTCGAGCTTGAAAATTAAGTTTCTTTAGCGATGAATTACAGTGAATCTATATTCAGCCTTATATTGAGTAGGGGTATGGTATAATAGTAATTTAAGTTTTATCAAGCCCGAGATTTGAATGATCGCACATTTCATAGACTATACTAGTTTATGCCACACCTACTAAGGCGCCAATACTCTGAATTAGATACGTTGAACCTCTTCCCCAGAAATAATTGCTTGCAGTTGTGGCCACTAGAGGAAGCGATGAATATGAAAAGTGTGGTTATCATACACAACTTACGGTCAAATCGGTTGCTAGGCATCGACCATATTATCTTGAGACCTATAATATCAATACTATGTGCTCGAGTGAATCCACCGAGTGCTATACGTACTTGTGTAGGCACTAAGATAGCTTGCAACAACTCAGCCAATCTGACTAAAACTACGAAGGTTATCTACAATAGACACCAAAGAAGTTGCAACTATAGATACTTTAATGTCCACAAGGAATATTGCTAGGGCAATGTTAGGGATGCCTGTCTAGCTAATCAATGGTGTAAATTGAAATGACTAACCCCGAAGTTACTAGTCGTGACCTCCAGCCATATAGTAGGCTTAAAAAAACCCCGGTGTCTATTTTTTGTCATTCTTGCCCCTTTCTGGGTGGATCCATTTGATCGTGTGCTTTTTCCTTGGTCGCCTACATTGTAGTTTCTAATGATATGGTTTGAATATTATAGCAAGCGATACCGGGCTCTCCATTAGGTGGAGTCCGTATAAATATAGTTAAGATTAAGTAAATGAATCTAGAAGTGCGTTACTTGTTACGTGGAGTCTGCGTGAGAAACTACTAACCAAAGCCAAACACACAAGATAATCTACTACAACTGGCGCCTCAAAAATGACAGAAGTATGTCACACCCTCGCTGGTCTATTTATTGCGATAAAATTACGGGAAGAAGGGAGCACAATATGCCCCTGCGAAATATATTAGCCAAAGCGAGGGGTGTGAAGGGCTTGGGGTAACAGGCACCGAAACTAAGTAATCGGAAGGATCTAAAGACTAACGGCTTCCGCTTTTGATCCGTACATATATTGATAAGCTGACCGTATTACCTGTCAGATAAATGCTATGCCGCACTACTACAGCTTGGACGATCAACTTATCCTTCAACTGCTCGGATGAAGGTACATGCTATGGTGTAGTAGATACGCACGTGATCGGGGAGCGTTAGATCGACTTTGGGGCTCCGGGGGAGATCGGATGGAGAGGGACATCACCGACACCAACTCACTCAACTCAATAATATCCCACTCATCTCACCGACTGCGGGTCGGCACCTAACCCCTACTTCAACGAGCATCCTAGTACGCCACAATGCACATAACTAATCATCGCGACGGTTATTATAGTTATTAGCCAAGTGAAGTGAATAGTGATGTACAATCTGTGCGGAATATCATGTCTTCTCTTATTAACAGGTACATCGGTAAGAAGCTGTGTAAATTTTATTATATTTTACACGTTGGGATTTTATAAGGGCAGGAATGACCAATAATTGAAGCACGGGCCTTCTGTTAGAGGGGCTGGGACGGGAGCGTGGCTGTGTCTTGATACAAGGCGTCGGTCCAACATCTATTGCTCCAACCTACAGGATAGTAAGTCGATCATCCAGACTCTAGTGTTTATCAAATGGCGCACCAACTATGCGATCGATGCCAGCAACTCCAATTCTCGCTTCACGAGGCTGCATTGTGCGAATCTTTAGGATGCGAGACTCCACGCCTCAAGTCAACATTGGCACCCCTCCATTCCCATGTCGTAAAGCATTACCCTAGTTTTGAAGATCTTGTCATCTCATCGAGTCAAGGCTGCCACCTTTGTTCATTACTCAGCGCTGGTCTACGCTCGAAAATTCGAGGCTCGCCAGGGAGTCTAGGTGTGTCGTCAGACGGCGTATCTCTCGCCTTTGAATGCTGGACTGGAGGTATGCGATCGGTCAAAGAGCATCTGATAGCTTCCTGGGGTCAAACAGTTGCCGAGTTCAGCATCACAACTTTGCCTCGCACAAAATGCTCTGACTTTGATTTCTTGAAGGGAACTGATTTATGGTCAAATGTCGGTTCGGACGCAAGAACTATCCTTTTTAGAGTCATCTATACTGGAGAAAAGGACGAGCAGCAAGGCCTGATTCCTGGTGAGGTCAGTGCTTCTTCATTTCTACTTTACTTGATGCATTCGCACTAATACATTTGACAGTATTTTAGTGTTTTCGATGCCCCATGCGAGTTCTGGCTTGCCCGTCGTGTTCCGTTCCGTCGTCCAGGGCAGACTTCCTTCTGGCCAAAAATTTGGTTCCACAAGTCATCCTTTACAACGTGCCAGTATCCTTTGCACACAGATTGTAAGTTTTCAATTGTTTTATACTGTAACATTATCATCACCGTTTACCAATAAATTGAAAATCAAGGTGCCTGTGGTAAAGGTGTTTGGGAGCCTCCATTGGTAGAAAACCGCCAGATTGGACAACTACATTCCACGATCGAGGCTATTAGACCACTAGTAAATGATTGGATGACTATCTGTAACAACTCTCATAGCACATGTCGAATTACACATTCTATCAATACTCCAACTCGATTGATCGACATAACGAAATCCAAGCATGGACAACTCCGCCTCGCTGAGGGTGTAAGCGGCAAAGATCAGTATATCACGTTGAGCTACAAGTGGGGTGATACAGCCCACAGTTCCTATATTACGACCAAAGCAAACTATAATGCTAGGAAAACGGGCTTCAGTATAAATAAAATGCCAAGAACTATCACTGATGCCATCGTGATTACATCATGGGTCGGGATCAATTATATTTGGATTGACGCTATGTATGTGTCCGTCATAATTCTAAGAAAGTTACTGAAACCTTTAGCTGCATTATACAAGACTCTCGTGAAGACTGGGAACAAGAGGGTAGTCAGATGGACCAAATCTATTCCACATCTTACCTTACCATCTCCGCGGACGACACTCCAGATACGCAATCTGGCATTCTTCATCCGCGCAACCCGCTGAACGGTCAGAGCTGTTTCCATCCAAATCTAGTCTCTCCTTATGATAAGCCTACACCGGGTTCATTCTATGGCAACACTCACCGATTTCTCTCTGAACGCACGCGAAATTCAAGTGGGCTTCACGTTCCCCAGGAACCGCGAGTTATTTGTTGCGGGATCGAAGACGCAGATAAGACAATAGAAACCTGTCTCCTGAGTGAGCGGGGCTGGATTCTTCAGGAACGTCTCCTATCACGTAGAATACTCCACTGGGGCGCTCATGAAGTATCTTGGGAATGTAATGGGATGGTTGCTTCTGAACGCAGCCCTGCCGGCAAGCCATCCGACAGATCACGAATAGGCATACGCGATATCCTACACTCCATTCAGAACATTGATGATGATTATGATATAACCGATCAAGTCTTAAGGGAATCTTGTGAAAAGTGGCATGGCCTCGTGAAAGAGTTCACGTCTAGAAAGCTGACTGTAACATCGGATCGTTTACCCGCCATTGCTGGTCTCTCAAATGCTTTCCGGTCATCGATTCATCTTGGACAGTCTGACTATGTCTTCGGACTCTGGAAACCAAAACTGCGCTATGACCTTTGTTGGAGAGCAGAAGAACCTCATAACTCAATCGTTAGTACTACGCGCAACCACAACGTCCCCTCTTTCAGTTGGGCATCTGCAACAGTCCCTGTGACTTTTTTGGAAATATATTACCACGAGACATGTACAGAGAAAGTAGATGTACTGAAGTATGATGAAAACATTTTGAGCGAGTGCGACTCTAGTCAACCTGGGGTAGAACTTAAAGGCGTGCTATTCGAATTTAGTGTATTGAGAGAAAGCCGGCCTAAGAACCGATTCGACAACAGGGAAGGGTCGACACGAGCCATCTTCTGGGATACGCCCAACTGGAACGATTTCGATGGCAATTATGAAAATACTTTTTGCCTGTGTTTCGGTATCATCAAGATGATTGATGGCGTTGAAATACCATGCGAGGCACATGGACTTTTTGGTATACTGCTGGAAAAACGCACACACCTAGATCCTAAGGGTCGTAAGATCTTTTCTCGCGTTGGGTTTTATGATGGATTACTTCCAGTCATGAACAATGAAAGCCTAGCAAGAGAGACGATCATCATCATTTGAAGTGTAATTGTCCAGAATGTAAAGAGACGCAAAATTTGAACTTTGATTAGGTCGTACATCTACATGTATCAGACTGGCAGAATACCCGCAGCCACCCAATCTTCGGTTTCAAAGTACTCTCGCAGACTAGTACTTTTCACATGTATACCAAGCTAAGATGGCCGTCAGCAAATGTCGGTATCCTTCTAGCCAAAGCTGCTTACCTTCTCCAAGTCCCAGGTTTTCAGCGTGTCCTTCTGGTTAGCGTTATATCCAAAATCTGAGCTGAATTGATACATCTCGCCAATCTCCTGACCTACTCCCCCAGGGACATGTTGATCGAAGTCCTCTATACTAGTCTGTTTGTAACTTGTTTTAGTACCCGTCACTTCTCCCCATAACTTGATCCAATCAGGCCATGTAAGCCACTCGCTAGCAGCCATAACTGTCGAGTTTGCAGGAAGTTGCAGCAAAGCACGAACCCAGTGTCCTATATCTTTGCGTGGATGGAGGTGTGGTATGAGCATATCCGGGCGTGTTGGGGACCGCATTTGGACTGAACCATCAGATAACTTCTCGATGTTAGTCCCGATAGCCGTATCAGTACCAACGCGAAGAGTTAGTCACCTTTGCAAACCATCGCCCAGGCATGTAGGACCAACTGGTAAAGAAGTACCCAGTGTGCAAATAACTCGTTTTCTTCGCCAAATCCGAGTGCCTTTGTTTAACGTATGATGGGAACACATCAGCTTTACTGTCAAAATGCCATAGCTCCTTAAATTTGCCATTGCTCGTCTCCTTCGCATTGCACAATGTGCTCGCTATAAAACCAACTTCGTCTAAACCATCAACTTCTCGGGCAACAGCATCAGCAATATTCTTCCCCTGCTCAAGTTCAAGCTCGTATGCATATTGACCAATCGACTTTCCTTGCTCTTGTGCAGCTGCTCGATTTGCCGGGTCGAAATAGGGCAGCCAGAAATCTGTCACGCTAAAAACAAGATTTGCTCCCTTGAACACATCCTCCAACGAAGAAGGATCATGGAGATTCGCTTGCACCATTTCAATTCCTTGGGCGGAGAGCGCCTGGGAGGCTTTCGATTGCATGTCCCGAGTAAGGCCGCGAATGCGCCATGCTGAGTCTTTGAGAAAAGTGGAGGCTACGGAACTGCCTTGGTTGCCAGTAATTCCAATAATAACAATTAGTTTCGTCATTTTTCGGCCGTCTAGAAAACTACATGCACGAAAGGTTACACAGTGTTGGGGGTGAGTAACTTGCGTTGTGCAAGGCCGACCCCGCGCACGGACGAGGCAAAATAAAACTCTGAGTTCCTCATCTTTTATTAAAAGTTAGTCGGCCCTTACCCCGGTGTATTTCCCAACTAGCTACTACCCCAATAAGACTTCTTGCCAAATAAATGTGAGAAAGTTGGTGGATTGCAACTACACTCTGCTGGTAACACAGCCAATTTTCATCCTCAACCAAATGTAGTCGGCCGTATATAGCGATTTATCTGTGATTGAAAGGTAAAGTTTGGTCATACCAACAAGTTATAGATAATTTCGTAGAGCTACCATATTAGGAATAAACACAAATATGCAATCTATGTAATGGGAATGAAGGACAGCTAATGTGTATACCTTATCCAATCTTCATCTCTACCTGAAGCAGCCATGAAAGTGTTTAATCTGCCCATCGCTACTTAAGGTATTGTGCCTAATACCCTCCTGGAAGCTCCTTTACCCCTGTCTTTATTTAGTTGCCACCATATCACTGAAGTGCATAGGGACTTACAGCCATCAATATCTTCAGCAACGACGCGTGGGACGGTGCACTTATTCATAGCAGCTGTGTTTTGGTCTTCAAAGTCGGGCAGTTCTAGTAGCAGGGACTGTCGAGCGCACGTTGTAGTGCATCGCCTTGCCAACCAAACAGATAGTTGCCATGATTCGCATACCCAGTCCTACACACGCGTCAGTCTACAGTCAAGTGACTTTGAAGCACATACCTGTCCCAAAGCTCCAGACAAAGGGCTGAGAGCCATCTTCAGGCCAGTCGGCTTTGTTGTTGAATTTTCTCCTGTCCCAAATGACTTCGTAAAATAACTGTCCCATGCGGACGGGATGCGAGGCGGGACAAGGGCCGCCTGATTCAAACCTACCAAACTCTGGATATGACATGTGCTGCATGTGGTCGGGGCTGTCGAGGTTTTTTCCATCCCAACATGTTGGAAATCTTACGGCAGTCATGATACCGGCAGGGCAAGGAACCGTAGGGAAGTCTAGAGTTTGCGGGTCGCGAGTATTGATATTTTGCAGGCATGTGAAAGTGAGCTGCTTGAATCGTTCAGCTTCGGTCTTCGTACGCGCGTTGACATCGCCGACAAACATACGAAATCCTTAATGAGGTATTAGCAAACATATTGTATTCATGTAGGTGAACTCCCTTAGGAATGCGTTGGACTTACAGGCCGAAAGGCTTGGACTTTGGAAGTTTGTTGGAAGCTATACAAACCATCTTGCATAAAGTAGACAGTCATGCCACCGTTGACGCTGTTAAAGCCACTATTATGTATCTGAGGTACGCGCTTATAGGTACCATTCCTTGCCTTGAAATAACTGTTTTGGTTAAGTCTTGTCCTAGAACACAGGTTGAGAACCTACAGAACGGCGGTCCAATAGTTCTAGCCATAATAAATGAGTGACGCATCATAACATGACGTCTAAACTAAATTTACCGAGAAATCCTCGCTGAATTGACAGGAAGTGCACGTTGACTCCTTTGGCATATCTTTTTCAGGTGCCATGGTCACGTTGAAAGAGTTCTGACACGTTTAAGCTTTCGTTTCTACAAAAGATATTTCCGTAAACTCACTCCTCCCAATATCTGATGCAAATGTGGCGATGGTGCCTGACCGGGTGACCAACGGGTCCAGTCGATCAATAACAAGTTGAGCATATGGGAACCGTAGCAAAGCGCTGGCGGGCGCATGAAAGACAAGGGCAAATAGAAAAATATATCTCATGGTGATTTTTGGTAATTCCTGGATTTTGGAATGAAAATGGCCTGAAGAGGCCATGACGTTTCTTGGTCTATTATACAATTGATACCCTGCACCTCCAGTGGTTCAAGAGTGGTGATGCCAAGTTTATTTCCAAGGCTGGCATACTGCCATGGGGTTTTCAATATAACCACTGGCGGCTTCAGAACCCGGAATGTGACTGAGGAGTGTTCTACCGGGAATTGAAGCCGGGGCTTGTGAACACCCTTTTTATCGCCCAATATAAGATGGAGGTCCCACATCCACTCGAAAGTAACACAATTGTAGCAATCATACATTCTATCTTAGGCACCATCACAATTCCGGTGAATGACCTGGCTGGCGTTGGCTCAAAGCTAAAGTATTGATCCACAGGCCCCATATGCCAAGTTGTGGGGACTTCAACCACCATCTAGTAAATTGACGTGGGCTCATTTTCCATTTATCTGCACTTGTTCGCCTGTCTTTGCCATGTAAGCCAAGCAGTGTTGGAAGATTTGATTGGTGCTCGATAAAGTTTTCCTGAAAATATTTCCCAAATCAGAAAAACCTCGACCTGGTAGTGATGCTCACAGATACAACCAGTCCAACTAACGCTTCTTCACATCGTAAACATGGGTGCACATGGACTTGGTAGAATGTTAGAGGAACAACCGCTGAGAACCGGGTGCACTCCCTAGTCCAATATAGTCGCAACCATATCCTCAACTACAATTCGTCCTCTTCTACCTTTTCGTTCAAAATTTTCCTCGCGACTTCTTCTCTACCTGCTCACTCTATTCGCCGACAGTCACACAAAGTTTTAGTTTGCCATGAGACTATCTGGATTTATCAGCACCGCATGCTGGATCCCTGTTGCATCAGCCGCGTTCGATCTAAATCGGGGAGGAGGTGTTCTTAAAGCTCCCGAGAACGATCCCTTTGTAACAGTGACCGGAACTTTCACCGTATCGGCTCTATCGGGTGCGAACAGGCTATCCATATGGATCGGCATTGGTGATAGCCTCGAGCAAAGTTATGTCCTTGGTGGTGGCATCGTTTATAACAGCACCCTCAAGAGCTTTTCAGCTTATTGGCCCGGACCCTCAACAGACACGACCGCGATAGTCTCGGTGGCAAACGGCAATTCGATTACAGTGACGATAAATACCGCGGCTGCGGGAAGCACAGTAACGGCGGAGAATAAAACTCAAAACAAGAAGACAACACAGTCCCTGCCAAATCCTTCCGGGGTAGATCTAGCAAAACTCACTGCGTTCGCCGCCAGCTGGTTCGTCTAGGCGTACCAGATCACTCCTGGTCAACTCGTTCAGACGCCTAATTACGGAACTATGTCCTTCACATCATGTAGCGCTATAACGAAGAGTGGTAAATCTGTCCCCATAGGCAGTGCTGGTCGATATGAGATCCAGGTACTAGTGGACAGGTAAATATTTACGCAGGACCTACAGATGTACTCCACCACTACCATTTCAAATATTCTGTGGAAATCAACGTAGAAAGATTGGGTGGGAATGTCAGTCTGATGTGTTCAAATACTTCATTATGCACAAAAATCGTAACGTGGTTTACAAGCGAGCGGCGCCTACAAGCGAGCGGCGCCCCCAACCAACTTTGCGCACCCATCTCACTCAAT